>QANY01005870.1:0-18376 GCA_003255025.1 Datisca glomerata | reverse complement strand
TGACAAGATTCTCAGACCTTTCCGATACAGCTTGCCGCCTGATACCTAGAGCTTCAAGTTATAAAAGTCGGTGCATTTAGCAGGGGAGACCTAGATTATAGGGCTGCTGCTTATCGGCTATCAAAATTACGTAATTTCAGGTAATTTTGCTTAGCTATTCAATTCGATTTCGATGGCTGTTGAAATGGAACTTTATTGTTACTCTCCTGTATGTTTGGTCAAACCAATCGGTGGCTTGCGATTATGGTTTCTCGATGGTTCAAAGTTTCGACGTGGCGGACAATTGGGGGCATTTCTTAGAATATTTCTCTTCTTTTTAACTTTTTGAAGTCAACCTTCTCCAATTATTGAACACCCAGTCCCCAACAACTTTTAGAAAAAAGGTTTTGTTCTTTTGGTAACAGCTCTAGCTAGATATATTAGAAATTTGGTTTTCGTTCTCACAGTGATGAATAGTATTTGCTCAAGTCATGCTATTTCCAGTTTCTTGAGGGTTTTATATCCTTAGTTTCATGTTAGAAAAATAGTCTTGAGTCTAGATTCGTGGAGGGTCATTCTCCTTATGTGTTTATTTTGATTCTCTATATAGATTGTAGTTTGTTTATTTCGTTGTAATGAGACTATTTTCATTTGATGCATTACCAGCAGGGAACAAACATGGTTTCTGGGTTGATAAATGTCAATCCTGTCTTGAATCTCAATAATCTTTGTTGAGTAACCTTTATTTTCTCAAACCTTATCGTATGAATGTCATTGAGAGAATTAATCCTCCCTTTGTGCTTGATGTTGGGTAGCAAAAAATTAGATTAATTGTCTGGTAGAGTATTAGTTGGATTAGATGGAATAGATATAGAGGATGAGTTGATCAGACTATCTGATCTCTTGCATGATTTTTGGGCATGATTGCTTAGACCTTGGTGTTCCCACCCAACGACTCTCGCTTCTAAGAAAAATGGGTACCTACTGCTAGGAAGGAACTTATATTGATTTGACCCAAGATAATGGATCCTCAAGGCCTCAAGGCGTTGATTAATATTGGTTATTGTTCAAGATAGAAAGCATATATTCTGTTCAAATAAAGTTCTAATCAGTAGTTTGATCCCCTTCAAGATGGATAGTTCTAAAGCTATTGTAACTTATCACAGAAACAATGATGATGTCCATGTTGACAAAATCAAATGGAGCTTAGTGACTAGTTCAGGGAAGAGGAAGAAGAAAGATGGTAGTCTGTTTCTTTATGTGCAAGTAGGAGTTGGTGGGTTGGAGCCCTCTCTCCTTTTGCTCTCGTTTGGCTAGCCTGTAGCTTATGTTATTGCTTTAGAAGTACAATCTAGGACTTTACAAAATAATTATTATAACACAAAAAAGGTAGTCCAGAGAGATAGATATAGGCTGTCCAGATCAAATTAGATGACCCATAACCACCAAACTGCTTCTCTGCCGGTGGATCCAACGACATGGAATCCAATTACGGTTTTAATATGGCTCGCTTGTAATCTTTTAGTGTTTGCATGAATTCCTTTCTATTTTTGTATCTATGAACATATTGTTAAGGCGATCTGACTCTATTTTATCTAAGGGATCCTAAATAACATTTATGCAGTGTCGTGATTCATTTTAGGCTTGTTTCCACATATTTTTTGTATACGTGTGCAGATCTTCAATTTTTTTAATCAAAATAGAAGCTAAAATGTAAAACATAACCATATTATTTGCATAAAGTGTAAACTATAATCCTACACTTTTTTATCATATTTTATACTCTCAACTTCATACCCTTACATGACGATTTTCAGTTAAGGATAACACTAAATAGCAACTGAGCAGCACGCGATTAACTTCCGTTAATGGAAGTTAGCGACTACTAAATTTAGGAGATGTTTTTACCTTTTACTATTTTCTTTTCTTTTACCTTTTACTTAAGCTTCTTTTACAGGGGTTTGAGAGAGAGTGTCTTTGAGAATCAAGAGGGAGGAGAGAAAAGGCTAGGTTTATATTGAAGGATAGAAAGTCCAAAATTTCTCACAAATTGCTGGAGATTATCTTCAGATAAGTCAATTTCTTTATTTTATGTGTGTTGGTTTTGTCTTCATTGTGTGACTTCGAGACATGGGGCTGCGGGGCGATGGCACATGAGTTGTACGACCCTAATATTTTAGAGTCAGGTCATAGAAGTTTGATAGTCAGGATTGGACCTAAAGTCTACTGGGCTCGGACCAGTCCAATCGGGTTTTTGGGCTTTGGGCTTTCTCGTGAAGCTTAAGAGGAAGATGAGGAGGAAGAAGAAGAAGAGGGAGAAGGAGAGGGATTTGATATGTGCATTGGGAATGGAAGAGAGATAATTAGGGAAGATAGAGAATGCATTAGTTTATTTGATTGGTGGGCTAGGGATATACTTTTCTTATATTTAAGAAAAGGATATGTTTTTCCAAAGACAAACTTGGAAAGAGTATAGATTTAGAAATAACTCTATATGAGGTGCAAGAATTTTTTTAATCTATCAAAAAATCGCAGTAAATATGTCAGTTATTTGATTTAGTTTAAGAGGTTATCGTAGAGATGGTTGTAAACTTAATCCTGTTATTTCTATTTAATTTTAGGTTTCTGGGTCTCAATGCTCTATGGAAATTTATGGATTAAAGTGTAATTTGCACATTATGGAAATTTATGGATTGAAGTGTAATTTGCACATTAATCTCAGTCAATACCAACAAGAAAGTCCTGGATGAATGACAAGTTTGACTTCAATTTCTTCGTGATTTGTGTGTGCCTTTGCCTGTATGTGATGAATGCTGGGGTTTTTGCCTTTTCCCCTTGTAATTCTGAAGTTTTTGCTTATTCTACCGACGCTCCTCTGGTTAGACACCCGCGGTCCCCTATTAATTTTGTTTACCCAGAAACCTTTGTGTACTTCTCTTTTGGTTATAGCTCTCGCTAGATACTTGGAAATTTTGGGGGGTTTTTTTATGATGAATTTATATTTGATTTAGCTCATGCTATTCAGTTTCTTGAGGGTTTTAAATAACCAATCGGATTGAAAAAATAGTATTTCTCTGTCTCCCAGTGCATAAATGGATGGAGAATCAGAGCAAGAAGAAGATGCGCAGCAACTCAAAAATCTGGCAGAGACCAAATACAAGAACTCCAACTTAAAATCAGCTCTTAGATATGCTGTGCGAGCTCAACGCCTTGACCCAAAACTTGATGGCATCTCCGAGATGGTTACCTCCTTTGAGATTCTCCGGGTTGCTGCCAAATCCCCCAAGCAATGGTACAAGATTCTTCAGGTCGAGCCCTTCGCTCACATAAACACCATCAAGAAGCAGTACAAGAAGCTTGCACTAGCCCTGCATCCAGACAAGAACCCTTATTCGGGTTCGGAGGAGGCATTTAAGCTTGTTGGTGAGGCATTTCGTTTCTTATCGGATAAGGTTCGGAGGAAGGAGTATGATATGAAGTTGAGGATTCAGATTCAGGATGAGAAGATTGGAGGAAGGCTAGAAACCCCCGAAGCAAAGGAGACCTTTTGGACAACGTGCAGCATTTGCCGGCTTCTGCACCAGTTTGAGCAAAGGTATGTCGGTCATAATTTGATGTGTCCCAGTTGTAAGAAGAGCTTTAAGGCTGTCGAGGTTGAGACCAACGTCTCTGTTGGGGAGGAAGATAGGATTATAAATTTTAGGTCAAGACGATCAGGTGGTATTTGCGGAGTTACAGGTTCATGCTTGAAGAGGAAAATCAGTAATGGTGAGAAATTGAGATGTGTGGAGTTGAATGGGAGTGTCGGTGGTAATGTGAATAGAAAGGGATTGAAAAGTGTTGATTTGAGGAGGGAAGTGGGATCTGAAAAGGATAGAAGTGAGGAAGCAAACGGGAAAGTGGGGGGTGTTGCTGGTGGTGGAAGATTGAGGAGGAGAATGAGTAACGTAGGGGGCCAGGAGGTTTTGGAAAGGTCTAAGACTAGGAGAGTAAAAACAGCAGAAGACATGATGACATTAGCGGAGATGCAGATAGAGGCTATATGTAAGGCAAAGATGAAGCTGAAGTTAAAAATTAAGGAGAAGGTGGAGAAAATTGGGATAAAGGAAGAGGTGAAGGAGGAGGAAGAAGACGATGAGGAAGAGATGCAGGATAAGAAGAGGCGCATTGCAAAGAATAATAGGGATATAAGGATTGAAAGACAAGCTAGTAATTCTAAAAAGAGAAAGATAAGTGAAATCGTAAAGCATGGGAATTCAAGGAAGACTACCAATTTGAAAAGTGAGAGACCCGTGCCCTCGGATGCTTCTGGTGATTTGGAGCTGATAAATGTAGAGGATTCAGACTTTTATGACTTTGATAAAGATAGGATGGAGAGGAGCTTTAAGAAAGGGCAGGTGTGGGCTATATATGACGATGACGATGGAATGCCACGACATTATGCTTTAATCGATGAAGTTGTTTCAGCGAGTCCTTTTGAGGTAAAGATAATTTGGTTAGATCTTCAAAGTAAAAGGGAATATGGATTAATTTCTACTGAGAAAATTGGATTTCGTTTATCTTGTGGGAGATATAAAATTGGTCAGAAAACTTGTGTAGTTTCATTAAATATCTTTTCCCATGTTGTGGATTCCGAAAGGGCAGCCAGGGAGATTTATAGGATATACCCAAAGAAGGGTTCCGTATGGGCACTTTACAAGGAAGGAATAGACGTATCTAAAGATGATCAAAGCTACGACATAGTTGTCTTCTTAACGACTTACAGTGAGATGCACGGTTTAAGCATGGCGTATCTCGAGAAGGTTGACGGGTACAAGACTATATTCAAGAGACAGGAAATCGGGGCTCATGCAATTAGATGGCTCGAGAAGGATGAGGTAAGTCTGTTTTCTCATCAAATTCCTGCAAGGAAACTCTCTGGGGATGAGGCTTTAAAGAATCTGAAGGATTGTTGGGAGCTTGATCCTGCTTCACTTCCCTCAAATTTGCTTACCATTAGCAGGAACACATAGATGATTGTATTTAACAGCCTAGTTACTTTTGTAACACAATTCTGCTTTGTGATATTACACTGGTAGTGAAAGGAGGTAAATGAAGTAAATTAGTGAAAATATGAATACGTATTTCATTAATACTTTACTTTAACTGAATCTGTATAAATACGAAATATGAATGTGTATTTCTTCAATCTCTGTCTCTGTTTTATATATGTATTTGTGATGCAACTTCATAAGAGTGGCCAAGGGAAGATTGTGCCAAGCATGTTTGAGGCATTGTTAATGTCGATCTTACATGTTGCTTAAACTAAAGAAATGTCATTAAGAAGCTCAGCCAACGGACAAGGTGTAAAAGATTTTTTCGGTATGGAAAATCTTCTATGAACGAATAATAAAGATAATAATTTAGAGAGAGAATGAGAGAATAAAGACATTATAATTTATGTGAAAAACCCTTAAAAAGAAAAAAATCACGGGAAAACTTATGATGTTTTGTTATATTTTAGATTTTACATCGTTGTATCGGTCTCAGTCCTCGTATGTCATTACATATACCTCTATTTATAGGCTTTCCACTGATTTCAAAATATGATCAAATTCCACTAAAAATGGGATTATTAAAATATTCTTCTAAAATCGAGCTTATCAACATTAATAACTAAGTAAATATTGACCGTTTGATCAATTTAATGATCTTGATTAGTTTCTCATTGGATTGTCACGTTGGCAAGCCATGTACTTTCATCGGATTGGTCTCCGCTTCATAAACGCTTAGTTGGTCCTACGGTCCGCTTTATCTTCTCTTCGATAAAGTCTTCGGTCTAGATCTTGCGGCGTGTCATATGAGATTTTAACAGTTCATTTGCCCTCATTACACTCAACAGAATTTTATTCGTTGAAGTGTAATAATCAATATTACCTCTGTCTGTTTCTGTTCTCACGTGCTTCTTGAAAACATACGACATAGTTTTTTCAAACAACTTTTTGATTGCTCGCTGTCAATGGTGGTTTCTCCTTTTCTTTCTGCCATTACGTTCTTTTGTTCTCGTTTACAAATGCTTCGCGGTTGGAAAGCAACTTTTTGGTCAGTTTGCTGTCGATGATGATGACTTCTCCTTCATTTGTTGTTATGTCTTTCCGTTCTTTTCACTACGGGCTCATGGATAGAATTTTCCATGTTTTCTTCACTATGGGCTCGTTAATAGAGTTTCTCCCGTTTCTTCACTTTTCATTTCTTTCTCTCGTACGTTAAGATCTGTGACAAGAATGTTGTACAAGAACAATGACATAATAATTTATTGAAATGAGTAAGGAATGAGTGTACCGTTTCATAATTTCATCACAAGGGTTCGAATTTGATGCCCCGCGTTCACTGGTAGAATTTCTCCCGTTTTCTTTGCTACGGGTTCATTGGAGAGTTTCTCCTGTTTCTTTTACTACGGGCTCATTAGGGAGTTTCTCTTGTTTTCTTATTTTCTTTTTCCTTCTCTTGTTTCGTACTGTCCCTTTGTTTGCTTCGATCAATAAGAATCACTCTGTTTGTGCAATTTTTCTTCTATTGAACGCCATTTTTGTTGACTTCGTTTTTTCTTCAATGACTTAGCAAATTTTTGGGGATTAAAAACCGTTCTCGTATCAACTTCAAGTCTTCAATTTTCCTTTGTAATAGAATCCGTTCTTGTGAATTCGATATTTGTTGGAGAACAAATAGCTTTTCGGTTGTGAAATTTGTTCTCGAGTAAAAGACTTTAATTTCCTTTAGAGAGAATGACTTACGATCTACCCGCTCCTAAGGACTTGGGTTCAAATAAAAAACCATGACCCCGTGTTCATTCTGAAAGAATAACTTATGAATTGCTCGCTTCCAAGGACTTAGGCTCACATGAAGAACCATGACCCTGTTTTTATTCTGAGAGAAGGATTTATGAACTGCCCGTTTTTTAGGACTTAGGCTCAAATAAAGAACATGACACTGTCTTCATTATGAGAGAATGAATTACGAACTCCAAAGACTTAAGTTCAAATAAAAAACCATGGTCCTGTTTTACTTTTAGAAAACATGAGCCCCAGTTTCTTTCTGAGAATATGGCTTATGAGTTGTCTGCTTCCATAGACTTGGGCTCTTGTTTATTTTGTTCATTTATGAGAGAAAGTTTTTCTTGCTCTCAAAGGCTTAGGCCAAATGACCGCAGATCTTGTTTACCACATTTCTGAAAGAATCTTTTTCTAGCTCTTAAAGGCTTAGGTCAAAAGACAGCCGACATTGTTTTTCACATTTTTTAGAGAATATTTTTCCTGTTCTCAAAGCTTAGGCCAAAGGACCGCCAACCTTGTTTTCCACATTTTTGAGAGAGAGTTTTTTCCGCTCTCAAGTGCTAAGGCCAAATGAACGTCGACTTTGTTTTCCACATTTTTTACAGAAAGTTTTTCCCACTCTCAAGAGCTTAGGCAAAAGAACCACCGACCTTATTTTTCACATTTCTGAGAAAAGGTTTTCCCGCTTTCAAGGACTTAAGCCAAAGGACCGCCGACTTTGTTTTCCACATTTCTAAGAAAAAGTTTTTCCCGCTCTCAAGAGCTTAGGTCAAATGATTGCCGACCTTATTTTGTTTACTTTGTTGTAGAAGATAGAGAGTTGACACCCGTTGTCTTGTAAGTTTATATCAACTTTGCTTTTAAGCAGTCTTAACGTATCATGTCATAATTTTCTGTAGGAAGCTCAAAATTGAATTCTGTGAAATTCTCCGTTGATTTCCCTATGTTTCTAATGATATATGATTCACCGTGTAATTGGCTTCCAGTTAATGTACTTTAGCTTCTGAAGTTGACCATTCTGTATAATCTACTTTACTGAATAACCTTCAGGAAAATTATTGTAACTTTTGCTCAAGAGCTAGGAATCGAGTTCTGCAAAATTCTTCAAGAAGTAGACATTCATATCTTTCTAATGGTATATAATCTTCATGCAATATTGTCCAGATCAATACAGTTTAAAGATTAAATGTGAAAGATGTGAATAGTTTTACTATTCTGAACAATACGTACAAAAATTACTGTAACTTTTGATCGAAAGCTCCAAATTAAATTCCGTAAATTTCTCCAAAAAGTAAAGTTTCATATCTTCTTTTCTAAATAGCTTTCATGAAAGTTACCATAACTTTAGTTTGGGAGCTCCAAATTGAGTTCTGCAAAATTCTTCAAGAAGTAGACATCCACATGTCATATAATACTCTCTATATTGATATAGTTTAAAAATTAAATATGAAAAGCGTGAAAATGTTTACTTTCCTGAACAACACTAATGAAAACTATCATAACTTTTGATCGAGAACTCTAGATTGATTTCTGTAAAATTCTATAAATAGTAGACCTCCATATATTTCTGATGATATAACATTTGTCATGTAATTCCCTTCTAGCTAGTACAGTTTAACTTCTGAAGTCGACTATTCTGCATAATCTTCTTTTCTGAACAACTTTCATGAAAATTATCATAACTTTTGTTCGGGAGCTGTAAATCGAGTTCTAAAAACTTTTGATCGAGAGATCCGAATTGATTTTCATAAAATTATCAAAACAATAGACTTTGATATCTTTCTCATGATATAATATTTTTCATGTAATCCTCTTCCAACATTTCCCCTTTATGTTTTCGTTTCCATTCCTATTTTCATTTTCCGTACCCGTGTCCGTACTCATAGTCGTTTCAGTTTTCCTTGTCATCCCCGTAGTCGATGTCGTACCCATTTTTCGTTTCCGTAATTGGTTGTCGTACTCATAGCCATTCTTGTTTCTATTTTTGTTGTCGTTACCTTAGTCGTTTGCTGTACCCGTTATATGATAGTTCCTCACTCCTGCTGCTCACCATCACCTGCAACACAATCATCTATGGGGGTCAGTATTAAAAATACTCAGTAAGTAAATTCACATACTAATAAGTTTCACATGACATAAATGTAAACATATAACTCATACAAATTTAGTTTCACACGTTCAATAATCACCTAAAATACTTGTAATAACACGTCGATTTCATGGTTAACATATAACTTGAACTTGTACTTATACATGCCGATACTTATACTTGCTTGATCATACTCTGAATAGACATATCCATCGACTAACAACTTAACCAGAACTGATTCACAACTTGAATTTGAACTTGTAATATGCACGTAAACATGACAGATTGAGTGTCTTGAAATTTGATGTCACTTAAAGTTATCTGAACCTTAAGTATGCTAACATGAATATGGTGACACCCAACAGTATAACTTGATAACATGAAGTGGAAAATCTGGTTACTTGATAACCAAATGACATGACTAAGTCTACTTCTTGTTTACTTATCACTTTACTTGAATTAATATTCATCATTCACATTATCACATATACATGGGGAAGCATATAACTTGTTCATGAACATAAACGATACAACTATTACATGTATAACTCAAAATATAATCATATATAACATGGTAAATAGTTTCATCGTGATATGAAAAATAAATAAAATACTTGATCATAAGATTGAACATAAAGAAATAATAAAACAATTTCACATTATATATTATACACTTATAACTTGTGGACCAAATTATTACGAAAATCCACTTACCTGGATTCGCTACGAATTAAATTCAGCAACTAATGATCTGAAATTCAAGGATCCCAGATCACAACAAATTCATATAATATCTACAATTATTTAATTAACTAAGCGAGGTTGGGAACATGTGGAAACCACACCGGGTGTAAATTTTCAAGCAGTTCAAAATGGTTCAACAAGGTTCAGGGGGTCTGAACTGGTTTGGTTATGCTTTTTTAGGCCGGTTCGGTCTGGTCTGGTTGGACCAGTTTGCTCTGGTCTAACCGAGCAGGTTCAGTATGGTCTGGTCTAACTTAATTGGTTCGACCTGGTCTGAATGAACTAGTCTGGTTCAGGTGAACCGGTTCAAGAGAAGGGGGGAACAGAAAAGGGAGATGAAGAAGAGGGAGAGACAGACCGAGAGAAGAAAAAATAGAGGGGAAGAGGGAGACGAATGAGAGAGAGAGACGCAACAGAGAGGGGGAAAGATGAAGGAAAGAGAGAGAGACCGAGAGAAAAAATGAGGGGGAGACAAAGAAAGACCGCGACAATGAAAATAGAGGGGGAAGAGGGAGACAGAGGAGAGAGAGAGATAGAGAGAGAGAGACGCAACAGAGAGGGGGAAGACGAAGGAAAGAGAGAGATCGAGATAAATAAAATATTAAGGTTGAAAGCATGAGAAACGAGAAAAGAATGAAGAAATAGAGAAGAATTAGTTTTCCTTAAATTGGTGGCGGAGCAAAATGGAAAATGAGACAAATAAGAAGAACGAGAAGAAAATGGAACAGAGAGCTTGCTGGAAAAATTAAAGGAGAAGAAAAAAACAAACTCAGATTGATTCTTCAATGAATTGATCAAATTCTAAGTTGATTAGAAAAAAGAAAGAGAAAATAAAAGAGAAGAAACAAGAAATCATTTAGCTGATTAATGGAGGACAATTGTTGAAGAAGAAACTAGATGAAGTAGTAAGAAAAAAAGGGTTTTCGTTGGGTGAAGAAAACTGCAAAAGAATTAGAGATGTGCAGTAATATAAAAAGGGGAGAGAGAGTTGTAGATGGTTACAATGATTATTAGCTTGAGATAACAAAAGAGAGATTTGGGGGAAAATGGTTGAGAGAGAACATGTGGTGTGAAGGGAAACAAATGGGGTGGCTTAGGGTGTATGCGCATATATGGTGTGAGTGGGTTCTAAATTATGAAAATACCCTTTATTAAATACTTGGGGTATTACATTCTCCCCTTCTTAAGAACTTTCGTCCCAAAAAGGAAAACATCTTACAGAAATAACTCTGGATACTCGATACGTATCTCCGCTTCTCATTCCCATGTTGCTTCCTCGACTCGATGATCTTTCCAGAGAACCTTGACTAACTGAACCGTTCTGTTACGAAGAGTCTGGTTCCTGCGCTCTAGAATTATGACTGGCTTCTCCTCATAAGTAAGATCATTATGAACTTGCAGAGGTTGAAAATCGATGACATGCATTGGATCAGACGCGAACTTACGAAGCATCGAGACGTGAAACACATTATGAACGCCTGAAAGAGCTGGTGGTAAAGCGAGCCGGTAGGCCAAATGACCGATACGATCCAAAATCTCAAAAGGGCCAATAAACCTAGGGCTCAGCTTCCCCTTGCGACCAAAATGCATAACTCTCTTCATTGGGGAAACCTTGAGAAACACATGATCAGCCACTTTAAATTCGAGATCCTTTCTCCTGGCATCTGCGTAACTCTTTTGCCTACCCTGAGCGGTCTTCATTCTATCTCTATTTTTTCGAATAGCTTCATTTATAGACTGAACCAAGTCAGGGCCCAAAATCTTTTGTTCGCCAACCTCATCGCAGTGAACTGGCGACCGACATTTTTTCCAGAAATCGCCTCAAACGGAACCATACCAATCATCGCGTGGTAACTGCTATTGTAAGCAAACTCGACGAGTTCCAAGTGCGTGTCCCAACTACCAGAGAAATCCAAGACATAAGCTCAAAGCATATCTTCCAGCATCTTAATCGTTCGGTCAGATTGCCCATCAGAATGCGGATGAAAAATTGTACTAAAGTTCAAATGAGTACCTAAAGCTCTCTGTAAACTCCGCCAAAAATTTGACGTGAACCGCGGATCTCGATTTGATACTATAGACACCGGAACCCCACGAAGCTGAACAATCTCTCACATATACAACTGAGCTCAATCCTCAACTGAAAATGTAGTCTTGCCAGGCAAAAAGTGTGCAGAGTTGGTGAGCCGATCTACCATAACCCAAATGGAGTTAAAACCTTTTATTGTCCTCGATAAACCTGAAACGAAATCCATAGCCACATGCTCCCATTTCCATTCAGGAATACTTAAAGCTTGCAAGACCCTAGATGGTCGTTGTCTCTGTGCCTTGATCTGTTGACACACCAAACACTTACTAACGAACTCAGCGAGATCATGCTTCATACCGTTCCACCAATAATGTAACTTCAAATCATGATACATCTTAGTACTTCTAGGGTGCACAGTGTATGGTGAACTATGAGCCTCCGTGAGTAATTCCTGCCTAATGACCGCGTCTTTCGGAACACAAAGCCTCCCATGAAAGCAAAGAGATGAATCATTACTAACATCAAACCCTTGCCCTTTGTCATTACCCACTTTGCTACGAATCAAAAGTAACTCAGAATCTGATTTCTATTCATCGATAATATGTTGCTGCAATGACGGTTGAATTGCGAGCTGAGCTAACTGCGTTGTAGTATCTTTTAGTAAGACTAGAATTTTGGTACGCTCAAAATCCTCCAAGAGATGCTCTTGAGACGTAATAAAAGATGTTGAATGTGCTGATTTTTGACTTAAGGCATCAACCACTACGTTTGCCTTTCCTGGGTGATAAATGATCTCGCAGTCATAATCCTTCACCAATTCCAACCAATGGCGTTGCCTCATGTTAAGCTCTTTCTGAGTGAAAAAGTACTTAAGACTCTTATGATCTGTGTAAATCTAACACTTACAGCTATACAAGTAATGTCTCTAGATCTTGAGGGAAAATACAATTGCAGCCAACTCCAAATCATGTGTAGGGTAATTCTGTTCATAAGGCTTGAGATGACGATAGGCATATGTTATGTCCTTACCCTATTACTTCAAAACACAACCCAATCCTTTCTTGTAAGCATCGCTATAATTCACAAAGTCGCTCTTACCATCTGGAATGGTCAACACTGGTGCTGATTCTAATTTTTGTTTAAGTCTCTGAAAATATTTCTCACGCTCAGCCGTCCAAGTAAAAGTGGCACTCTTCCTGGTCAAATGAGTAATTGGAACAACAATCTTTGTAAAACCCTCAACAAACCTCCTATAATATCCTGCTAAACCCAGAAAACTATGAACTTCCCCAATATTTGTTGGTGGAGGCCAATTAACCATTGCTTCGATCTTAGACGGATCAACTGAGATTCTATCTCGAGATACCACATTACAAAGGAATGATACTTGATGAAGCCAAAACTCACACTTATGGAATTTAGCATATAACTGGTGCTTCCTAATGCTTGCAAAACAATCCTAAGGTGATCCATATGTTCAGTCTCCGAGTACACTAGGATATCATCAATGAAGACGATCATAAAAGAATCCAAGTACCCTTTGAACACCCTGTTCGTCAAATTCATAAAGGTTGTCAGAGCAATAGTTAATCCAAATGACATCAATACAAACTCGTAATGGCCGCAACGAGTGCGAAACGTTGTCTTAGGAATATCCTCAACTCGAATCCCGAGCTGATGGTATCCTGATCTTAAAGAATACTGATACTCCCTAAAGTTGATCAAACAAATCCTCGATACGCGATAACGGAATCCTATTCTTAATAGTAGCAGATATGACCTTCGATATAGGCCATTGCTGAGATCCCCTAAATTCGGAGCTAGGTCTGCCCGGAGGTAGGAATCGAACTTCCTTTCGATAGTAGTCTATGTTAGCATGGTTAGCAGCCAACCAGGCCATCCCTAGAATTACGTCAAAATCATGCATCCCTAGGACTATAAGTTTAGCATTCATAACACGATCTGCTATCATCACTAAACAACTCTTTATCGCCTTATTAGCCATGAGAGAAGCTCCAGAAGGCGTAGAAACACATGACTCAAAACCCAATGGCACAACAGACAAAGATGCATGAGTCACAAATGAAGAAGATATAAAAGAATGTGTGGATCCAGAATCAATTAATATCAAAGCTGAAAGTCATACTACAAGTAATGTACCTTCCACAAACTGCATCTGACTGCTCAGCTTCCTAGCGAGTTAATGCGAAAACTTTCCCTTTAGCTCTACCACCTGCAGCAATACTAGTTTGTCCTTGAGCAAGTAGAGGGCACTGTCTGAGGTAATGCCCAGTCTTCCCACACTTAAAACAAGCATTGTTCACCTCAAAACACTGACCGTCATGGTGCTTGTTACAATGGCACATAAGGGATTTGATTTGATCATCTTCCTTTTTGCATTGTGCAGACCCTAATGAGAATCCTCTAATTTCCTCTTTCCATGAAATGATTGCTTTGACTGTGGTGGTGCACGTGGTGGAAGATTCTGTTCCATTAACAAAACTGCCTCAACCACCGTTGCGTAGGTGGTATGCTTATGGAGCGACACTGATCCTTTAATCTCTGGACATAATCCTCTTTCAAAAGTGCGTGCCTTTTTTTATCTCGCTATCTACATAGTGTGTGGCATACTGAGACAATTCTTCAAACTTCCGCTCGTATTCAACAACACTTATAGCTCCTTGCATAAGTCTGAGGAATTCGGCCTCATTCTCTGTCCTGACCGTGATCAGAAAATATATCTAAAGGAAAAGTTCCTTGAAACGATCCCATGTCACTAGATTAAGGTCGATATCATGAGCTCTCCATATGAACTCCAACCATTTCCGAGCCTCCCGCATCAGCATAAATGTTGCGTAAACAACCTTTTGAATCACAGAACACGACTTAAACTGGAAGATCTACTCCAGTCTTGAAATCCATTCATCAGCTAGCAGTGGGTCAGACGAGTGACCGTCAAATTCAGGTGGTTTCAGCCTCCCAAATGTTTGGATCACTGCTGCATATCAACCTCTGTCATCTGTTGCAGATGTTGTTGCTAAGCTGGGCGAGCTGTAGCTTTCTACCTCAACAACTCCCAAAATTCTTGAAACATATCCATCATAGCTACTGGAGGCTTAACAGTAGGATCAACTGGTCCATGATTGTTGTTGTTCCTCGTAGGGGGCGCCATCATACTACTACCCATAAACCCAAGACTTACCAAAAGTCTAATTGTATTGCGCAAATATAACATAAACGTAATTTAAACATGCCATAATGAAACAAAACACATCATACTCGATCAATAATTAAAACATATATAACATGCGTACCTGACTTGTAAGATGAGAGAGGAGCATAGTGAGTGACATGCCATATCTTTCACTTAAAAAACTATACAGAATCTAAACCATCGCTCTGATACCAAACTGTAACGCCCCGATTTCCGAAGATTAAACATGCTTAAAATTTTACAATTGAAAATTTTCTAATTCAATTAAAACCCTAACTTGAGAAAAATACCCAAATTGAGAACCCTAATTTTAACGTTAAATAGCAGAAGCATAAAATTATTAAAACAAAATATCATTAATTTGAATTAAATGATTTATTAAACTATAATAAAGTGAAGCACAAAAATCCATAAAACATGAAAGTTAAACATGAATATTCATAATTTTCTGAAATTACTGAAATCAAACTGAAGTCATAACGTTATAATTTAACTTAAAAATCATAATCATGTTTGCTATGACAGTCCCTCACTCCTGCTACTCACCATCACCTGTAACACAATCATCTATGGGAGGTGAGTATTAAAAATACTCAGTAAGTAGATTCACATACTAATAAGTTTCACATGACATAAATGTTAACATATAACTCATGCAAATTTAATTTCACAGTTCAATGGTCACCTAAAATACTTATAATAACACACCGATTTCATTGTTAACATATAACTTGAACTTGTACTTATACATGCCGATACTTATACTTGCTTGATCATAATCTGACTAGACGTATCCCTTGATTAACAATCTAACCAGAACTGATTCACACTTGTACTTGAACTTGTAACATGAATGTGAACATGACAGATTGTGTGTCCTGAAATTTTATGTCACTTAAAGTTATCTGAACCTTAAGGACACTAACATGAACATGGTGACACCCAGCCATATAACTTGATAACATGACGTGGACAATCTGGTTACTTGATAAACAAAGGACATTACTAAGTCTACTTCTTGTTTACTTATCACTTTACTTGAATTAATATTCATCATTCACATTATTCACATATACATGGGTAAACATATAACTTGTTCGTGAACATAAACGATACAACTATTACATGTATAACTCAAATTATAATCATATATAACATGGTAAATAATTTCATCGTGATATGAAAAACAAATAAAACACTTGATCATAAGATTGAACATAAAAGAATAATAAAACAATTTCACATTATATATTATACACTTATAACATATGAACCGAATTATTATGGAAATCCACTTATCTGAATTTGTTACGAATTAAATTCAGCAACTAATGACCTGAAATCCAAGGATACCAGATCACAACAAATTCATATAATATCTATAATTATTTAATTAACTAAGTGAGGTTGGGAACAGATGGAAACCACACCAGGTGTAAATTATCAAGCGGTTCAAAATGGTTCAACAAGGTTCAGGTGATTTGAACTGGTTCGGTTCTGCTTTTTTGGGCCAGTTCGGTCTGGTCCGGTTGAACCGGTTTAGTCTGGTCTGACCGAGTCGGTTCAGTCTGGCCTGGTCTAACTGAACTAGTTCGACCAGAAAAGGGAGACGAAGAAGAGGGAGAGAGAGACCGAGAGAAGCAAAAACAGAGGGGAAGAGGGAGAAGAAGGAAAGAGAGAGAGACGCAACAGAGAGGGGGAAAGATGAAGGAAAGAGAGAGAGACGCAACAGAGAGGGGGAAAGATGAAGGAAAGAGAGAGACCGAGAGAAAAAATGAGAGGGAGACAGAGAGAGACCGATACAACGAAAATAGAGGGGGAAGAGAGAGACCAAGAGAAATAATGAGAGGGAGACATAGAGAGAGACCGAGACAACAGAAATAGAGGAGGAAGAGGGAGACGAAGGAGAGAGAAAGAGAGAGATTGAGAGAAGCAGAAACAGAGGGGGAAGAGGGAGACGAAGGAGATAGAGGGAGAGAGAGAGAGACCGTGAGAAGTAGAAATAGAGAGAGATTGAAGCTTACCAAAATGGAGTTGCAGGTGGTGCGATGACGATGCCGGAAATAGAGATGAACAAAATGCCTATCGCTGAAAAATTGAGAAAAATTCAAAATTGGATATTATATAAACATTGAATAAAAGATTAAGGTTGAAAGCATGAGAAACGAGAAAAGAATGAAGAAATAGAGAAGAATTAGTTTTCCTTAATTGATGACGAAGCAAATGGAAAATGAGACAAATAAGAAGAACGAGAAGAAAAATGAACAGAGAGCTTGTTGGAAAAATTAAAGGAGAAGAAAAAAAATAAACTCAGATTGATTCTTCAATGAATTGATCAAAATCTAAGTTGATTAGAAAAAAGAAAGAGAAAATAAAAGAGAAGAAACAAGAAATCATTTAGCTGATTAATGGAGGACAATTGTTGAAGAAGAAACTAGATGAAGTAGCAAGCAAAAAATGGTTTTCTTTGGGTGAAGAAAATTGCAAAAGAATTAGAGCTGTGCAGTAATATAAAAGGGGGAGAGAGAGTTGTAGGTGGTTATAAGGATTAGCTTGAGATAACAAAAGAGAGATTTGGAGGAAAATGGTTGAGAGAGAACACGTGGTGTGAGGGGAAACAAATGGGCTGGCTTAGAGAAAATAAAATAACAGAATACTCTTACCAAACAACGTACATTACATGTTTTATATAAACTTTATTATGTAGTGACTCATTTAAAATATACGAATATTGATTCTAGATATTGTATATTATAAGTTTTAGTACTCGAACACAATACACATAAAATAAGACGGGTTAAATTCAAAATTAGATCGATGCTTAAAATATACAATATAGCGTTAATTTTTTTAAAATATTATAGAAAAAAATTATTTTCATTATTTTGTCACATTTTCAAGAAATGATTATATAATAATTTTAAAAAAAAATACATTAATGACTTCTTTAAATTCATTTATGATTTCATGTTGCTAATAACATAAATTTATAAAATAAAGTCTGCAATTACTAATGAACAAATTATCAACTAAAAAAATCCTTCTATATAAAAGATCCTAAAATTAATCTTCACAAACATTAACGTTTCTAATTACACAGCATTAGACAAATATTTAATTTGTGAATTATTTACAAAATTTATTATGTAGAAAAAATATTTGCAATACTTAATTTGTATAGCATTTTAAGAGGCTCAAATGGTAAAAATGGAAATCAAGAGTTTCTTTTATTTAACTCAAAGATCGTAAAATTAATTCTCACGAACATTCACTTTCCTAATTATATAAATATTTACTTTAGTATGTAAAAAAATATGTGAAATAACTAATTTGTATAATATTTTAAAAGAGTTTAATGGGTAACTGAAAATAAAAAATTTCTCACGTTTAACTTGATTTTAATATAGAAGATAATAATAAAAAAATGATAAAAAATGCGTAAAAACCCAAAAAGGAGGAAAATAACCATCCTCTCATAAACTTTCTCCTCCCTTACGCACCCTTACCTC
>QANY01005856.1:0-329869 GCA_003255025.1 Datisca glomerata | reverse complement strand
ATTGTAAAGTTAGAGAACCGTGAAACATGGACATGGTTTTTGAGTGCTATTGGGGTGGATATGTGGATAGTTAACAGTTTGTGTGGACTTTCATGATCGATAAGAAAAAAGTATTGAAGAAAGCTATTATTGAGTTATTCCCTAATGCTGAGGACGGAAATTGTGTAAGGTATATATATATATATTATATAATAACTTCAAAGAAAACTTCAAAGGGTTAGATTTGAAGAATAGATTTGGAGCACTGCTAGGACAACCACAAGCCTAAATACAATGCTTAGATGGAAAAGATGAAGGATGAATATTTAGGGGCTTATAAGTGATTGTCTGTGAAGACTTCTGCCAATTGGACCAGTTCTCATTTTAGGACCTTCTCAAAATGTGAATTTTTGTCAAACAACATATGTGAATTATTTAGTTCTATCATATTGGATGCAAGATATAAACCTATCCTGGAAATGTTGGTGAAGATTAGGTTGTATTTAATGATAAGAATGTCAAACAAGAGAGAAAAATTTTCAGCATTCGACTTGTGATGTGGCCCTAAAGATCTATAAAGTAGTTGAAAAGACCAAAAGTGAGAGTGCCTTTTACCTACTTGTATGGGCAAGGGCAGGAAAATTTCAGGTTCAAGCTTCTAGCTCATTGAATGTGATTGATTTAGAAAGAAGAAGTTGTACGTGTAGAATATGAGAACTAACTCACATACCTTACATGCATGTCATATCTTCCATCTGTTTTAACTTGATGATTCACTAGCTTATGTTGACAATTGTTACAGAGAAAAGCTTATTTAAAGACATATGGGCATGTGATCAGTCTAATGACTAGTGATGAACAATAGCTGAAATCTAGTAGGACAACAATATTCCTCCAACTTTCCATAAACAACCTAGGAGACCCAACAAGATAAGGAGGAGATAAGGAGGGAGCCTAGGGAACCTTTTGTGTCACATAATAACAAGTTGAGAACTGGTGGCATCATGCAATGTAAACAATGTGGCGAGTTTGGGCATGACACAATAACTTGTAACAAGTGAAATAAACATGCAAATCTACATTACTCTAAGAGGCCGTTTGGTATAAGATTGTGAGTAAATGATTTCCAGAATAAAATTGATGGAATGTGATTGTGGGAATGTATATGCCTGAAAAGTTAAGATTACTTTGTTTGTTAACACTAGTGAATGTTCTGATTTAATGATGAGAGTGTTAGATTACTTTGTTTGTATTGATGGAATATGCAAGTGGATGTTTTAGACATTATTGTCAAATTACAATTGTACCCTTTGACTAAAATATGCTTCTGAATAATAATTACTTAATTTATAATAAGATGACCAACATAAATAATAACAAAAATGAAGATTTTACCCATGGATTTTTTCATATATACTTATTAATTTTTCGGTCAAACCATTATATTATGATACATTGTGTAGATTTTCATCAAATATTATCCATACAATTGAATCAATACCGCTCCAAGTGAATTAATGTGCTATAAAATTTACAATATAAGATAATAATTCTTATAAGAAAATCACTCATGATTTTCAACTCAATAATCAATATTATAGTACTAAAATAAATTTCTATCAAATTTCAATCATAATAATAAGTAAAATTCAATTTATAGTTAGTCTAATATCAGAACATGTAAACATAATATATTTTATAAAATATGCAAAAGATGGATTCTCAATGCAATTACTACATTTTCATAGACATATGCTGAATGTATTTACATGTGACTTGTCAAAAAACATGGACAAAACACTCATGTGCATATTTTATAAAATATATTATGTTTACATTGAAGAAGGCAACATGCCGTAATGGTCCTACATTGAATTTTAACGGGGTAATAAGATTTCCCTCTAAGTATTGCCTAACGACCCTTTAAAAACTCAAAAGTCCTTTCAATAGCATTTCTTGTTAAGGAATGCCTCATGTTGAAGAATTCTTGAGGACTAGTTGGTTGATGTCCTTCCCTCCAATCATTCAAATGGTATCGTTGCCCTCTGTATGGTGCCAAGAAACCTTCACCATTGGTATATCCAGTATCACATAAGTAGTAATATCTTATTATCGGGACAGCTGATTTGGGTCATATATAGTTAAGAAAATAAAACAGGTCAATCTCTTGCTGATGTTAACAATTACCTTAGGGTACCTTAAACTCATTTGTTCTAGATAAAGCATCATGAAGAAATCTAGAGTCTGCTATTGAACCCTCCCGTCCAGGTAAGATATAAATACCTTGGAGAGTTCTCTTCTCTCCCTATCGCATCTTGCCTCCAGTCCTCTCAACTCTCCCTCTCCTGCCTCCCTCAGATTAGACTCTCTCCCTCTCCCTCAGCTCACGGGTCACGAGCCCTACCTCTCCCTCTCCCTCAGCTCACAGGTCACGAGCCCTACCTCTCCCTCTCCCTCAGCTCACGGGTCACGAGCCCTACCTCTCCCTCTCCCTCAGCCTAGTCCCTTCCTTGCAGCTCAGACTGCCTCTCACCTCTTCCTCTCGCCTCTCCCTCTCCCTCAGCTCAGACCGCCTCTCACCTCTTTCTCTCCCTCAGCCTAGTCCCTCTCCTTCATATCATACCATCTCCCTCTCCCTTTGCTCAGACTACCTCTCGCCTCTCCCTCTCCCTTTCTCTTAGCTCAATCTTTCTCCCTCAGTAGTCAGTCCTTCTCGCCTCTACCTCTCCCTCATCTTAGTCCCTCTCCCTCTCCCTCAGCTCTGTCCATTTCCTTCTCCCTTTGTTTGCAAATAAACTTTTGGAAGGTTCATATTTGGCATGAAACCATAGCATATGAAAGAAATAAGCATACACACACACACATATATCATCATAACAAAAATAAACCATATTCATCAAATCGAGCTACATCTTCTATAATATAGCAACATCTTTAATCAAGTTATAGTAATTTGACATGAAACAAAATATATACAGAATCTTCCTAGAGCTCCAGCACCTAAAAAAGAAACTTATGTCGACTGTCAATACGAATTAATTGCTCAATCCTCAAGATCGAGTTTATTCATCTAGAATGAAAAAATCAAACCTCACATCAACATAACCAGAGATCTCTCCTCTATCTTTTTCGTTGAGAACAATTTTACTCTTTTTTAAAGACACCCAATTGCAGCCCTAAATCTATTGGAAATCAATTCTGATTTCAGAAATTAACTAGGTCTAAATAGAAAAAAGTAGAGAGGAGAAGGAGAACGTTTCTCACAAAACTCTGTAAAACCTCGCTTTGCATTTTTTGCCTGTACAAAAAATGGAGAAGAGGGAGAAGGGCATAACGCAGAAGGGCAGAACAGAGAAGGGCAGAGAGAGAGAGAGCGTGAGAGAGAGAAAGAGAGAGCTTACCATGTTTTGCTGCTCGTAAGTGAGAGGGAGAGGGAGAAGGAGAAGGAAGACACGAACAGAACGAGAAGCCTTCGTGAGAGAGCTTACATGGGTCGCTGCTCGTGAGTGAGAGGGAGAGGGAGAATGCAAACGCGAACAGAACACCCAGAATGGATATACCCCTCAATTTAGAGGGGTATTAAAATACCCTCAATGGAGGGTATCCTTACATTCTAAGAATATTGAAGCACCCAAAAAATTTGAACCAAACAAAATAATCTCATACTTTCTATCACTTTCCAGGCATATTGCCTGATATCACTATATATCAAACGGCCCCTTAGGTTTACATTACACTTACTTTTATTATTAGACTAAAATACTCTAAATTTTTGTAGGCTGAACCATAACCTACGATTTCGAATATTCTAAAAATCTACCTGGGCCAATGAGTTTCGAATCCCAATCACAATCCCAGGTAACTTATGTCTATTTGCTGCCAATTACACTTAAATTTATGCCACCATGTCGTGCATCTCTAACCTTACGATGCCATGTTGCAGGTTGGACCATCAATGGTGACGTCTCCTATCAAACTCACATCTCTTCTTAGGAAGCACGTGACAAGAAAATCAACAAGATCTTTATGGTCAAGTCTGCTGTAGCAGATGACAAATCAACTCAAGTATCAAGCAATGATCCTTCTTGAATGAGTGTTGTTTTATGTAGTTACTTTGAAAACAATTTGTTTGTGATTGTGCATAGTTGGTGATTAGTTTGTTTATGGTGATTAGTTTCTTGGATTAATTTGTTTATGCTTGTGAATGGTTGTAAGTTTGAAAACAATTGATGATTTGGAATATTTTAGTTACCTTATGGTGACTGTGGGACGTTTATAATTTGGATGGGTTTATTAGACATCTTTTGTAAATGATTGTGAAATATTATGTTTATCTTTGGTGAATGATTGTGAAATATTATGGTCAATGGCAGACATTTCAATTACAAACATTGTCAATTATAAATGTTATCAATTACGACCATGATCAATAGCTCTCAATTCCAAAATAGGCTTAAATTCCAAAATTAATCACAACATTGTCAATTCAAAAATACCCTTCAATTACAAACATGAATTACAAGCAACTTAATACACTTAACCAGACGAACAACCTATAACCTAATGCACTTAAAAAGAAAAATAACATAGAACTTAAAACCTGATCAAAATACATATGAAAACAATCATCAGCATGGTAAACATATAGCGCATGAGCTTCTTCATCTTGGATTTTAAGATTTCACTTCCAACCTCAAGTCTGGGCATTCTTCTTAACAACGCAGGAACAATATTATCTGCTTTTTTACACATAGACTGGTCGGACCACACTGAAAACCCCTAGCCTCCATTGTTATGTGAAAAAACAACCACGAACAAAACAGTCTAACAAATTAGAAATATGGAGCTCCATTCTTTGGAATTTTAGAAAACAAAAACAGAGAATTTCAAAAAATAAACTCCAGCTTCTCCAAAATATCTGAACAAAAATTTGGTTTTTCAGCTCGATGGTGGGAAAAATGGAGTCTTAAACTAGGGTTTGGAAGAAAAATGGAGTCTTCAGCTCGGATTTTGAAGAAAAATGGATTCTTCAGCTCAGGTTTTGAAGAAACATGAAGTAACTTACCCGTCTCTTAAAACACCCATGAAATCTCTTCCTGGTTCAAATTTGTCTAAAAAGTCTTCAGCTCTAAATGTCTATCAAAATAGCACAATGGAGCTACCATGGAGTCTTCATCTTCAAATTGAAAAATACCATAATCCCTTCTATTTTCGCCATGAATGTTGCTTTTAATAAGGGCCTTCACGTGGTAAATGGGTTGGTTAAGTGTGACTTTAATTGATGGAGACATGTCTTTGGGACAGAAAATTACCCAAATGCCCATGAAGGTTATCATGTGTTTGGCATGTGGTATCGCTTCTATATGCTTTTTGGAAGGAAGTAAGGGTAGTTGACAACACTAAAAGGATCTTAAACATCAGAGGCATTAGTGTAGAAATTGAAAGTGAGGGAGAGTTTAATATTGACGCAAAAGGTCAGGAGATGCAGAGTAATTGACTTTTAAAAAATAATGCGAAAGTAAAAAATATGCTTCAAAGAGGTCCACAAAAAACCCTTCATGTTATAGCCTATCTTTGAAATATAATAAAAATGTAAAAGAAGAAATAATTAAAAATCAATATATGGGACCAATAAAATGACCTTTTATGTCGACATAGATCCCCTCTTATTGGGGATCCTATAATAGAATTATATTTGACAGATCTAGATCATTAATTCAGATCAGAACGATCTATATTTGTTAAAAATGAAAAAAAAGAGTTTGATTTTTCTTCTTCTTTCTTAACTCATATTTGAGAAGATAGACAGCTTCCTTTAAAAAATCATTTCCTTTTTCAACAAAATAGGAGATGGTCTGCTTCCCTTCATGTCATACCATCTCCATGTAAACTCAAATTTATAGATAATAAAACTTTTTTCGTCTTATATTATAAATATATGAGCTTGAAAAAGTCTACTAGGTTTCACCTAAAGCAGTGTTTCTTCAAATAGCCTTGTTCTCTCGATCCTCATAATAATGTTGAATGTGAATATGAAATCTTCCAATAAATCACACATATTTACCTCTTAGTCCCTAATTCAACATGCGTATGCATTATTTGCATTTCAAGCTTATTTTGAAATTCTTTCATTCTCTCTCCACTTAATCCCCTCCTACATCTCCTGCTACTTTCTCTCATCTTTTCACATCTAAAGCTCATTCTAAAATTATTTCATTCTCTCTCCACTTGATCTCCACCTCCATCTCCTGCTCCTTTCCTCTCATATCTTTGTTTCGCTGATCCACTAAATCATCTTTAATCTCGATCTGTTATCGAATTTCCTCCTTGTCCGCATCATATTTCTCCCTTTCTTCTTCCATTTCAGTTGTTTCAATTAGCCTTTTTACTCCTTATTTTCAAATCATCCTTTTCTTTTTCCATTTTTTGGCTAGGGAGAAGATTAGTCTCCCTATTGTTTTCTCATTCTCTAACTAATAGTGTCAAAAGACTTAGCTTTGATCTCAAAGAGAAGCCTCATATTTATAGTACAATCCAACCGTCAAGATTGATTGAAAATTATCTCTTAATCAAAACCAATAAATTTATTTTTGATTAATACTTTTTATTGCTAAATTTAAGACCGACTTGGTTGATTACTAGGTATCCATGTCGTACCTATTTATTATCGTTGCGACAACACCTATAACCCATAGGCTAGCTCGGGAACTATAATGATTTAATTCTAATGGCTAAATAATTAATAAAATCTACCGACAAAATTCGTTATGGGATTTATTAATTATAATTATAATATATTCCACTATAAAAATGTAATTGAACTCCTATGTTATATTACTTGATGTAATGACCTACTATTCATTACGAGATGTCCCTTCATAATATAGTATCATTTATAATTAGATAAAGTATTATCCAACTAACATATACACCTCTTATTCCTTAAGTTCTGAATCTCGTTCTACTGATTAACCATTATAGTTTCCATACTTCATGTCTCAAGTAAATGATCAAATCTTCAATAACCCATTAGAGATATTAAACATTTAGTTTACTATGATCACATAAATGAGTCTATTAACGAGTACTATATCAGTTACTTAAAACTGTCTATGGACCCTACTGCTGAGAATCTCTGTATCTTCATTATCTCAACTATAGTATATTAAAACAACTTAACTATTAATTATGAGTTCATAACTCTCTCTCACGATTAAAAACACTCAATAATATAACAAGAACGAGCTATGATTTTCTAAAGATAGTACTCTTAATGAAAATCAAACTCATTAGTCCGTTGAAAATATTTCAAATGCAATATCACATCAACCAGGTACTACACCTAGTGACTAAGGTAAGTCATACACAATAGACTTAATGCGCTGTAGTCTATCTTATTAAATGTCGAGCTTCAATGTACTGTGAGTAAAAAATGTTTTTAAAGTTATAAAGAACTCTTGATTAAATAAATTATTTCCGTAAGTTAAACGTCATTGAACTCATAAAAAAATACTATTATGCTTGTGGACTTTTCATAAGAATATATTACACATATTATGAGAATAAACTATTCATAATTGATTAGAATTGAATGTCTCAATATAATAAATAGAATTCCAGTGTTTTAAGCCCACAATCTTAACAATCTCCCACTTATCCTAAAGCACGTCTATAACCAGCTTAACCCTCATGTTCTCCTACATATGACCCAAAGACATTTATGGCTAAAGTCTTTGTAAACGGGTTTACCAAGTTCTTCGTTGAATCTATCATGGAAACAACTATATCTCCCTATTGTATGATCCTCCTAATGAGATGATACTTCCGCTCACTATTTTTTCCTCCTTGATGATTTCGAGGTTATATGAATTACACGATCGCTCCTACGTTTCACAAAAAATTATGGTTGGAATTCTGTCAATTGTGTTAACCTCAACTCTCCTAGGAACATTCACAGCCAGACAACTTCCTTTGCAGCCTCTAAAGTAGCTACATATTCAGCTTCAATGGTTGAGTCTACAATACATTATTATTTGCACTCATCTAACTGACTGCTCCTCCTCCCAGAGTAATCACATAGCCTGAGGTAAACTTCCTAGAGTCCGTCTTATTGAAAATATGAATTCGTATACCCAACTAGTACGAGATTGTAACTATAGTAGGCAAGCATGTAATCCCTCGTTCTCTTTGTTATACTTGAGTAAAATGCTTACTGTTACCTAATATTCTCTCCTTTGAAGTGAATTGATGTATACTAACCATACTTATTGTGCAACAAATATCTAGTCTAGTACACAATATTACATAAATGAGACTTCCCACTAGAGAAGTAGAGGGCACATTCTTCATGCTATCTATCTCATCTTGCGTCCAAAGACATTGATCCTTGGATAGATGAATTCCATGTCTGAAAGACAGTTGTCCTTTCTTGGAATCCTGCATTACGAATCTCTACAGAATCTTATCTACATAAGCAGATGGGGATAAACATATTCTTCTAGATCCTTGATCATGAATGAGATTGATCATAAGAATATATGTTGCCTCCCTCTCACATGCCCTTCAAATCAAATTTATTCAATAGTCATAACTTTACATTCAGTATTAACCCTACATCATTCCTGATGAAGAGAATATCATCTCATAAAGGACCAACATTATTATTATGTTTCCTTCCTTTCTCTAGTACACATGGGATGCATGAGGGCTTTGATCCAAATAAAAAACTTGATTTCTTGAACAAACTGGATATTCCAAAACCTCGATGCGTGCTTAAGTCTATAAATAGACCTATTTAATTTGTAAAAAAAAGCATATTATCCTGGCCTTTAGCGATAAAGCCCTCAAGCTGAGATATCAAAATATTATCTTTAAGATTTCCATTAAGAAACGGAGTCTTGACATCCATTTGTCAAATTTCAAAATTGAGATGCCATAATGGACAACAATATACTTATAGACTTAAGCATGACCACCAGAGAAAAAGTCTCCTTATAATCGATCTCCTCTTTTTGAGTATATACCATTTCGCAATAAGCATAGCATTGAAGGTTTTCACTTTCCCGTCTATACCTCACTTCCGCTTATAAACCCACTTGTACCCAATGAGTTTCACACCTTCAAGTGCTTGTACAAGCTTTCATTCTTAATTCGTGTACATTAAATCCATTTCTTCATCATCTTTTGCAAATGATCTGCATCAACATCTACCAAAGCCTCATTATAATTTCAGGGAGCTAAGTCATGCTCCTTCGAGACTCGAAAGTCTCTCCCAAGAACATATACCTCTCAAGCAGATGTAATTCCCTTCTACTATGGTGTAATTGTATAAAATTAGGAACCACTTCATTTTCATTCTCTTTGTTAACTTCTTTCTCGGTAACATCCCCTACTATCTTCCAACTGATCTTGCATGCCAGTGTCATAATCAACTATCTATTTCCAAACAATGTTGCTCCTAGACATGAAGTTTTTAATATAGTCATCTTCTATGAAGACAACATTTCTGCTAAAAATACTTTCTACTCCTCAGTATTATAAAAAATAATTCTCTTGATCCATTTGTGTACCCTACAAAACACATATTTTATCTAGGTTCCAACTTAGTAACATTCTTCCTTAGCACGTGTATTGAACATCCTCAAATATGAAAATGATGCAAATTAAGTCTTCGTCCATTCTATAACTCTAGCGGAGTCTCGGGTGCCACTTTAGAAGGTACTAGATTAAAAATATATGTAAATGTTTTCAAGGCATATTCCTAATAAGAAACAGAAAGATGGGAATAGCTCAACATAGATCTCAAAATGTTTAAGAGAGTTATATTTCTCTTCTCAGCTACACTATTTTTCTTCGAAGTCCCCAATGCACCGAGCTGGGATCAAATCCCATTTTCAACTATATAGTCCATGAATATCACAGAGAGATATTCGCCTCCCCAATCTGATAGAATGTATTTCATCTTTCTATCTAATGTACTCTCGACTTTCACTCTAAACATTTTGAATTTCTCAAAAGTTGCAGATTTTTGCTTCGTTAAATAGAGGTAGCCATATTTAGAGCAATCATCTATGAAAGTCATGAAATACTCATAGCCACCTATAGCTTAGACATTCCTTGGTCCACATAAGTCACTATGCACAAACTCCAATAGCTCTAAAGCTCTATGTCTTTCTGCCTTAAAAGGCCTATTGGTCATCTTACTTTCTTTATAGGATTCGCGGACTAGCCAAGGCTCTATACTCAAAGTGCTAAGAGACACATCTTCTACTAGTCTTTCGATCTTATTAAGATTAATATGACTCAGGTGTAAGTATCATATATAGGTTTTGTTAATAAACCCTTACCCTAACAAATCTTGCTAGATACGTACTTAGAGTATATTCATCAATCTCCATGATGCATCCCACCCTTGTCGCTAATCTTTTAGTGATTTTTTATGAAACCTAGTATGGGGGAGGCCTTGAATTTGAAGCCAAATAGGGAAAAAGGCTAAATCTATTTCCCCTACGTGAGAGCCACCCTCATATCTTTTAAGGATCAATAGAATCCCATTAAAACTTCAAGGGCTTTTACTTTCTATCCTCTCGACATCCTTCTGACTCTTAATCTTGAATATAAAAGTAATATTTTCCAACATCTTGACTTCCATATTTTAACCGATCCCCAGCTTTGCCTCAATACATTTGTCATGGAAATAGTGTTGAAACTTTTATCATTCATTAACTTGCCTACCAACTATATTTCTTGGGTGCAATTTTCTTGCAGCAAATCTTCAAGATTAAGAAGATTTTCGAAGCCCTCACATAGATCTTCCATGATGTTCAAGGGATGACAACCCAACAGCTCACCACTACTACAATTAGGAGAAATAACAACTTCCGAGTGGACTTAATGATGCCTTTCCAGGAGAAATTTACTCTATATTATGTAATTGTAGTCCACCATTAATTTTAAAATCAAGAAAGAAATACCATAATCGGATATAAAATAGAATGATCAAGAAAAAGATGAGTCAATATTAATTTTCGTAATCTTTCAAAAAATAAATCTCTGAGGAAGAGGAATTATAAACCAACCTTTAAGAATATTGGTAAGGGGAAACCAGAAGCAGGGAGGTAGCCAAAAGAAACAAAAAAACAAAAAAAAAAACAATAATGAAACCGAGAGATGAAAACGAGAGGTCCAAACAAAAGACACGGTAGAAGGAACAAAAGGATAAACAAGAATTCAGATGGTAGAAAGAGCTAGCACTTGTAGAATTCAAGAGCGGCTAGAGAACGGAAAAATATTGAAATTTTACATTAGATACCCCTCTAGTTTGATGATAAAGAAGCTCATTCAATTAAAAATCTATTAGTTTGTGAAAAGATAATATTATCCCTATAATCAATATGATTCACATACATTTTTAATCTGAAATATAAGTTGACTTAGGTTTTTTTGGGTTTAGGTAATAGTTTGGATATATAAAAAAATTGGGTTTTATCATTTTCGGAGTTAAGAATAAAATAAGGGTTAATTTTTAAATTTCATATTATTTAAACATTGTTAGTTTGAAATTTAGCGGTTACGAGTTTTTTATCAATAACACCTAACATGTAATTAGTTAGGGTTATGTCATTTTTCAAACTAAATGTTTTATTTAAGTAAATTGTGGATGGAGGGTGTTGTAGAAATTTCCCCCATATTTAATCTCATCCCAACATTATTCATTGATCGACAATAAAGATTTTATGAGGATTTTCATGATATAAAGATTTAGAAATTATTCATGGTTTGGTTCGTTTTATCTAACGAGTTCCAACAATGCATGTTGCAGGTAATAATCTCTAGATAAAAAATAAAAGACTTAAAAAGTTAACATCAACCAAATAAATCATTGTTATTGATGTATATAAGTTAAGCAATCAAAAGAATTTGAGCCTATCAACTATCATATGACTCTCGCACGCAACCACAAAAAAAAACCTATCATGTTTCATTTGGCACTCCTAACTTAGTATCATTAGAATAATAGTCAGTGGCAGATCTAGAAAATATTTTGAGTGGGGGCCTAGTGTAATTATAACATCTTTTTAAGCAATCTAATCGATCCTAAAACAAACATAGAATTCATAACCTTGACGCGTGATCTCAATCTGTGTCAAACCCAAAATCTGTGAGAAGACACCATCCATGTCGTCGTCTTTGCTGTGAATCGCCACTAACCACCGTGCTTTGTCAGGAATTGTCATGAATTACGGCGAACCACCGTGAATTATACCTTACAATCTTCTTTTCTTCTTTTTTCTCAACATTAATTAATGAGTGAGAGTATAAATTAATCATTACAAATTAAAATTTGAATACTTGTTAGTTTTATTTTCCTTCAATAAAAATTTGAATTCTTACTTTTATACTCTATTTTTAAACTAAACACAATTCCTCCACTTTTTGTATCAAAGCCAAACCTGGTAGGGTATTTAATACTTTGCCTACAAATTGGTTTTTAACCAATGAAAGTCAACCCACTCCAATTCAACGACTAGTTGAAGATATTGATTATATTCAATAGTATATGTATGGTAATGTTAAAATAAATTTTCAATTCAATTATCAAATTAGGGAGTTTAATCAGTCTAGTACTCTTAGAAATTCTTTTTCTGAATCCACTGCAAATAAAGATCATGATTTAGAATCCAACAATTAGTACTAGAGTTAAAAAATTTAAAAATAAAAAATTTAAGACTTAAAGGCATAGCTAAAAATTCATGAGTCAGTCAATCAATCTTTGAAAGATTGATAAAATGCAACAAGAATGAAAAGATAATTCATGTCAGTAGTTCTGATTCTGAAAGCCATAGATTCGATTCTGCCTATGAATCCTTCATAGTTCATGAATCCTCCACTATTTACAATATTGAAGAAACATTTAAAAATCTTGAAATAAAGAAGCTTGAAAGGAAATGGCATAAAATGCCCTCTGAATATCCAAATCACTGAATCATTTTTAGTTATGGACTTTCAGAACAAGAAGTCCTCAATAAATTATAACACATGGTTATGGTAGCCAATAGTTACATTACCACACATAATTTTCCTGACAATGAGGTTATAAAACTCTTATTTACATGATTTACCGAGATGCTTCATTCCTAGTGGGAAAAAATCTCACCCAAGAACCTAAAAATACCGTATGTCGAAGGGACCCCAATTCTTGGAGAGGATAAGGAAACAATGCATGATGCCATTACTACACACTTTTACACAGTAATTGAACATTTCATTGGGATGCCAAGTAATATTACTTCGCGTATCCATGATAAATTAACCAATCTTAGGTGTCCTACCATAGGTGACTTTGACTGGTACAAAAACATAATTTTGTCCAGAGTATTGGATAGGGATGATAGTAATCAAATCTTTTGGAAAGAAAATTTTATAAATGGATTATTCAATTTATTTGCCCATAAAATTAGAACCATATTTAGTGATGACCTAGGAAACATAAACTACAATAGTCCCACCTATGGTACTATTATCACTACAATACAAAAGGAAGGATTAAAAATGTGTATTGATATGAAAATCAATAAACAAATTAAAAAAGAGAAAAAACTGCCAGGTATGAATTAAACAATTTTTGTGAGCAATACAGATTACCTGCTACTGCCCCTTCCCAAAAGAATGGGAAAAATTCCCAACTTTCTTAGAAAAATTTACAAACCCTATAGGAGAAAATTCATAAACAAAGACATAAAAGTTTTGACAAACAATTCTTTACCAATAAACAATTTATTGGTAAAAGTAAAATCAAGTGTTTTAAGTGTGGCCAAAATGGTCATTTTTTCAATACTTGTCAAGTCAAAAATAAAATTAACCAATTAAAAATATATGATGAAGAAAAACAAGAATTATTTAGAATTATATAATCCATAGATTACTATGAAAGTTGTAATGAAGATTTAGGAGAATTTTATTCCTTTGATTCTAACGAATCAAACTCTTCAAGTTCTAACACTGATTCTACTAACATCTTTATGAGGTGCAATGGTAGTTGTCGTAAGAAATTTGTTAATGTTTTAACTAAAAAATAGAACAAGAAATTCTTTTATTATATTTAATTAGTAGTATTAAAAGTCTTGAATTAAAACAATATTACTTTGAATGACTTAGAAAGGTGGTCTAAAAGAAAGAAAATTCTAAGACTAATAATAATACTGTTAGCCTTTCACAAGCTCTTGAAAAATTCAACAAAATTAAAGGAAAGGAAAAATAAGTTACTCTTAAGAACTTCAAAAAGAAATAAAATTAAGAATGAAATAAATGAATTAAAAGACTCAAACACTGAAATAACAAAGAATTAAATCTTATCAAAATAAAAAATTTATTTAAAAAACATGAGTCTAGTGAACTAGGAGAACCTAGTAAATCCCCAATTTCGGATAATGCGATTGAAACTATTGTCAACATACAAGATGATGACGATTTCCTTCAAACCATTAATCACATCAAACTTAAAAAATGACTTTGATTTCACCTCTCTGACTCTTATTGACTCAGGAGTTGACTTAAATTCAAGATGGATATGTTCCTACCAAGTACTTCAAGAAGATAAAAGAATATTTGCCCTTAGCCAATGATACTCGAATGCATATTAATTACGAAATCCTCAAAGTTCATATTTACGAAGACAATGTATATTTTAAGCCATCATTTCTCTGTTGTATCCTTTCATAACAGAGCATGATGAGATCATTACCTATCCTATGGATAAACTTGTCAAATTCAAATTTATTTCTTTTGTTCACAATGAGAAACTGAAAACTTTAAAATAAAATTCTCTTTATAAAACTGTGAATTTAATTTCTTGTAAAGAAAAATAATTATATTTTCTTCAAGATTAAATAAAATTAAAAAGAATTGAAGAACAACTTAAAACTCCTGCTCTTAAAAAATAAATTGAAATCTTTGGGGAAATAATTTGTGCTGACATTCCTAATGCATTCTGGCATAAGAAGCATCATACTGTTAGTCTGCCTTATATTAAGGGATTTGATAAAAAGAATATTCTTATGAAGGCATGACCAATTCAGATGAATTCTGAAATGCTCGAATTTTGTAAGAAGGAAATTACAGAACGCCTTATTGAAAGATTATCGGGAGAAGCAAATCATCTTGGTCATACTCTGTCTTTTATGTCCAAAAGGCCAGCGAAATTGAACGAGAAGTTCCTCGATTAGTTATTAATTACATGCCCTCAATAATGTTTTCAAAAGGATAAGATATCCTATATCAAACAAAATGAACTTGATTAACAGAATTGTAGATGTTGTTGAATTCTCTAAGTTTGACATGAAATTTGAATTTTGACAAATCTAAATAAATGAGAATGATAAGTACAAGACTGCATTTGTAACACTATTTGATCGTACGAGTGGAATGTAATGTATTTTGGTCTTAAGAATGCTCCTAGTCAATTTTAGAAGATAATGAATAAAATTTTCAATCAATCACTAATTTCTTGGTTGTGTACATTGATGATGTTCTTATTTTCTCTAGATCGGTTGAACAACACTGGAAACATCTTGAACTATTTGCCAAGATAATAAAACAAAATGGTTTAGCTATCTCTATAAGTAAAATCATTTTGTTTCAATCTAAAGTTAGATTTCTAGAATTTGAGATCTATCATTCAATTATTAAACCAATTGATCGTGTCATGCAATTTACTGATAAATTTCCTAGTGAAATCATTGATAAAACCCAATTGCAACGTTTTTTAGGATCCTTAAATTACATATCCAATTTTATAACAATTTGAGAATTGATTGCAAGTCTCTTTTTGAAAGGCTTAAGAAAAATCCCTCTCCATGGACGACTGTCCATACCAATTTAATTAAGAAAATTAAAATTCATGTTAGGACACTTCTTTGTCTTGACATACCACTATTAACTCTTTCAAAATAGTCCAAACTAATACCTCTGAACTTGGATATGGAAGTATCTTATTACCAAAAATTTCTCCAGAATCACCTGTGCAAATTGTTAGGTTTACCTCTGGTACCTGGATCCTGTCTCAAATTAATTACAATACTATTAAAAAGGAAATTTTAGTTATTGTTCAATGTATTCAACATTTTCAAGATTGTTTATTAAATAAAAAAATTTCTTTTGAAAATTGACATGTTTTGGAAAAAGATGTCAAGAATATTGCTTCTAAACAAACTTTTGCCAGATGGCAGTCTATTCGTAGCATTTCTTATTTTGATATTGAATTTATTTAAGACATTAATAATTCAATTCCTGATTTTCCTACTCGTGAATTTTTGCAGGGTTGTCAAGATGGGATCTAGGCGCCAGGCCTCCAAAGCTAGAATCAAGGGGAATATATTTGATTCCACAATTGGCCCTTAAGGCCCAAATTAAAGAGGAGTCTTCTACTCCTAGTTAAGCCCAATTAACAATCCTTGGGTCCATCAGACCCAATTACCAATCAACCTATTCAATCAATTTGACAAATTTTCAATTTCTAAACCTTTTGATGCTCAATCGCTCAATCAACCAATTACAAAGTATAAAAAATCGTCTCCTTATTTTCAAAAATTACCCAGCAAAAATCTCTTTCATATTGGCCATCATTTGCTCATATAATAAATCATGCTCAAATTGCAAAAATTCATTTTATTCTTGATTTTCATATGTCCCTAGTCACAAGGACAAAAGTCTCAATTTCTATAGAGATATTCTCAAGTAACTAAATCCATAAATATTAACCCCATCAAAAGTCCTGAAGGAAAGATTCTCTATCATTCCTTCTACATACTTAAAATTGTGACCATGGAGGATTGGAAAGCCCATCCTCCAGCTTTAAAATGTTTTTAAATAAAAAATAATATAACTATTTTGATTATATTGATGACTGGTAAACAATTTTCCTGCATGAGAATACTGTTTTTTATCATTCCTTGCTTTTGAAATTTGAAAAAAAAAATGGTTCTCCAATTGGTTCTTAAGATGGTGGTCCATTCATGCTCCTGTCCTGAAACTATTTTCAATATATTTTCAATAATGTTTTAATTTATTTCTAAAGTTATTCAAGCCTTCACCAATTGAGGCTTCCTTCCCCCAACTCTTATACTTCTCCAACAAATACAAAATACCTTAGATCTTAAAGTGGCAATATGCAATTGAAGATGGAATCCTCACCCTATAGTATTATGTTAAACGGTGGGATAAATTCACTACCCATAAAACATTATGTTTATTAATCATGAATTTACAAATATTCATCTCAACCTAAAATTGGCAAACCCTTTTGCCGAGGCTCCATTAAAAATTAATGCCCATTGGCTGAAATTCCCAAACCAAACAATCCCTTTCAAATTTATCCAAATAATCCAAACCCACTTTAAAGAGAAAATCAAAAGCCACGAAGCCTAAATCCAAACTTAAGCAAGAATTGATCCAAAAAATGCTTCTTCTTTTGGAAGATGACAATAATTCTGACTTTGGATAATCTATAAGTCAAGCCACTCAATCAAACCAAATATTGAAAAAGCTCAATACTCCAAAAGGACTACCCTTAGCAATTGAAGGACCAAAATATCCAAAAGGGTCGTGTATTGCCACAATGGGCTTATGACACATTCAAAGATGCACATGACCCATTTGATAACATCAATCTCAATGATGATGAAAAAGAAAAAGAAAAAGAATCTTTTTGGCAAAATCGCCAAACTTTCAGTTCAACCAATGGATAAATAAGTGAAATAGAAGATTTTATTTTGGGCAAAATGTCAATGGTGAAAACATCAAGAAAACAAGAAATTTGAAGATATAGTAATTTCAAGTATCATGACAAAATAGTCATGATGACTTTCAAGGGAGTAATTATGACTTCACCAACATGAAGCAATAATCAACTTTGTATTTTATCTTCTTTTGGATTTATTGTACTAGTTGTCTAATAATTAGATAATTATTTATCCTTTTTCTTTATTTAGTCAAAAGTAAAAATGCAAAATGTTTCTTACTTTAGTAGAAAATAATAGTGTAGGTAAGTGATAGGCGTACCCGATGAACTCCACTTTCTTTTCATATAAATTAGACGTCTTCTCCCATTTGTAATCCAGAACTTAGTTTTCACTCATACTCATTTTGAGAGAAAAAACTTATTTAAAAAAATAAAGCTTTCTTCTTCATCCTCCTCTTTTATAATCTTTTCTTCTTTCTTCTCAACACTAAATAGTGAGTGGAAGCACAAATTAATAGTTACAAATTAAAATTTGAATACTTGTTAGTTTTATTTTCCTTCAATAAACATTTGAATTCTTACTTTTATACTCTATCTTTAAACGAAACGCAATTCCACCACTTTTGTATCAAAGCCAAATCTGGTAGGGTATTTAATATTTTGCCTACAAATTGGTTTTTAACCAATGAAAGCCAACCCACTCCAATTTAACAACTAGTTGAAGATATTGATTATATTCAGTAGTATATGAATGGCACTGTTAAAATTAATTTTCAAACCAATCCTCATGATAGGGAGTTTAGCCAGACTTGTACTCCTAGAAATTTATTTTCTTAATCCACTGTTAATAATAATCAAGATCTTAGAATCCAAAAATTAGAACTAGAATTAAAAAATTAAAAAAATTTAAAACTTAAAGGCATAGACTTAAATTCTCAAGTCAGTCAGCCAGCCTTTGATAATAAGACTAAGCAATATGATGAATCTGAATCTCTTAATGCCTTTGATTTTCAAGGAGGCTTATCTTCTATTAATCCTCAACTCTTAATTCTGAATATAGGCACTTTAAGCCAAGAATACAAGCCTGATTGTGATGGTTTAACCCAACACATGAATGACCCAACCAACTTTAATAGATGAAATAGGTTTAAATAAATAATATAGATCATAGAAAAATATCATTGTTGATTGGAAGACGTTCATGCAAGAATTTAGGATTAATATGTTTTTCGTTGATTATATCGAGGATATTTATGAAAAGAATATTAAAGTCATATCTAAGACCAAATGGGTCAAAGAAGATTCTAGTTGGGTAACTGTTAGTCATCCCCCACCTAAAAAAATCATTATTAATCATAAAAAAATTACCACTTCTCATTTCAAATTTTCTAAGGAGGATGATTCCCATAAAAAAAAGTTATTTAACAACTCAATTACACTAACCAAAGTCTAATAACAATAGGAAAATAATTAGATAAAATTGAGAATGAAGTTGATGATATTCATGAGCCTAAATCTACCAATTTCTTTGAAAGAAACTCTTTTAATAAATCTTTCTGGTAAAATTACCTTAATAATTATCCCCTTAATAAAAAGATTGATAAAATGCTTCATGAATTAAAAAACAATGACAGTAGTTCTGATTTTGCATATGAATCCTCCACTATTCACAATATTGAATAAACATTTAAAAATCTTAAAATAAATAAGCTTGAAAGGAAATGGCATAAAAGGTCTATTCCTTCGGATATCCAAATCATTGAATCCTCTTTATTTAGTCAATATTCTATCTCTGTTGAGAAATTGTATGAATGGAATATTGATGTACTTTCTATTCAGAAAGTCCTCAATAAGTCACAACACATAACTATGGTAGTCAATAGTAACATTATCCATGATCAATCAATCATTGGTGTCCTGTCCTAAGTGATTTTGACTGGTACAAAAAAATAATTATCGAGAGTTATGACTAGGGATGATTGTAATCAACTCTTTTGGAAAGAAAAATTCATAAATGGCTTACCCAATTTGTTTGCCCATAAAATTAGAACCGTCCTAAGTGATGACCTAGGAAATATAGACTACAATAGCCTCACCTACCGTACCATTACAATACAAAAGGAAGGATTAAAAATGTGTATTGATATGAAAATGAATAAACAAAATTAAAAAGAGATGAAATTGTCAAGTATGAATTAGGGCAATTTTTGTGAGCAATACGGGTTGCCTCATATCGTTCCTTCCCAAAAGAATAAGAAATAATTTCCAATATAGTTCTATAAAAATTTACGAACCCTACAGGAGAAAATTTCACAAACAAAGAAATAGAAATTTTGATAAACAATTCTTTTAGAATAAAAATCATTCAAAAAGAAAACCCAAATAAACAATATATTGATAAAAGTAAAATCAAGTGTTTTAAGTGTGGCCAAAATGATCATTTTTCTAACATTTACCAAGTCATAATAAAATTAACCAATTAAAAATCTTTGATGAAGAAAAACAAGAATGATTTAGAATTATAGAATCCATAGATTACTATGAAAGCAGTATTGAAGATTTAGAAGAATTTAATTCCTCTAATTCTAACGAATTAAACTCTTCAAGTTTTGAAAGTGATTCTCTTTACATATCTTTGGGGTGCAAGGATAGTTGTAGTCAGAAATTTGTTAATATTTTAAAAAAATGAAGAATAAGAAAATATTTTATTAGATTTAATTAGTAGAATTGAAAATCCTGAATTAGAACAAGAATACCTTATGAGACAGAAACATAATCCAAAAAACAAGAAAATTCTATTGGGCATAGTACCCTCAAAGCTTATTTAAAGACATTTTATTTGGAAGTTAATAAAAGCACATTTTTATTATAATTGTATTCTCTAAATTATTATTGAATATTTAATATAAATATCTGAAAATTTTGTATTCATTAATGAGATTATGATCTTATATTAGTATAAGAGGATTAAGATCATATTTAAAAGAATAAAATAGTCTGCTGCGTGATCAAGTATCGAATCTTTAAAGAATGATTGCTAATACGGTTCGCTAAGCATTTTGAATGTATGTGATATAAATCCATATCGCTGATGTGGATAGACATCTTAGTGAATGTACTTTATATAATTAGATTATATAGGACATGATCGATGTGATTTAATATCCTTAATAACTTACCGCTTATAATAAAGATTTAATACACTTCACTCAGATGATCATATGTAGACCAGTTTAAATCTAAAGTAGTCATGAACTCTTATATATGTCTACTAGATCTTTTTATTCACTCCTTAAGGTTTGTTTATAAAACAGGCTAGTGACTTTTGTTTTGGAGATTAAGTAACATGGATGACTGGGAACATGATCTTAAAAGATTTGGAATGCAAGCTTTCCTAGTAGATCGTATATTGGTTCTCTTAAGTGTTAATTTTGAGACTTAATGGTTATTGAGCTCAAATTTATAATACAGTTATAAATTAACCGTTCACTAGTGAATTAATGATACTTAAAGATCAAAAGGTAATTAGAAGGGTAAAATGATCATTTTGATCAACTCTAATTTACGAACCAATTATTGGAGGACATAATTATATGAAGTGATTAAATCAATGAACTACACAAAATTACTCTATAAATATATTTTATAATTACTAAGAGTGCAATTTCATATTTATAGTGGAGTAATAATGGAACTAGTAAATAAAATTAGTTAATTAAAGAGTTTAATTAATAATGCACTTTATTAGAGCTTAGAATTATGGGTCCATGGTCTCTAATCTACCTCTGTAATACACAGTCTATGGTGTAAATGTTTCAAGACATAAGAAAATGACTAGTTTGCAAAAGAAATTGAGTTTCCAAGGCAAGTATATATTTATAAGATAATTAATTAAATTAATTAATGTATTTTTTTGAAATTTTCATGAATTAATTATTAATATTAGTTAGTTATGAATTAATCGATATTGAGACAGTACATTTAATTTATAAAATTAAATAATATTAGATTATTATAAGATAATAATTTAATTTTGAATTAACTGATTAGTTAATTTTGAATTAATAGATAAGTTAGTTGATAAGTTTTATCATATAAGTTAATTTTTGAATTAACTGATATTTATGTTTATTTCAAATAATGCATAGATATTTATCTGATTAAATAAAATAATAAAATAGAAATTGCCATGTGGCATTTTAGACTGCCCATGCTAATCACTATGTTGGAACAGTGATTGGCACACAATACACTGCAATATCGCATGGAAGTGTAGTGATGCACAGCACACTTCAGTGCCACACGGCACTGCAGTGTTGTATGACACTACAGTGGGTCCCACTGTAGTGACACATTTGTAAATAGTTTTATTATTTTATTAAAACCTAAACCTAATGAGACTTGACTTAGAATATAAATGATAAAAGTCTATTGGCCTCATTAAGAAATTAATCAATCAATCAATAATTGAAGCTCTGCAAATTCTCTAATTCTCGTTCAGATTTCTGTCCTAAAAGTCATTCTCTAAATCTCTAGATTTCATGTGTTGAGTACATCTAAAGATAAAAAATTATTCTTGTTCATTCTACGTGTCTATACACGTCCTAGTATGTTTGAGGATTGGTTTGAAAGATCTTTATGTGAATCTCACAGGTCCTTTTTATGTAGAATAGGACATTCGTTGTTTTATACTAGAAGACACCGAGGACGCTTGATAGACTTCAAGTGGTAAGGAGCTTTACTTTGAATGTCTATTGATTTAATGTATAGATATATAATGGATCTGTGTGAAAAATTATTTTTTTCACAAAAATATTTTTGGGACCTGTGGACTTGTATCAAACCTTCATTAATTAAAAATCCTTCTATTACGCATCTGATGCGCCGTATTTATAGCAAATTCTAAGTCTAATAATAATACTGTAAGTCTGTCACAAAACATAGAAAAATTCAATAAATCAAAGCAAAGGAAAAAGAAGTTACTCTTCAAGAACTTTAAAAAGATATAAAAATATTAAGAATGAACTAAAAGAGTTAAAAGATTCAAACTCTGAAATAACAAAAGAACTAAATATATTAAAAATAAAAAATTTAATTTAAAAACATGAATTCAGTGAACTAGGAGAACCTAGTAAATCCTTAGGTCCTTGTGATAATGATTTTGAAGAAATTGTCGTCAACGTACAAGATGATGATAACTTTCTTCAAGCCCTCAATCACATTAAACTTAAGATATGGCACATAATGGTAAGAATTATTATTCAAGATTTTGATTTGACATCCATGATTCTTATTGATTCAGGAGTTGTCTTAAATTGTATGCAGGAAGGATTTATTCCTACCAAGTTCTTCAAGAAAACAAAAGAATCTTTGTCCTCATCCGGTACTCGAACGCATATCAAGTACGAATTCCTAAAAGTTCATATTTGTCATGACAATGTATGTTTTAAGACATTATTTGTCTTATTAAAAAACGTGACTGACAAAATTATCCTAGGATTGTTATTCATTTCTCTGTTGTATCCTTTCATAAACTTGTCAAATTCAATTTTTTTTCTTTTTTCTCATAATGAGAAATTGAAAACTTTAAACAAAATTATATTTATAAAACTTTGAATTTAATTTCCAATAAATAAAAATAGTTATGTTTTCTTCAAGACGAATATAAAATTCAAAAGAATTGAAGAACAACTTCGAAATCCTCCTCTTCAAATACAAATTTAAACCTTTGAAGAGAAAATTTGTAAAGAATTGTGTGCTGACATTCCTAATGCATATCTAATAGGAACTATCATATTGTCAGTCTACCAACATCAGGTGATTTAATGAAAAGAATATCCCTACAAAAGTACGACCAATGAATTTTGAAATGCTTAAATTCTATAAAAAGGAAATTACAAAACTCCTTAATAATGTTTTGGACTGGATAAAATATCCTATACCAAACAAAAGGGATATAATCAACAGACTAGGAGATGTTGTATTTTGTAAGTTCGACATGAAATCTAGATTCTAGCAAATTGAGATAAGTGAAAATGATAAGTATAAAGCTGTATTTGTAACACCATTGGGTCGTTATGAATGGATGTAATACCATTTGATCTTAAGGATGCTCCTAATGAATCTCATAATATTATTTTTGACCAATTTACTAATTTTTTTATTATTTACATTAATAATGTCCTATTTCCTAACCTATCAAACAAATCTCAAAGAAACCAGAAAGGTAAACCCAGAATGCTCAACCAAAATTCATTTAAAAAAAAACTCAATGGAAAGGCAACAACTCTTTGCTCAAAATTTTCATTCATTGATTAAGGTCATAACAGATTTAAATATCCAATAAATGAGTGGGTCGATGAATTGAACAAAATTATGGAATAAGTTGGGTTGAAGCATGACTTCAGCGCAGCATTGATTCAATGGTAATGGTAAAAAAGTGGAAAAATAGGTTTTCACAAAGATAATAAAATATGTTATAAAGATAGAAAAATTTTAATTGTGAACCTGTTGGGACCGGCAATTTTCAAAATTGAGTTTTTAGATAAACCAATCAAAGAATTTATTATACTGGAATGAACTTTATTCGTCATGTCTGACGGATTTCAAAAAGTCATAGGCATGCTATGGGATCCATAACTAAAACAAGAATCAATATAACTTTCAGAAAACATGTGAGATCATGGATGGTTCAAATATAGGGGAGTCATCAACTCCACAATTAGCCCTTAAGGCCCAAATTAAAGAGAAGTCTGCTACTCCTAACCATGCCAAATTAACAATCCTTGTGTCCATCTGACCCAATTATCAATAAGCCATCAATTCGACCATTTCTCAATATCTCAACCTTTTGATGCCCAATCTCTCAATCAACCAATCATAAAATACAAAATACAAAAAATCATCCTCATACTTTCAAAAATCTCTTTCATATTAAGTCTCCATTTACTCATTGAAGGATCCTGCTCAAATTGCGAAAGTCCATTTCATTCCTGATTTTCATTATGTCCATGTTCACAAGGACATTAATCTCAGTTTCTATAGAGACTTTCTCTTAGAATCTAAATCCATAAATATCAACCAATTAAAAGCCCTGAATGAAAGATTCACTATCATTCCTTCTATATTCTTAAATTTGTGGATATGGAGGATTGAAAGCTCATCATTCAGCTCTCAAAATATTATTAAAGCTCGCCCTGCATCAAAATATTCATTTTTCTCATTCATGGGTCCTGCATTTTAATAAAATTTTCAAAATAGGAGTTCCAATTTGGTGATCCGTTGATGGTCCTATCTTAGAACTATTTCCAATAGAGTTTCGGCAATGTTTTAATCTACTTCTACAAATATACAAGCCCTCACCAATTGAGGCCTCCTTCCCTCAACTACTTTGTTACTCAAACAAATACAAAATACCTTTAATCCTAAAGTGACATTATGCAATTGAAGATGAGATTCTCACCCGTCAATATTATGTTAAGTGGTGGGACAAATTTAATACCCAGAAAATCATTACCTCCATTTATCATCAATTTACAAATATCCACCCTATCCTAAAGTTAGCAAACCCATTTGTTCAGGCTCCCTTAAGAATTAATGAGCCCACTAACCAAAAGAACCAACCCGGGTAATCTCATTCAAATTCATCCAAGGAATCCAAACCCACGTCAAATGAAAAATCAAAAGCCACAAAGCCTAAATCCAAACTGAATGAAATGTTGATCAAAAAAATGCTTCTTCTTTTGGAAGACAATAATAATTCTGACTCTAAGTCCTCTATAGAGTCAAGTCATTTAATTAAGCCAAATACCCAAAAAGTGTTGTGTCCTGTCTCAATGGGCTTATGATCCATTCCAAGACTCGCAAGACACATTCGGTAATATCAATCTCAATGATGATGAATGAATGAAAGAGAAAAGAAAAGAAAAAGGAAAATAATCTTTTTTGCAAAATCGCCAAATCTTTAGATTGATCAATGATTGAACAAGTAAGGTATATAAATTTATCCTTAAAAAATGTCAACAATTGGATAAATAGAGGAACATATTCGTGTCAGAATGCCAATAATAGATTTATCAAGAAATCAAGAAATTTGAAGATATAGTAATTTCAAATATCATGATGACTCTCTAGCATGATGCAACAATCATGATGATTTTCAAGCCAAGCAATTATGACTTTTAAAACATGAAGCAATAATCAAGATACAAATTCCAAGATAGTGATTATTAAGGAATCTTTATATTATGTCTTCTTTTGGAATTATTGTAATAATTGTCTAAAGATTAGATAACTGTTTGTCATTTTAGTCAAAAGTTACAAAGTAAAATGTCTCTTACTTTAGGAGAAAAGAATAGTATAGGTAATTGATGGGTTCCTAGTAAAATCCATTTTCTTTACCTATAAATTAGTGGCCTTCTCCCAATTGTGATTCAGAACTTGATTTTCATTCATATTCATTTTGAGAGAAAAACTTGTTTTCAAAAATAAAACTTTCTTCCTCCTCCTCCTCTTTTGTAATATTTTCTTCTTTCTTCTCAATATTAATAGTGAGTGGGAGCGCTAATTAACAGAGATATTTGATATAGGTTTGGTGGACAGAGCCTGGGTCACCAAGCCTAAGCCATCCGACAGAGAGTATGGATCACTATGTCTCAAAAATGCGTCTTCTTAGGTTGAAGCAAATGCCAGTATAGTTGCTCTTCTTATGCCGCTATTAGTAGATCAAATGCTCTTCTTTCTCTGATCGTTCAGAGTAGATCTTCCCATCATTGCAAATCAAAATTTGAATACTTGTAAGTTTAATTTTCCTTCAATAAACATTTAAGCTCTTGCTTCTATACCGTGTCTTTAAATTAAACGTAATTTCACATCTTTTGATATCAGAGTCAAACCTGGTAGGGTATTTATTACTTGCTTGATTATTGTTCTTCTCCACCCAAGTGGCTGTTTATTGTTATTATTGTTTCTTACTTGCTTATTTGAATAATAAGCAAGAAACAAGAGGCCAAATTGCATTTAATTTGATAACAATAATCAGCCACTTGGACGGAGAATAATAATTAAGCAAGAAATAAATACCCTACCAGGTTCGGCTTTGATAACAAAAAATGCAGAATTGCGTTTAATTTAAATGCAGGGTATAGAAGCAAGAATTTGATAATCAAAATACTTGTTTACTTGAATAATTATTGTCTTTAATTACTGGTTATTGTTATTAAAAATATCCATTGAAGAAACAATAATAACAATAATCAGCCACTTGGGCAGAGAACAACAATAATTAAGCAAGTAATAAATACCCCACCAGGTTTGGCTTTGATACCAAAAAAGATTCTTTTTTCTTTATTTATTCATCATCACTGAGATTGATGTTATCAAAGGGATCATGTGCATCTTGGGATGCGTCATAAGTCTATTGTGGTAAGGCACGACCCTTTTAGAGTTTTTAGTCCTTCAATTGCCAAGGGGTAGTGCTTTTTGATGATTGCGCTTTTTGGATATTTTCTTGATTGAGTGGCTTGGCTCTACAGATGATCCAGAGTCAGAATTATTGTCATCTTCCAAAAGAAGCAACATTTTTTGGATCAATTCTTGCTTAAATTTGGATTTAGGCTTCATGGCTCCTGATTTTCACTTTGAAGTAGGTTTGGATTCTTTAGATAAATTTGAAGGGGATTGTTTGGTTTGGGATTTTATTTAATGAGCTCATTAATTTTTAATGGAGCCTTGGCAAAAGGGTTTGCCAATTTTAGGTTAGGATGAATATTTTCTTATTCATGGTTAATGGACGCAATGATTTTCTGGGTATTGAATTTATCCCACCATTTAACATAATATTGTCGGGTGAGGATTCAATCTTCAATTTCATATTGTCACTTTAAGATCCAAGTTAATTTGTATTTGTTTGAGAAACATAAGAGTTGGGGAAAGGAAGACTCAATTGGTGAAGGCTTATATAATTTTAAAAATAAATTAAAACATTGTTGAAAATCTATTGGAAATAGTTTCAGGATAGGGCCATGAATGGACCACCATCTTAAGAACCAATTTGGAAAACTAAATTTTAAATTTTTATATCAAAATTCAAAAATCAGTAATGAGAAAAATCAGTATTATGATGCAGAAAAATTGTATATCATACATTAATATAATCAAAATAGTTGTATTATTTTTTATTTAAATTTTAAGAGCTGAAGAATGGGCTTTCCAATCCTCCATAGTCATAATTTTAATAATGTAGAATGAATGATAGAGAATCCTTCCTTCAGAACTTTTGATTGAGTTAATATTTATGGATTTACTTTCTAAGAGAATTTATCTACAGAAACTGAGATTTTTGTCTTTATGACCAAGGACATAGTGAAAATCTGGAATAAAATGAATTTTTGCTAGCATGATCTTTTATATGAGCAAATGGGGGCTCAATATGAAAAAAAAAATTGTTGGGTATTTTTTGTGAATAAAGGGATGATTTTTATATTTTGTAATTGGTTGGTTGGACGATTGAGTATCAAAAGGTTGAGAAATTGAGAAATATTCAAATTGATTGACAATGGCCGATTGATAATTGAGTCTAATGGATCCAATGAGTGTTAATTGAGGTTGACTAAGAGTAGAAGACTCCTCTTTGATTTAGGCCTCAATTGTGGAATCGAAGATTCCATTTGATTCTAGCTTTAAAGGCATGGGGCCTAGACTCCATATTGACACCTTCAAAGATTCACAAGTAAGAAAGTCAAGAATTGAATTATTAATGCCTAGAATAAATTAATCAAAATAAAATTCTAAGAATAGACTGTCATCAAGCAAAAATTTGTTTGGAATCAATATTCTTGACATCTTTTACAAAACATGTTTTGTAGACTTATAGTCAAATTTCAAAAGAGATTTTTTATTTAATAAATCATCTTGAAATTTTTGAATACCTAGAACAGTTAAAATTTCTTTTTTTAATAGTACTATAATTAATTTGAGACTGGGTCCAAGTACCAGAGGCAAACCTGGCAATTTGCTCAGGTGATTCTACATAAATTTTTTGTAATAAAATACCTCCATATCCAAGTTCAGAAGAATCAGTGTGGACTATTTTGAAAGAGTTAGTAGGATGCCAAGACAAGAAAGTGTGTTAACATGGGTTTTAATTTTCTTAATTTAATTAGTATGGACAATCGTTCATGGAGGGGGATTTTTTTAAACCTTTCAAAAAGAGGTTTGCAATCAATTCTCAAATTTTTAAAAATCATATATGCAATTAGATTTATCAATGATTTTATCAGTAAATTTATCAGCAAACTATATGACATGATCAATTAGTTTAACAATTGAATGATAGATCTGAAATCTTAAAAATCTAATTTTAGATAGAAACAATTTGATTTTACTTTGAGAGATAACTAAATCATTTGGTTTTATTATCTTGGCAAAGAATTCAAGATGTTTCCAGTGTTGTTCAATAGATTTAGAGAAAATAAGAATATCGTCAATGAAAACAGTCGAGAAATCAGTGAATTGATTAAAAATTTCATTCATTATATTCTAGAATTCACCAGGGGCATTCATATGACCAAAAGATATTACATTCTACTCGTAATGATCAAATGGAGTTACAAATGTAGTTTAGTACTTATCATTCTCATTTATTTAGATTTGTCAAAATCCAGATTTCATATCAAACTTTGATAATACAACATCATCTCTAAGTCTTTTGGTTAAGTCACGTTTATTTGGTATATGATATTTTATCAATTCTAAAACATTATTGAGGGCTTGTAATTAATGACTAATCGAGAAACTACTCGTTCAATTTCACTAGCCTTTTGCACATAAAAGGCAGAACATAACTAAGGATATTTGTTTCTCCTAATAATATTTTTATTAAGGAGTTGTAATGTCCTTCTTATAGACTTCAAGCATTTCGGATTTCATCTGAATTGGTTGTTCCTTTGTAGGGATATTTTATTTTCATCAATTCCTTAATATATGGAAGACTGACAGTATGACGCTTCCTATGCCAGATGCATTTGGAATGTCGGCACACAATTCTGTACAAATTTTCTCTTCAAAGATTTTAATTTATTTTTGAAGAGCAGGATTTTGAAATTATTATTCAATTCTTTTGAATTTTATTTCATCTTGAAGAAAATATAATTGTTTTTCTTTGCAAGAAATTAAATTCATAGTTTGATAAATATAATTTTATTTTTAAGTTTTCAATTTCTTATGGTGAGAAAAAGAAAGAAATTTGAATTTGACAGGTTTATCCGTAGGATACGTTATGATTCGATCATGCTCTATTGTGAAAGTGTATAACAAAGAAATGAGTGGCAATCCTAGGATAATTTTATCTATCATATTTATTATAAAGATAAATGATGTTTTAAAACATGCATTGTCTTGGAAAAATGGACTTTGGGTATTTCGTAATTGATATTCATTCGAGTACCATTGACAGAGGATAAAGATTCTTTTGTCTTCTTGAAGTAATTGGTAATAACAAATCCTTCCTCCACACAATTTAAGTCAGCTCTTGAATCAATAAAATCCATGGATTTAAAATCAAAATCTTGAATGATAATTCTAACCATTATGTGACAATTCTTAAGTTTGATATGATCAAGGGTCCGGAGGAAGTTGTCATCATCTTGTATGTTGACAACAGTTTCTTCAATCTCATTATCGGATATTGGGGTTTACTAGGTTCTCCTAGTTTACTAGATTCACGTTTTTAAATTAAATTTTCTATTCTTAAAAGATTTAATATTTTGTTATTAGAGTTTGAATCTTTTAATACTTTTATTTCATTCTTAATATTTTCTATTTCTTTTTTAAGTTCTTGAAGAGTAACTTCTTTCGCCTTTCCTTTAATTTTCATTATTAGCCTTTGAATTTTCTTTCTTTTCGATTACCTGTCTAAGTCTTTCAAGATATTCTTGTTTTAATTCAAAATTTTCAATTTCACTAATTAAATCTAATAAAATATTTTCATGTTCTTCATTGTTATTTAAAACATTAACAAATTTTTGACAACAACTATCATTTCACCCCATAGAGATGTTAGGAGAATTGTTATCAGAACTTGAAGAGTTTAATTTGTTAGAATCAGAGGAATAAAATTCTCCTAAATCTTCATTACTACTTCATAGTAATATATGGATTCTATAATTCTAAACAATTCTTGTTTTTCTTTATCAGAGATTTTTAATTGGTTAATTTTCTCCTTGACTTTGCAAGTGTCAGAAAAATGACCATTTTGGCGACACATAAAACACATGATTTTACTTTTATCAACAAATTCTTTATTGGGTTTTATTTTTGGATGATTTTTATTCTTAGAGAAATATTTGTCAAAATTTTTATTTCTCTATTTGTGGAATTTTCTCCTGTAGGGTTTGTAAATTTTTTTAGGATTAAGTTGAGAATTTCTCTTATTCTTATGAGAATGAGCAACATGTAATCCATATTTCTCACAAAAGTGGCATAATTCATATTTGAAAGTTTTCTTCTTTTTTTTAATTTGTCTATTGATTTTCATATCAATACACATTTTTAATCTTTCCTTTTGTATTGTAGTGAAATGGTACCATAGGTGAGGCTATTGCAGTCTATGTTTCCTAGGTCATCACTAAGGACGGTTCAAATTTTATGGGCAAACAAATTGGGTAAGCCATTTATAAATTTTTCTTTCCAAGAGGATTGATTACTATCATCCCTAGCCATAACTCCAGATAAAAATATATTTTTGTACCAGTCAAAGTCACTTAGGATAGGACACCTAAGATTTTATTAATTGATCATGGATACGTGAAGAAATATAACTTGGTGTCCCAATGAAATGTTCAATTATTGGGTTCCTTCGACATCAATCTTTATTGCCGTAAAAATAATATTTTTAGATTCTTGGGTGAGATGTTTTTCTCATCTGGAATGAAGCATTCCTGTAAATCATATAACTAAGAGTTTTATAACCTCACTGGGAGTCAAATTGTGTGTGGTAATGTAACTATTAACTACCATATAACCATGTGTTGTAATTTATTAAAGACTTCCTGTTCTAAAAATCCATCAAATATTTCATTCATACAATTTCTCAGTAGAGACAAAAAATTGATTAACTAAAGAGGATTCAATGATTTGGATATTGGGTGGAATTTTCCTTTTATTCTCTTTCATTTCAAGCTTATTTATTTCAAGATTTTAAATGTTTCTTCAATACTGTGAATAGGGAGGATTCATGAATTATGAAGGATTCATAGGCATAATCAGACCTATGGCTTTCAGAAGAAGATGACTCAACTGATTTATTTTTTAATTCGTGAAGCATTTTATCAATTTTTTATTGCAGGGGAAAATATTTATAGTAGTTTTATCTGAAAGATTTATTAAAGGAGTTTCTTTCAGAAAATCACTAGATTTAGGTTCATGAAAATCATCAACCTTTTTCTCAATTTTATCTAATTGTTTTCATATTAAACTTTGATTAGTTTAATTAAGTTGTTCAACAATCTTTTTATTGGGGTCGTCCACCTTAGAAATTTTAAAAGAAGAATAAGTAACTAAAGAATTTTTATGATTAATAATAATTTTTTAGGTGGAGGATGACTAGCAGTCATCCCACTGGAATCTTCTTTGACCCATTTGGTTTTAAAGATGACTTTTATATTATTTTCATAAATATTCTTGATATAATCAAGGAAAAATATATCAATCCTAAATTTTTTGCATGAACGTCTTTCATTCAGCAATGATAATTTATTTTGTATCCATATTGTAGGTTTCTCTAAACATATTTCATCTATTAATGTTGGTTGGATCATTCATGTGTTGGGTTAAACCCTCTCAATTAGGCTTGTATTCTTTGTTTAAGTTGCTTATATTTAGAACTAAGAGTTGAGTATTAACAGGAGGTGAGACTCCTTGAAAATCAAAGGTAGTAGGAGATTTAGATTCATCAAATTGCTTAGTCTTATTATCAAAGATTGGCTAACTGACTTGGAAATTTGTGGCTATGCTTTAAGTCTTAAATTTTTCATTTTTAAAAGTTTTAACTCTAGTCTTAATTGTTTGATTCTAAGATCTTGATATTTATTAACAGTGATTCAGAAAATGAAATTTTTTAGAGTACTAGACTAACTAAACTCCCTAATTTGAGGATTGGATTGAAAATTAATTTTAACAGTACCATCCAGGTACTGCTGGATATAATCAATATCTTCAATAGGTCGTTGAATTGGAGTGGGTTGGCTTTCATTGGTTAAAATCCAGTTTGTAGACAAAATAATATCAGACCACCTAATGGTTTTAGGATTCTAATATTAGCATTAATTTGATTGGATTGAATTAAAATGGTTTGATTTTTTGGACTTCTAATGTTGGAGATTGGAAATTCATATTGGTTTTAATAACTTTATAATGAATTTTAAAAATTAAAGCTAGGGGCTAGACACTTTCAAGGATTTTATAACCACTAATTTTGATATTCAAAGTTAAGGCTTTAAGAATATAGTGATATGTTAAACTAACAGACAAATCTGGAAAGCAATCAAAATGAATTGGACCATTACAAAAAGAAGATTCAATTATTCCTAAAATACTATCATTAAAATTGGTGAATCTTACATCACGTAAGGCTAACAAGACACATGTATTTAGGTCTCTTCTTGTGAGTGGTTTTACTCCAATCTGAACTAAACTGAAGTGAAGGAAATTGTATCCTTCATCAATGTGATGTTTAATTACATTATAAGAAAGTAATTGACAAGTTTCATACTCTTTCCCAAGAGCATATATTTTTCAATTGTTTTAACATGATGCTAAGACTTGAAGGAAGCAACAGACCATCTTGATTTATAAATTCCTTTTCAAGAGATTTTAGGTATATTTCATACCTTATAATCTACATGATCATCTGCTAAATATTCAACCTGTTTTTCATTAATTATGTCTGAAATTGTATTCATTGTAGACCTACTACTACAAGAAGAATTACTTCCAATTAATCTACTCGTCGTTCAAGAAAACTAAATTATTCTTATCATTGAAAATTTTATCATGTATTTCGATTATCAAACTTGCTATGACTTCTACAATGTCATATGAAGTTTAACTCTTCTCCCATTTGCCACTTACAGCTACCCTACACTTAGGATTTACAGCCTCTAAAAAGTTATTATCGGGGTGCCTGAAGTAAAACTAATAGAAACTGATACATCAGATTCACAAATTAAAAAATCAAAGATACCGAGAAATAATTAAGCATAAAAATAACCAGCCACTCTGGTGGAGAGTTAGATTCAATAAAAATAATTATTCAAATAAGTAAATAAGAAACAATGATAACAATAACCAGCCACTTGAGTGGAGAAGAACAATAATTAAGTAACTAAGCATGTAATAAGCAAGTAATAAATACCCTATCAGGTTTAGCTCTAATACCAAAAGTGACAGAATTGCATTTAATTTACAGAAAGGGTATAGAATCAAGAATTCAAATGTTTATTGAAGGAAAACTAAACTCACAAGTATTCAAATTATGATTTGCAATGATTAATTAGTGTTTTCACTCACTAATTAATGTTGAGAAGAAAGGAGAAAAGATTATAAAAGAGGAGGAGGAAGAAGAAAGTTTTGTTTTTCAAAACAAGTTTTTCTCTCGAAATGAGTATGAGTGAAAACCAAGTTCGGAATCACAAATAGGATTTATAGGCAAATCAAGTGGAGTTCACCGGGAACCCATCACTTACTTGCACTATTCTTTTCTCCTAAAGTAAGAGACATTTTACATTACAACTTTTGACTAAAGGGAAAAGGACAAACAATTATCTAATCTTTAAACAACTATTACAATAATTCAAAAAGAAGGTGAAATACAAAGATTCCTTGATAATTACTATCTTGAAATTTGTATCTTGATTATTACTTCATGTTGGAGAAGTCATGATTGCTTGGCTTGAAAATTATCATGACTGTTGCATCATGCTGGAGAGTCATCATGATATTTCAAATTACTATATCTTCAAATTTCTCGATTTTTTATTAATCTATTATTGGTATTTTACCATGAATATATTTATCTATTTATCCAATTGTTGGCATATTGTCAAGAATAAATTTGTCTATCCTACATTTTCAATCATTGATCAATCTGAACATTTGGCGATTTTGCCAAAAAAAATTCTTTTCTTTTCTTTGCTTTTCTCTCTTTTTTATTCATTCATTCATCATCACTGAGATTGATATTATTAAATGGGTATTTGACTAAACTGAATGACTTAACTCTACAAATGACTCAGAGTCAGAATTATTATTATCTTCCAAAAGAAGAAGCATTTTTAAATCAACTCTTACTTTAGTTTGGATTTAGGTTTTGTGACTTTTGATTTTCCCTTTGAAGTGACTTTGGATTCCTTGGATGAATTTGAATGAGATTGCTTGGTTTGAGTCTTTTAGTTAGTGGGATCATTAATTTTTTAATGAAGACTGAGGAAAAGGGTTTGCTAACATTAGGTTAGAGTGGATAGATGCAAATTCATGGTTTATGGAGGCAATGATTTTCTAAGTATTAAATTTGTCTCATTACTTAACATAATATTGACAAGTGAGAATCTCATCTTCAATTGCATATTGTCACTTAAAGATCCAAAGTAGTTTGTATTTACAAAGTAGTTGGGAGAATGAGGCCTCAATTGGTGAGGGCTTGTATAGTTTTAGAAATCAATTAAAACATTGTTGGAAATCTATTGGAAATAGTTCTATAGAGGACCGTGAACGGACTATCATCCAAAGAACCAATTTGGAAAACCAATTTTAAAAACTTTATCGAAATTCAAGACCCATGAGTGAGAAAAATCAATAATTTGATGCAGGAAAATAGGATACCAAGCATCAATATAATCAAAGTAATTGTATCATTTTTTATTTAATAGTATTTTGAGAGCTGAAGGATGAGCTTTCCAATCTCTCATGGCCACAATTTTAAGAATGTAGAAGGAATGATAAAGAATCTTTCCTTCAGGACTTTTAATTTGTTTGATATTTATGGATTTAATTTCTAAGAGAATGTCTCTCTTGAAACTAAGATTTTTGTCCTTATAACTAGGGACATAATGAAAATCATGAATCAGTTGGGCTTTCACAATTTGAGCTTGATACTTCAAACGCGTAAATGGAGGCTCAATATTACAAAGATGTTTCCGAAAGTATGAGGATGATTTTTTGTATTTTGTGAATGGTTAATTGAGAGTTTGGGCATCAAAAGGTTGAGATAATAAAGAACAGTAAAAATGATTAATGAGAGCTTATTGATAATTGGGTCTGATAGACTCAAAGATTGTTAATTTAGCCTGGCTATAAGTAGAAGACTCATCTTTAAATTGGGCCTTACGGGCCAATTGTGAAGTTGATGACTTCACTATATTCGAACCATCCATTGATCTCGCATGCTTTCTGAAAGTGATACTGATTCTTATTTTAGTTATGGATTCCACAGCATGCCTATGACTTTTTTGAAATCTATCAGGCATGACGAAAAAAGTTCCTTCCAGTATAAAAAATTCTTTGACTAATTTGTCTGAAAATTTAGTTTTGAAAATTGTCTATCCCAACATGTTCACAATTAAAATTTCATACCATTGAATCAATGTTGTGTAGAAGTCATGCTTCAACCCAACTTCTTCCAGAATTTTGTCCAATTCATCGACCCACTCATTTCTTGGATATTTATATCGGTTATGACCGTAATCAATGATAGAAAATTTTAAGCAAAAAATAGTTGCCCTTCTGTTGAACGATTGAGCATCAAAAGGTTGAGAAATTGAGAAATGATCAGATTGATTGGCAATGGTTGATTGGTAATTACGCTTGATGGATCCAAGGATTGTTAATTAGGCTTGACTAGGAGTAGAAGACTTATCTTTGATTTGAGTCTTAAGGGTCAATTATGAAATTGATGACTCCTCTACAATCGAACCATCATCAGCCTCACATGCTTTCTGAAAGTGATATTGATTCTTGTTTTAGTTAAGGACTAAACAACATGCATATGACGTTTTTGAAATCTGTCTGGCATGATGAAAAATGTTTCTTCCACTATCAAAAATTCTTTGACTGATTTATCTGAAAAATCAATTTTAGAAATTATCTGCCCCAACAGGTTCACAGTTAAAATTTTATTGTCTTTATAACAGATTTCACTATCTTTGTGAAAACCTATTTTTTTACATTTTCATACCATTGAATCGGTGCTGCGTTGAAGTCATGCTTCAACCAAACTTCTTCCAGAATTTTGTCCAATTCATCAACCCATTCATTTCTTGAATATTTAAATCCGTTATGACCATAATCAATAAATGAAAACTTTGAGCAAAAAGCAGTTGTCCTTCCATTAAGTTTTAGATTTTAAATGAATTTTGGTTGAGTATTTTGTACTTTACCTTCCTGATTTCTTTGATCTTGTTAGAAATGTTTGATAGGATAAAAATTTCAAATTCTTCCTTGGTCGGATCTTGAAACGATTGCATGTATGCAAATGGGTTAGGAAAGAGGTCATCATTAATTTAAATAATAAAAATTAGTAAATTTGTCAAAATTAATATTCTGAAATTCATTAGGGGCGTCCTTAAGATCAAATGGAATTACATTCCATTCATAACAACCAAATGGAATTACAAATGGTGTTATATACTTATTATTTTCACTTATTTGGATTTGTCAGAATCTAGATTTCAATTGCTCATTGTGAGAAAAAGAAAAAATTTGAATTTGATAGGTTTATCCATAGGATAAATGATGATTCCATCATGCTCTATTGTGAAAGGATACAACAGAGAAATGAATGAAAATCCTAGGATAATTTTATCTGTCATATTTTTTACTAAGACAAATGATGTTTTAAAACATACATTGTCTTGGCAAATATGAACTTTTAGGATTTCGTAATTGATATGCATTCGAGTACCATTGAAAGATGACAAAGATTCATTTATCTTCTTGAAGAACTTGGTAGGAACAAATCCTTCTTGCATAGAATTTAAGTCAGCTCGTGAATCAATAAGAGCCATGGAGATAAAATCAAAATCTTGAATAATAATTCTTACAATTATGTGCCATTTCTTAAGTTTGATGTGATTAATGATCTAAAGAAATTTGTCATCATTTTGTATGTTGACAAAAGGTTCTTCAAAATCATTATCATAATGAACTAGGGATTTATTAGGTTCTCCTAGTTCGCTAGATATATGTTTATTATAAGACTTAGAATTTTCTTTCTTTTGCATAACCTTTCTAAGTTTTTCAAGGTATTCTTGTTTTAACTTAGAATTTTCAATTCTACTAACTAAATCAAACAAAAGGTTTTCTTGTTCTTCATTTTTATTTAAAATATTAATAAATTTCTGACAACAGTTATCCTTGCACCACAAGAGATGTTAGGAGAATCACTGTCAAAAATTGAAGAGTTTAATTTGTTGGAATCCCAGGAATCAAATTCTCCTAAATCTTCATTACTACTTTCATAGCAATTTACGGATTCTGTAATTCTAAGTAATTCTTGTTTTTCTTCATCGGAGTTTTTTAATTGGTTAGTTTTATTTTTGACTTGGCAAGTGTTGAAAAATTGACCATGTTGACCACACTTAAAACACTTGATTTTACTTTTATCAATAAATTGTTTATTAGGTTTTTCGTTTTGAATGATTTTTATTCTTAAAGAATTGTATGTTAAAATTTTTATTTCTTTGTCTGTGGAATTTTCTTCTGTAGGGTTTGTAAATTTTTTTAGGATTAAGTTGGGAATTTTTCCTATTCTTTTGGGAAGGAGCGATAGGAAGCAATTTGTACTGCTCACAAAAATTGCCTACTTTATACTTGGTAGTTTTTTTTCTCTTTTTTAATTTGTTTATTGATTTGCATATCAATACACATTTTTAATCATTCCTTTTGTATTGTAGTTGTAATGGTACTATTGGTGAGCCTATTGTAGTCTATGTTTCCTAGGTCATCATTAAGGGCCGTTTTAATTTTATGGGCAAACGAATCGAATAAGTCATCTATGTTTTTTATTAAATGGTTGATTACTATCATCCATAGCCATAACTCTGGACAACTAGAACTAGAATTAAAATTTTAAAAATAAAAAATTGAAGACTTAATCAACAGACTTAGAATGGATAATATATCATACACCAAATAAAATGGACTTAATCAACAGACTTAGAGATGTTGTGTTATCTAAGTTCGATTTGAAATCTGGATTTTGACAAATTCAAATAAATGAGAATGATAAATATAAAACTAATTTTGTAACTCTTTTTGGTCATTATGAATCGAAGAATGTAATGCTAGTTAGTCTAAAAAATGTTCCTAGTAAATTCCAAGATATTTTCGTCCAATTCAATGATTTTCCTATGGTTTACATTAATAATGTCATCTTTTCTAACCCATTTGCATACATGAAATCATTTCAAGATCGTGCCATGTAAGAATTTGAAAATTTTGACCTAAAAAAATTTCTAACTATCTTGAAGACCAGTAAAAGGTAAAGCACAGAATGCTCAACTAAAATTCATTTAAAATCTAAAACTTAATGGAAGGACAACTGCTTTTTGCTCAAAGTTTTATTTATTGATTATGGTCATAACGGATTTCAATATTCAAGAAATGAATGGGTCGATGAATTGGACAAAATTGGCCCTTAAGACCAAAATCAAATACGAGTCTTCTACTCCTACTCAAGTTCAATTAACAATCCTTGGATCCATCAAGTGTAATTACCAATCAGACGTTGTCAATCAATCTGATCATTTCTCAATTTCCCAACCTTTTGATGCCCAATTGTTCAACCAACCAATTACGAAATATAAGAAACCATCCCTTCTTTTTCAAAAAATACCAAGCAAAAATCTCTTCCATATTGAGCTTACATTTGCTCATATAAAATATCCACTCAAATTGCAAAAGGACAAAAGTCTCAGTTTTTGCTCATGTCCCTGGTCACAAGGAAAATAGATTCAGTTTCTACAGAGATATTCTCTTAGAAACTAAATCCATAAATATTAACCTAATCAAAAGTCATGAAGGAAAGATTCTCTATCATTCCTTCTACATTTTTAAAATTGTGATCAAGGAGGATTGGAAAGTCCATCCTTCAGCTCTTAAAATACTTTTAAATAAAAAATGATACAACTATTTTTATTATTTTGATGTTTGGTATGCAATTTTTCTTCTCATTCCTATTTTTGAATTTTGATAAAAAAAATTAAAAATTGAGTTTTTAAATTGGTTCTTAAGATAGTGATCCATTCATGGCTCTATCCTCGAACTATTTGCAATAGATTTTTAACAATGTTTTAATTTATTTCTATAAATATACAAGCCCTTACCAATTAAGGTCTCATTCTCTCAATTACTTTGTTTCTCAAATAAATATAAAATATCTTGAATCCTTAAGTGACAATATGCAATTGAAGGGATTCTCACCCATCAATATTAAGTTAATTGATGCAATAAATTTCATATGCACAAAATCATTGTCTTCATTAATCATGAATTTACATATATCCACCCTAACCTAAAAATTACAAATCCTTTTGCCCAGACTCCATTAAAAATTAATAAGCCTATTAACCAAGATCTATGAATCAAACAATCCCATTCAAATTCATCCTAAGAATGCAAGCCAACTTCCTCAAAAGGAAATTCCAAAGTCACAAAGCCTAAATCCAAACTGAAGCAAGAATTGATACAAAAAATACTTCTTTTTTTGGAAGACAATAATAATTCTGACATTGAGTCCTTGTAGAGTCAATTCATTCAATTAAACTAAATACCCAAAAGACTCATTCCCCCAAAAGGACTACATTTCAACAATTGAAGGACCAAAATACCCAAAAGAATCATGTCCTACCTCAATGGGCTTATGATCCGTCTTAAGATTCACAAAATTCATTTGATAATATCAGTCTCAGTGATGATGATGAATGAATGAATAAAAAAAATAAAAATAAAAATAATATTTTTGGCAAAATCACCAAACTTTCAGTTCGATCAATGGATAAATAAGTGAAATAGAAGAATTTATCTTTAGCAAATTGCCAATGATGATATAATCAAGAAATTTGAAGATATAGCAATTTCAAGTATCATGATGAAGCAATATTCATGATTATATATATATCTATATATATATATATATATATATATATATATACTATAACATAGACAATACTTAGACAAATCTTTTTTTTTTTTAAACTATACAAATATAATTTTTTTTATGAGAAGAAAAATACAAACATAATTAACAAGCTAGAATGATTGATACTTGTATTTAACGCAAATGCATATGATTAGTTAAAGATAAACGGAAAGTTATAACTATTATTAGTCTATCAAATGATAGACTTATATTAGCATCTTCCATTTGAAAAGTTCTTGAAAAAAATGCAATTTTACGAACCTATTTGGCTTTAGGCAATATTCATATATAATTAATTTGTTAAATTGACATGTAACATTAGTTCATGAAATCATAATTGTGTAATATAACAATTAGACCATCCAGTTGAATAAAATAAAATATTATATGGTAAATAATTTATGATGATATTAGCTTATTAAAGCAAATTGATAGCTTTTATAGTATATATCATATGTCATGATCTTTCTTGTTATTATGTTTGTTGTAAAAATTCTTGCTAAATTTAGGAATGACACCCAGTGTGCAAACTATTGAGCAAAGGTATGGCATATCATGGCATTGTCCAATACAACAGTCATGTCTCATTATACTGTGCTGAGGTTTTCCAAATGCTGCGGCACAGTTTGTTGTTATTAGTCATGCTTCTTAGTTATCAGTCATCACAACCCAACGAGTCAAAACCACAAGCCATTGGAATGATTGAAAAATAAGCATGAGCAACTTTGTTAACTCTTTTTCAGGAAGCTTGAGTAAGATGCTTCCCCATCTTCTTTTAAAAACCTCTCAATCTATCATTAACATTAAATGATAAAGATTAATACAAATATATAGACATTGCAAGAGCTTTGATCAACTAACCAATTGATTGACTAACTATAATCGATTTTAATAGTTTAAGCAGAAATGTGCGGGAAAGTGGATACGTGATTAATGCATGCTTTACATGCATTAATTACATGGGCAACAGACTAATCGATATTATCCTTATCATCCCCCCTCAAGAAAAAGGAGGTAAGAGCCACTTGAAGCTTGCCTTTGAGGAAGTAGAACCGCGATTCAGGATCTCTACTTTAGTAAGAATATCAACCGTTTGTTCGACAGAAGGAACAAATCGTATGTCAAGAGTCTTGTTAATAACCTTGTCGTTTTGTGTGTTCGTGAACAGAATTAGCAGCAATGAGATAGCACTCATATTATCACACCAAATAACTGGAGCTACGTGAGACAACTGTTGTAATTCAATGAGTAAAGAATTAATCCACATAATCTCAGCAGTGGCATTGGACGGAGCACGATATTCACTCTTTGTGCTTGTTCGTGCAACAATCACTTACTTTTTAGAAGACCAGGAAATAAGAGAAGGTCCTAAAAAAACTGCATACCCAGCAGTAAATTTTTTATCATCAGGATTTGATGCAATCACCATTATTATAGGCTTCAATATGAAGAGAAGGGGCTAGTTTAAGCAGTATGCCATCATATATAGAGCCTTTAACATACCTGAGCAACCTTTAATAGGCTTTCCAGTGAGTCTCAATAGGGGCTTGGACAAATTGGCTTAATTTGTTGACTATGTAGGCAATATCTGGCCTAGTGAAAAGAAGATATTATAGAGCTCATAGATCTGTAAATAGTAATATTTGAGAAAGGAGAAGCAGAATCACGTTAAAGCTTAATTAAAACATTAGTTGGAGTGGAACAAGCTTTGGATTGAGCAAGATTGGTTTTGTGCAACAGGTATGAAATGTAGCCAGCTTGTGACAAATGAAAACCAGTAGAAGTTATGACAATTTCCATACCCAAAAAAAATTATGAATAGCAACAAGATTCTTGAGTGCAAACTCATTGTTTAAATCAGTGATCAAGTTGTCAATCTTAGAAGAATTGTTACCAGTAACCAAAATATCATCAACATATACCAAAACTATGATCTCACACAGATTTTAGTGGTATAGAAAGACTGAAGTGTCTGAGACGGCATTGATAAACCCTCTTGACAGTAAGCAGACTTGAGGCACTAATATCAGACCCTAGGTGCTTGCTTGAGACCACACAAAGCTTTCTTTAGCCTGCAAACATGTGTAGGATATAGAGAACTGACATAGCCTGAAGGTTGAGACATAAACACAGATTCAACAAGCTTTCCATTAAGAAAAGCATTAATAACATCTAATGGATGCACTGGCCAATTGAAAGTAGAAGCAAGAGTAAGCATAATTCTTATAAATGTTGGTTTCACCACTAGAGAAAATGTTTCAATGTAATCAACACATGGTGTTTGATGAAAACCTTTTGCAACCAATCGTGCTTTGTATTTCTGTATAGTCCCATATGCATTAAACTTCAATTTGAATACCGACTTGTTACCTAAAAGATTCATAGAAGAGTCATAGGGAACCAAATCTCAGGTTTGATTAGCCATAAGAGCCAAATACTCAAGATCCATAACTTGCTTCCGAGGCAAACTAGTAAGAGCTTGGTTTACTGATGTGGGAATGATAAGGTTGGGATTAGGTTCTAGAGGATGTTTAGAGGTGAGATAGGAAGTAGATCTCTGAGCTTGCTAAGAATGTGTAAGGGATGTTACTGCCTGTAAAAGATTAGTTGTGCAAAACTGAAAACCTCTACCAGAAGAAGATGTGCAAGATATAGGAGTAGTATTTGACTTAGGAAAGCCTTTAGAAAAGGGAAAAACAGTTTCATTAAAGAAAACATTTATAGCAATATAAACTCTACCACTTGAATGTCAACACATATATCCTTTATGAGAAGGATAATATCCTATAAACACACAAAGGTCACTTCTAAATTGAAGTTTATGCTTGTTATAGGGACGAAGATGAGGGTAACATTCACAACCAAAAGGCTTTAGGAAGTTGTAATCTAGCGTTTTATTGAATAAGACATGAAAGGGTGACAAACCAGATAAGGTGGTAGTTGGGAAGCCTACTGATAAGATATGTTGAGGTTGAAACAGCATGCCACCAGAAGGAAGAAGGCATGGCAGTTTGGGCAAGCAAGGTAAAACCCGTTTCTATCAAATGTCTGTGTTTTCTTTCAGCCCTCCCATTTGAATTGTGTGTATGAGGGCATGAATGTCTAAATTGGATGCCATTGAAGATTAAAAAATGCTCAAACACTCTATACTCAATTCCCCAATCAGATTGAATGGTTTTGATGTTGGTTGAGAATTGATTTTCCACAAAGACCTTAAACTGTAAGAACACCTTAAATGTTTTTGCTTTCAATTTAAGAGGATAAACCCAATTATACCTACTAAAATCATCAAGGAACATGATGTAGTATCTATACCCATCTTTACAACAAGTCTAAGATGGTCCCCCATAAGTCGTATATATCAATTCTAAGGGTTTAGTAGCATGAGATTCATAAATTGAATGATGCAACACATGACTCTTGCCTTTAGAACATGTTGTATAGAATGTATGTTGGGAGGTAGGAGCAATAATATTACATAGATTGAGAACTTGGGAAACAATTTTAGCACTTGGATGCCCAGGCTTTTGCCATAACTCAAATACAGAAGACAAGGATGCTTGAGAACCAGTAGAACACGTTGTATTATTGATAGCAAAAAATGAAAAAGGATTACAAGTCATGGCAGTATGAGTTGCAAACAATTTAGGCTTACAATTTGAAAGAGAATTATGCATTGAACTATATTTATTCAACATAGAATCAGGAAAGAAAATAGGTTTAGCAGCAGAAGAACATGTATAAAAAGAAAAAATAAATGAAGAGTTGGCATCAATTATTAGACAAGTTAGTGCAGTAACCCCCTTATTGTTTGGTAGCAAAAGCTTGTAGAGACCTCATTTAAGCTTCCCTTTGAGAAGGACCCTCACAATAATTGGAGTGAAATTCGATTATAAATTGCCATCTTTAATAAGCTAAGACACACTAACAAGGTTTTTAGCAAAATTAGGTATTGTAAGCATAGACTTGAGTTTTAAAATAGTAGAGGCAAGAGGAATTGGAAGGAAAGTAGAACCTATATGTGAGATTTTGAGTGCCTTACCATCACCAACAATAAGTTTTTCTTTACCACTGTAGTCTTGTGCAAAGTGAAAATTGTTGGGATCAGAAGTAATGTGATTGGTAGCAGCACAGTCTGCATATCAATTTGTGTCACTGTAATTGTCTTCTGTGCAGTAGGATTACCAAAGTCTGTGTTTTGAGAATTCTATGAAGAAGAAGGGTTGCTTCTCTATAATTGATAATTTCTATCAAACCTGTTATAAGCGATTAGTGCTCCATGGCCTACTCTTCCACACACTTGACAGGCCAATCTCCCTCTATAGCTTCCTCTTTTACCTCTTCTTCCATCATTAAATGATCCACGGCTATTTTGATTACCTCTTCCTCGACAAAAATTTCCACGATTGTTACCAAAATTTCCATTCTTTCCTCCAAGATTACTACTAACAAAATTTGCTATCATAGAGTACTTCACATCTAATGCAGCTTCTGCATTTAACCTCTCGATCTTACACTCATGACTCATTAGTAAAGCTTGAACTTCTTCAAGTGTTACATCTTCACTCCTAGATGTAACATTCACAACTACCGAGTCGTATTCAACTCCAAGACCATTTAAGATATGAAGCATGAGGTCTCAATCACTTACAGGATTTCCAACAACAGTTAATGCATCACCAAGACTTTTCATCTTGTCACAGTAGTCTTAAATGTTTTGACTGCCTTTCTTGCTAAACTGAAGTACAGGACATAATCCTAAATGTTCATTTATTGCTTGGCTAGCTTGCCTCAATAAACTGAACACAAGGGATAGAATTGCAAGATGGTGCCCTACTATTTCTTCTGTTGCGTGTATCTGCTCGAGTTGTCCAGAATCTCTCAACCATTTTTTTGTGATTATCCTCATACAAGGCACATTTTATCTTAGATTCTCTCAAGAATTAATCTCCAATTCACAACTACGGATTGGGATGCTTTTATATTACGGTTTTTACATTCTAGTAATTTAACTATTGTTAAGATCTCTCTTTGTATTCTTTTTCTGTGTATATCTATTGTATTTGGATAGAACAAAACAAGAGAAACTTTGTAGAGAAGTCCTTAGATACCTCATTAATTATTCTTAAGATTTCTAAGATGGTTAGGGAGATATTACTTTTCCAGCAGACATACTAGACATTGGGATTTAGACATTGCCTTTCTCGACGTGTTACCCTAGATTTAGGGTTTTGTTTTCTTATGCTTTGTTTTCCTTTTTCGGCTTGTTTCTTGGGATATGCTCCTTGTATTGTGTATTTGTTTCCTTGTTTTGGTTAACAAAATTTTCCTTTGACAAAAAAGTGACAAATATAACATGCAAGTACCAAACAATTCAATAAAACTTTCAAAGAAGTCAATTAATTCAATTTCCTTGTAAAAAAAGCTAAATAATAATTCAGTTTCCATGATAAAAGTCTAATTTATATTAGTTTATCTCAAGCTCTCTTAGGTAAGAACAAAACAACCAAAATGATTTTTACAAAAACGTAAACTCAATCAATTTCTACAAAGCCCTAAAGCAAAATAGAACTCACTTCTAAGAACAATCTAAACAATAAGACAATCAAAAATTGAAAAAAATAATAACATAAGACAAATTTTAAAGATCATAGAAAAATTACAATTTTTTTTTAGATTACCTCAATCATGAATTGGTCTCAGAGAGCCAACATCACCGGCTTAATAAAATCACAAAATAAATTTCATCCTTGCGGAAAGTTTGACATTATTGTATTGTTGACATTATTATGTTTACAAGTAATGTAACATCTTCTTTTTTTCTTAAATTATGTAGACATCTTTTTGTTTACATAATGTAACATAATCATGTTTACAAGTAAACATTATTGATTATATTGTACATTTGCAAGATATATTCATTATATTGTTCGTGGACATTAATAAGTTCAAAGTTGTGGATGGTTATATTCATTATATTGTACATTTCGCAAGATAAGATTTGTACGTGCAGAATGTGAGATTTGGACGAGATGTCATGTGCTCACGCTTGTGCGAATTTTTCTAATAGGTGCATGAGCCCTTACCTTTATGTCTCTAGTTATTACTTTAAGAATGAACTATTTACAACATACTCTTCCAAGATTAATCTCGTCGAAACAAAATTGGGTGGCATTTTATAATTTGAAGTGCAAGAACAACCTGTTAGACGACCCGTGGTTAGGCGTCAACCTGGGAGGCCTAAAAGATGAGGAGTCCAGCTTCTCATTGATAATTTTGTTAAACATTTTTTTGTATTGATATTGTAAATAAAAGTATATTACTAGAACGCTTCAATGCAAGTTGTCTTCTAGACATTGAGCAAAATATATGGTTAATAAAATGTTTACAAGTTGTCAACATTTTATTAACCTAGGGATTCTGTAAATGTAACATAGTTTAATGAATATTAATTCCGATAGTCTTGTGTATCCATTTTTCTAAAAATGGAAAATATTACTTAGTGGAACAATTAATTTTGTATACCATGTTGATATTGAGAAAAAAAAAGTTTGAATATAACTAATTATATTTACTATGAATATTTTCAATTTTAAGATATCAAATGTCATAAATCTCATCACTCTCAAACAAAAGAACTTCTCGCACTCTGAATTGTAAAAAGCTCAACTGAGTAGCATATCATAATATTCTATGCGCATTCATAGTTGTCTAATCATTTCAAACTATGTAAAATACATAGTATTATCGTTTCTCAACATTAATAATCTCAATTGTGTTCGTATTCACCTTGTTGTCAGATATTTGAACTTTGATCATTTGCCCCTAATTTTTGTGGAAGATGCAATAGATTATATAATCTTACACTATATCTTCTTTTTTAAAGTCTTTTTTCTTGCAATAAAAATTTCGAACTTGTTAATTTTTCTCAAGTTAAAAAACTATTTACAAAATGTAAATATTATGTTTACAAGTAATGCGAGAATAATTCTTTCATACAAGTAATGTTCAAGTAATGTTAACAGACTACATTGTCTGACAATAAATATTATGTACTTAATTGTGATAGACTTCGATTTTCATTTTTTTCCAACTTTTCAAAGATGAAGATGGAGCATCGCTTATTCTTTTATTTCGTTGAAGCAACTTTTATGCCCATTTTATTCTTTGATATTATTTTAGTTTTCATTGTTGCATATAAAGTACAATAAATCAATCATATCATGCCAATTTGTATCATACTAGATTATCAACTACTTTTATACCCGAAAAAAAAAACAGCACAAATCAACCATTAGCAACAAGATTTTAGCAACAAATCAGCACAATCACATGCACAATTCATGAGACTAGTAAAATCGACAGCAAATTTATTTAAAAGTCAAGAAAAGTTAACAATTCAGCAAATTGCAAATCTGATATCTAAAAGTATTGTTTACCAGTATTGCAAACATAATGTTTACAAGTAATTACACATGATATTTACAAGTAATACCTCTACAAGCTAGATTGGGAGGTAGGGAGGATCTCCAACGATGCCTTCCAAATAAAAATCTTTACTTATTGAGGAATAGAAAGGGCTCACAGCCTCTTCCACCAACTAGAGGAGAAAGACCCATCTGAAGAATCAGAACACAACCGCAATCCAAAGCTAAATAATACCCGGAACAAACCAAATACTAATTAGACTTCTCAAAATGATCAACTGATAGTGTCCTCCCTATTAACACCAGGTAAAGGAATCAAAAGAATGAGCTCGAATATCCACTAAGAGAAATGCCTCAGAAAGGAGTTTTGGAACGGAGGCCTAGACTATAAACTCTTAAATGAGACTGGCTGAGGGATCCAGACGTGTTAGGCAACAACCATTGAAGAACCGTTCCCAATCCTCTGTCTTAAACCTTTACAAAGAAGCTCTCTAGCCTAAAGAATACTTTGTCAGGAAAACGATGCCCCATTCTTATTCTGGCCAACACAAATTAGGACGAGATTCATAAACTTGCCAATTAAATTTAATAATCAATTTCCAGAACTTAAATCAACCACAAAAGGAAAGGGTAAACATAAATATAAACGTCAGAACGAGGGTTTAGATCCACTTACAGAGATCGTCGATTTCTTTGTTCTAGTAAAGTATATGTTCCTTCCTTTGGCCACTCCCACCAGAGTCTGATTGGTGAAGAACCCAATCGAAGAAGACAGTTGCGGCGAAGAGGATGGTCACGGCGATAGGACAACCGTGGTGAAGAAGGACGACGAAGAAGGTTGATTTCGAGAATGATGTGGAGAGGGTAGTGTTTCCGACAGAATGAAGAGAATGAAATTGGGTTTGTTACTTTATGAAACAAAAGGTTAGTTTTGGAACTTAGTATTTTGGTTGGTCCTCTATATTAGTAAGTGAGTTATATTTGCAGTTATTATTTTTTAAGGGTCATTTTTTACTAAGTAATTTTAATAAATAGTCAACTTTTAAAAATAATCATAAAAAATATCACAAATATAAAAAAAATATCAAAAATAGTCTTTAGATACGATTTTCAAGAAAAATAGATTCCCAAGCGGAGAGAGAGGGTCTCACGCGTACCGGTGTCCAGATTTTATCAGTTTGTCTAATATATACAGTATATATTTTATATACATGTGTAATTTTCATAATATATTTTTATATATAGTATATATTATATAAACTTTATGGTTGAAAATTCAAAACTTCGCTAGCGCGCATGGAGAATAAATTTTGACGTGAATTTTTATTTTTTTTAAAATTTGAGTGGCTATTTTTTATTTGTGTTTCATCTTTAATCATTTTAAATTTTTTCTTTCTAAAATAACATATTCGTGATGATCATCTATTTTTTACTATTATTTTTAAAATAGAATTATCTTTGCCAAAAGATCATTAAAAAACATATATTAATTCAGTTTCCATAGTATAAGCCCAACTTTTATTGGATTCTCTCAAACTCGCTTAGCTAAGAACAAAACAGCCAAACTCATTTTACAAGACCCTAAATTAAATCGACTTCTATAAAGCCTTGAAGCAAAATAGAACTGATTTATACACACACAAAAACCCTAAAAGATGAAAAAAAAAACATAAAAGATGAATAAGCACGCTGAAAAAAATGAAAAACAATTAGACAATCAAAAATAAAAGTAACAGAAGACACAGAAAAATTTTGAAGATCACAGAAAAATCACAAATTTTTAGATTACCTCAATCATGTATTGGTCTCAGAGAGCCAACATCACCGATTGAGAGTTTGTCGCCAGAAAAATGAAAAGAACATTGTTTTAGAGATTTTGACTAAGAGTTTTTTTTGTCATAAAATTTGTCAACCAAAGGTGTGATTTTTTTTCTTGTTTTTGTAAAAGTTATATTATAAATTCTAAGAAGAATGAAAGAATATAACTCGAACTCACGATCACTAGAGTGGGCGTGAGGACTTAACCAACTGCGTCAACTGAACTTATCAACAAAAAAAATGTGTTTGACAAATTAGTTTTATGCAATAGGTGCGTTTAGCAGCTGATTTCAAGTGTATAGGAATATCCTAAAAGACGTGGTATTGCCATTTGAAAACTGTCATTTTGGCAAATGTAATGAGTATTAGACGAAGTTAGTTTGAATGTGTAATTGTAGAATGTGTAATTATAATTTTCAGAAAGTTTAAACGTTGTTTGAAAAAAAAATTATGAAAGAAATGATTTCAAATTCATTATAGAAAATAAAAAGAATGATTTTAACCCTAATGTTGGAGTTAAATAGATTTGAAATGAAATCTAATTCAAACATTGTTTAGATGTAAGTATAGAATGATAAAAAAATAATGAACCGAGTAATATCCTTATGTACTTTTTATTTTATTTTTCTTATTAGGGTAAAAATATAATTTGAGCTTCTAAATGATATCAACAATATACAGCTTTATCTAACCTCTCCCTACGAAGTGTTGCACTTAGATCTGCACATGCAAAGACTCGGAACAATCTCCCAATGATTCCATGCTTCATCGGAATAAGAAGAGAAAGGGGAGACCAGCCCTGAACTCATCGGAGCTCATGGCCAGACTCGACAGATCTGCTGGGAAGAAGAGCCTAAGCGGCCAAATGAGAAAAGTTTCTAGAGGGAGGTGTCTCTCTCTTTATCTTTTTTTTTTAATTTGACCTTATTCTCATTTTGTACAAAGTCTGATTTCTCGAGTTGAATGGGCTTTTTCCCATTAGAGAAATACAATATATGATCAAAAAAAATTTACCACATTTAGTTTGTGTTGTCAGCATCTTTAGTAATTCTATTACAAAAAGATTGAAATACTCTTTAAATTAGAATATAATTATATTTTGTATACTATCTTAATTTATAATCATTTGAGTTAATTAAATTACAATAAAACATCAAACATAATTATTTTTACATTCTCAGTTGAAATAAAATAATTGTCACTTCTTTCTTTCACAATCTCTTTCAATTTTTAATTTGATTAAAACTATTTTTACTAAAATTTAGTCTAATATTATTAATTTATTTAAATATTAATCAAACATAATTGATATTAATGTTAAAATTTCATGTGAAAATATTTTTTGTATAATATAATTGAAAAATCATTTGAGTAACTTCCTATCATTTTGCATAAATCTACAACAAATTTTAACCTATACTAAATATAACATTTTTAAAATCATTTCATAGATTATAATATACAATTAAATATGACAATCATATTGATTTTACTAGCATAAGCATTCATAATGTTGTCTTACAATATACATATCTATATAGCACACGAATAAGGCTCAAGAACCTTTATTCAAACACTGGCATATAAGTACTAGGGAAAGTACATTCACACGACTCTACAGATGAAGATAATAGGAATCACTCAGCTGCAACTGTAACTAACTGTTTTCCGACATTACGACCATTAAAAAGTCCGACCAGAGCTGCCGGACCGCTCTCGAGTCCTTCAACTATGTCCTCCATGTACACTATTTTACCTTCTCTTATGTAAGGCAACACTGTCTCCAAAAACTTGGAATAGAGATGGTAGTACTCGAACACCACAAATCCTTCTATCCTTATACTCTTATAAATGATTTGCATCAGATTGTGAACACCTTCTGTCTGATTCAGATTGTACTGTGATATCATACCACACGCAGCTATTCGGCCGTGGCTCCTCATGTTAAGGAGCACGGCGTCGAGCATTTTTCCACCAACGTTTTCAAAGTATATATCAATGCCTTGAGGAAAGTATCTGGTAACAAAAACGATGTATCCAATTATAATAATCTCGCCTAGTCATTTGCATATTAGTAATTAAATATTCTTGAATTAAATTGAAGCATATCGGTTTTACAAACCTTTTCAGGGCTGCATCAATGTCTGGTTCTTCCTTATAATTGAAAGCTTCGTCAAACCCAAACTTGTTCTTCAATAGTTCAACCTATGTACATATTAGCACGGAATATACAGTTACTGTCAGACGGCAATTCTGTTAAATAAGAAAGACGATAGAGAAGAACTTTATGTATGACGCTTCTATTACAAAGTGATCTATCAATTCCCATCTATACTTTTGTTGCTAAGGAGAAAAGAAATGCCTAAATAACTAACGCCTACGCAAAGAAATTATAAGAAGTACAATAGGGGATGTATATTAAATATAGAGTTGTTAGCAATCAAAAAACACTCCTATTATAATCGAGGTGACTAACCTTCTCTTTGCTTCCAGCACTTCCAACAACATAGCAACCTGTCAACTTGGCAAATTGGCCAACAAGCTGACCAACTGCACCAGCTGCCGCAGACACGTAAACGTATTCTCCTTTCCTGGGTGAACATATTTCGTAAAATCCAACATAGGCCGTTGTACCAGCCATGCCTGTAGAATACACCAACTATCGGATGAGACCGTCAAGCAGATATATATCTCACCCACTAATGGGCCTAACTTCTATGAATATTCTCTAAAAGTACTTATCGACATTAATGCCTTAAAACCACAATCACCAATTAAGATCAAAAGAAGTTTGGACGGGAAAATTAATAGAGATGTTAAATAAAAAAGTTAAATAAAGCCTTTTGTTTTAAGCCTAAATATAATCATTTAAACTGGATAAAGCTAAGGTCGGGAAATTCATTTTAAATTACACATATTAAGTTCAAAACGCTAGCTTATTAGTTATTTGGTTCATTTTAACACTTTGGAGAATAGATAGATTACCTAACACTCTTAAGGGTATGTTTGTGAGTGCTTTGTCATAGTTTCCATGCATTCAAAAAACACTAATTAGTCAACAATGATCTTATGTCTCCTTGCTTGAAGCACTTGTATATACTTTGAGATGTATAATTTCTTGAATTCGGAAGCATTTCTAGGAAGCACTTAAGTATGTGTTTCTTGGTGAAATGATTCCAAGTGCAAAAAAAAAAATGTTTCAAACAAATAAATGTATAAAATAATATTTTCAGCTTTTAGACACATAAAAGTTCTTCTGAACACAAGATCTTCCAGATCAACCGCTTTTCATGTTGAAATGTTTATCTACATTCAGAAGCATTTTCTTAAGAAAATGTCACGACCAAATGTGACATGAGAATTCCAAAAATACTGTTAGACATTTATCTGTACTTTTGATAGTTATAAAAGCACTCTTAAGCATGCTAAGTAACCTAAGATTCAATTGCAATTGGTGAAAGTGATAGATAATGTAAATTGTAATAACTGCAGAGGCTGATATTCGACCACAACAAATCCATAATGATAAGCATACTATGTAACAACTGTAAATGGATATGCTTTCAAAGAAATTAAATTTACAAAAAACAAAAAAAAACTCACCAAGAAGTCCAGTATAGTAAGAGAGAGGCACATCAGTATGTTCGATTTTAAACAGGGTTCTTGGTTCCTTTATGTGACTGTACTCCTCCCATCCAGTTGTGCCCCAAACTAAGTCACCTTCTTTAAAATCAGGGTGCTTCGAATCCAAAACCTTTGATACTCCATACCCAGATATTGGCTACAACAGTTTTCAGCAGTAAAAAAGTTCATAACTAACCCTCCGAGATTAATTAAGTACCACGGCCTAGCAAGTAGCGACCCACCTTCATGACGTGTTATATACAGGCACTGCAATTCAACGTTCTTCATCTCTTTACAATTTTTTTTTTCTTAAAACTGTTTCTTATTCAAAAGATTTACTTTCATTGTAATGTAACACCCAGAGGTGAATACTTCCCCTAATAAACAAAGAAAAACTTGATGACTTTTAAGTTCAAATAAACTAAGTTTGTCGGTTTCGTTTCCAGTTAAAAGATGTAGTAAAGCTCTGTAATATATTAAAAATAATAATGCAATCAACCACCATATATAGTGAAAGGGCGAGTGATCCTCATTAAAATATTAAGACAAAATATTCTGGTCCAATTGACGAGGTAGGCACAAATTATTAGTCCCAACCCTAAACAATAAACACCAGTCACTCAAGTTACAATTTATTTTTAATTTGTTCCTCGTGACGGTGACGAAGAACAATTTCTAAATGACCGATAGAATTTCTTTTTTTTTTATCGGTATGACCGATAGAATTTCCCGCAGTTACTCAGCATCCAAACAGAAAATAGAAAACAGAGAGAAGATTCAGAGAGGCAGAGAGTGAGAAATTACAGAGCCAGGAGTGAAAGAAGTGAAAACGCCAGGCTCGTGAATTTGAGTCATAAGAATACGCATGTAGGGATCGCAGGACAAGTAGAGGTTCTTCACCAGAATACCTTCGGAACCTTCTGGAAGCTTCAAGCGAATAGTACCTGTTTTCAAGCACATATCCAATTCTTTAGGAAATCCACTCACATAGTCCCTCAATATCACCTGCTTGTTCCTCACTTCCTCTGCACCCTCCGCCATTGCTCTCTCTCTCTCTCCCCGTATCTCTCTCTCTCTCTCTCCCCGCCTGGGATATATAGAATGGCTAAGTGGCTTATGTCATAACACGTCAGTAGTGATTTTGACTCCATACACAAAACTAGAGCTGGCTTATATTTTTCTGATAGCAATGTTCATGAATATCCAACTTTAAAAAAAATCATGAAATATGATTACGAGTATGAAAAATATAGAAAATAGTTCATTGGCATAATTTTTGAAAAAATTATGCTTCAGGTGGAAAAAAATTTGGCCGTATCACCATTCTAAATTCGAGTAGTTTACATAATATATATAATATACTCGTATGATTTTTATAGTATATTTTATATATATATAATATATATTATATAAATTTTACAGACAAAAATTTAAAATATCGTTGGCGCGTATCGGTGACTATTTTTTGCACTGGATTTTTTTTCTATGAATTTGAGTGGCTATTTTTTATTTTTTTCATCCTTGGCCATTTTGATTTTTTCTTAAAAATGACGTATTCTTGATGATCACCTTTTTTTGACGAAAAATCTTACAACATAGGTTCATTTTTCGGTACGTACAAGATTCAACAAATATGTTATGTATTCAATCAATATGTTCGATGATCTAATAAATATGTTGAGGATTCATAAGTGGTAATCAATAAATATGTTACGAGATTTAAGAAATGATCTTGGTATTTTGTCGTAAAAACGACTACCAACTTAAGATTTGGTTTCTCAAATGGCCCAGAATCCTCTTTTTTGTTTTTTCGATTAGATAGCTACGGACTATCCAAGTCTAACTAATGGCCCAAAGCTGTCCAACTGTCAACTACAAGGTTCTCACTTTAATCGAGAACCCTGATCCTAGCATGGAGAGTTGCCATTTTTCTTAAATATTCATTATGATTTTGAGATTCTGAATGAGAGTTAAAATATGTCAAACACATCTTTTAAGAAATTATGACTTTAAATTTCTGAGTCAATCTCACTTATCTAAGTGAGTTGTGTTTCGAATTAAAAATTTCTGAAACAAGAAACAACTCAACTCCATGCCATTGATTTGTCATCTACAGACAAAATAGACTAGTTCTTGATTTGGAAAAAATTTTAATTAATAAGTAATGTAAGGATAGTTTCTTGGTATTTTGACATTTTTTATTAAAGGGTAAATATTATTAACCAAAAAACGGATACAAGGGCCTACTCCAGCACCAAGCAGAACAAAGTACAAGTCTATAGAAGCCATTTATCTAGGAAATCAGAGCTAATAGAAATGTTCCTATTTTTAGAAAGAAAAATAATTCTCTCCCTAACCATCTTTATAATTTTCTTAGTAGTCAACGAGGAATCAACAATCTTACCTAAGAAAATCCTTCTATCTCTTTCTAGTCAGATACAGTAGACAAAAATCGTAAAAATAAGTTTGACACACAAAGATGCAACTAAATTGCCAGAAGACACTTGCAGCAGCCAAGTGTGGAAAGATGACCAAGAAGAAGCAGTGCATAAGCTGCCACACTTGTCAAACACATTGAACAAAATGGACCTAGAAACTTGACAAGTAAAGAACATATGCTTAATGGTTTCTACACCAAAAACACCAAAACACAGTCTGTGCGAATGTCATGCTGCCAGGTACTCACTGAATCCTTTGTAGCTAATTTCCCATGAAAGGCAAGCCAGGTTATGAGGGAACACTTGGGAATGCGTTTTGAAAACTAGACTAGCTTGTGCCAAGGGACTGTCTCTCTTTCATGCCTTAAAGCATTGTAAGTAGCTCTTATGGAGAATTGGAATTTCCTGCCAATATACCAGAACCAGAAATCTGATAGACTGGTGTTTGTAGGAGTAAGATAAAGATGAAGACCAAAGAGATTCGTACTTGTTTCCAAACTAGAGTTTGGAAAGCACCATATATTCTCTCTGATGAGAACTAATAGAGGATAGGAGAGCCTTAGAACCAGTGCTAATGAGCAAGTTCATCCCTCCTACTGTAAAAAGAGCCCCTACAGAGTGCCAAGGGTCTGTAAACAGACCTATATCCTAGCCATTACCAATTATGATGCTACTGAAGCCTACCAACTTATTTTTTAGGTCGAGAATTTTCCTTTAAGACCATAAAGGGTCTTCTGACACTTTAACAGATAAAATGGAGTGTGTCTTTGAGAAAATTGTTAATGCACTAAGCTACCGAGAGTGAGTCTTTAGCTTCAAAAAATGTTTAGCCACAACTACCTGGTTCTAGGTGGTAAGCTCCATAATACCAAGACATCATTCATTCAAATGAGAGCAAATGGTATCTCAGGCTACCCTACCTTTCACCTGATATGTTCTTTCAGTCCACAAGAAATTCCTAGGAGCACCATTAATCTACTTCATCATTTGCTTGGGAGGGATAAGTAACCTTGGATTTCTGTCAAGATAGACTTGATCAATTGTAATGTGCCATCATATGTGAGATGCTTATTTTTACAAGCTTTAACTCTGTGAATGATCCTATCAACCAACATGTCCAAGTTTAAATAGCCTAGTTGAAATCAAGGGAAACCCCAAGTACTTAACAAGAAGAGAACCCTTTTTAAAACCTATTTCTACTAGAATTTGGTTCTGAATGTCCTCATGAACACTTGAAAGAAAGCAGAACTCTTGTCTTCATTGGGTTAGAGGCCTGACAGTTTACTAAAGAGGTCAAGACATGCTTTAATACACTAGACATGGCCTAAATCACCTTTGTAGAGTCATCAACAAAGCACAAGTTGATAATTCTGTCTTTCTTGCATCTCCAATGATAGTTAAAGTTAGGCATCATAGCACAATAATTGAATATACTTGTTAAAGCTTCCATAGCAAGGACAAATAGGTAAGTAGATAGAGGATCTCCTTGCATAAACCCTCTACCTCCTTGAAAGAACCCTTGTGAGTAACCATTAATAATGATGGAGTATGAAGGAGTAGTTACGCACTCAACAATCCAATCAGTAAACTGGGTAGGAAGACCAACTGCTTGCAGGACCTTGCCAAGGAAAAACTAACTAACTGAGTCATATACTTTAAGGAGACCAACCTTGAAAGCACATCTAGGACTATCGGTGTCCCTATGGTACCCTCTCAACAGTTCTTGAGAAAGTAAAATGTTGTCAGAGTTAGCATTGCCAGGAATAAATGTTGTTTGATTCAGACTAATAAGAGTAGGCAGGACCTTCTTTAACCTGTTGGCCAGTATTTTAGTTATACATTTGTATAACAAGTTACAACATGCGATTGGCCTGAATTCAGTGATTCTAGAAGGGTTAGGCATCTTTGGAATCAGAAAGACAGAGCTAACATTAATGGCTTTCAGCATCTTACCATTGTTAAAAAAACTCATGGATAGCTTCATTGACCTCTTTACCAATAATAGACCAAGCCTTCTTGTAGAAACTGGCTGAAAAACCATCTGGGCCAGGGGCCTTACTATCATTAAAAGAGAGATGGTGTCCATTATCTCTTCAATGGTAACTTCCGAAATTAACTGGCCGTGAGCAGTAGAAGGAATTGTAGCTCTGAAGATTTTCTACATGAAACTCTAGTTAATATCTGGGACTTGATTTTGAGAACCAAGAAGGCCCTTATAGAACTGAATAACATGTTCCTAGATAACCTGTTGATTGACGATCAGATTATCATTATTATCCATCAATTCAAGAATGTGTCATTTCCTTCTTCTTTTTAAAGCATTAAATAAAAATGAGGTATTACTGTCTCCTAGATTCAGCCAAGAAATCTTGGCTATCTGCATTTATAAACTCTCTTATGCAAGCTTCCGTTTTATGTAATTTTCATTAGTCTCTGATACTTGAATTTGCAGGTCCACCTTAAGAGGGTCAGCTTCTACGTTCAGGTTGTCCTGGTGAAGGGAATTCCTGGCCTCAATCACTCTTTTGGATATATCCTCACACTGGTTTTTGTTAAAAACTTTAAGAGCTTTTTTAACAAAAATCAATTTTTGATGAACTTCGAACATTGAGGTACTCCGAACTTCAATTCTCCATGATTCGAGTTCTACGAAGAACGTGAGACGACTAATAGGATTCCACCAAAACAGAATTTCTCCGATACAAGAAATGTATAAAATTGTTCTATCTCTTTTGAGTACGTTTAACTTTGTATGAATAATTGGATGTATGATTTTAATATTTAATGTGATTAAATTGGTTGTTGCAAAAAAAATTTATATTTCGCCCACAAACCGTTCGCGGTTCAATGATTTTTTCTCAAATATTAAAACTCGATCTAACAATTGGTATCATAGCCTTGATTTCTTGATTATGTGTATTATCTTATTAAACGTATGTATCGTTGGATGTTGTGATATTGGCATATTTTGTATGGTAGATTCAAAATAGTTTTGAATGTGTTTTATGAATGCATCACGATCTATTAGCTCTAGACATTTTGTTTTTCATTCTAGAATTGATGTATGCCGAAATTGAGGCATAAGATTATATATAATTTATTTTCTTGCAAAATTTGTACTTTTTTACATTCTATGTAATATGTCGCCACCTCGGAAAACCGCCACCGTCATCACCGGACATCGTCGCTGTCGTCCTCCTATTGTCTAATGTCATGCCATGCGTAGTGTCTAGGGTTTGTGAAACCCTAGACGATAACAATTAGGATTTAGAAAACTCTGTGATGTTTCGTAAAAACCTAAATCTCATCTTTTATCTTTTAAATTTTAAATTTTAAATTTTAGTTTTTAAACGGATAAAAAATAATTAAAATCCAAAAGATAATTATTATTTTTTTTATCTTTTTATTTTTTGAATTTTGAATTCAAAAAATAATTGTCTATTTATCTTTTTATCTACTGAATTTTAAATTTTAAAATGATTTTAAAGGGATTATTTAATTAAAAAAAAATTCCTCAATTAAAGTGTTTTAAACAAAATTTTCAATTTTAAAAATGGGACTGCACTATTGTAAAGAGTTACAAAATTAGTGGAATTTTCTGAAGAACAATAAGACAATTACAGACGTCATGAAAACTAGTATTTAAATTAATTGTAATTTATTGATTATTCTTTTACGGTTGTAATTGGAAATAAGTCAATATGGAGGTATTTTGAATGGATGAGTTATTATTAATCTCACATCATCATATAACATGTCATATAGAAATAAGGATATGCCAATATCAAAATGTCATGTAGCATGTACATGCATCATTGCAGTTTAATTTCTAATGGGTTATAATTTATATACAATGCGAGCTTTAGAAAAGTTATAAATTTTAAATTGAGATTTAAATTTTATAAAAGTTTATAATTTTTGAAACTTGTTTTTTTCCAAATTAATAAAGATTTATAAATTTTGAAAAAATAAGAAAAAATCCATTTTTCTAAAAACTAAGTGGGATGGTCGTTTACGTTGAAACGTTCCCAAGGTCCCCCAACGCAAACTTGATCGTGGCACGAGAAATGGTTTAGAGCCACCCTAACGGTCCTCTCTTCAGTGGAAGAAAAATTAGGAATCGCGTTGCTTTCAGTCATCGAGTTGCTTAAGAAGCTAAAGCTTCTAAAGGAAGTGGTGAAACATGATCATTTCTATATGGACTGTTAGTTCATGACAACCTTTAAAGCCGATGCATTGGTTAAACACTTAGACCGAAGCACATTGGAATCCCTCATAGGGGCTAGTCAATGGGGCTAAGCTGACCAAAGCCATTAGTGATTGGTTAATCTAGATGTAGTGACATCTAGGAAGCGTTAACCAAATAAGAGGAGTCTCGATGTGATAGGAGATAGTTTGAACGTTGTCCTTAAATGAGACAAGTTATCGTTGTTGATCGTAACATCATGGAAGAAATATTTTTATTGAATTTTTAAATATTTAAGTGCTTGCATCATGCATCGCACTTTCCTAAATGATTGAGTATTTATTTACACCATTTTTTTTAATTTTTTCATAAATCATATCGTTATCCCAACTCTCAATTATCTTAAACGCAAACAAATTTACTGGTGAAAATTAAGTGAATTGGAAACGTAATCTTGATATTGTGTTGATATTAGAAAAGTATAAGTTCATGCTCACCACCTCTTGTCCGATTGAGCCTATTGCTGAATTGACTTTAGTGAAAAATGATGCTTATACTTATTGGTTGCATTATGATGAGATTGCCAAGTGTTACATCTTGGCTTTTGTTAGCAATGTGTTGCAACAATAGCATCAGAACATAGAAATTGTCGCGAATATGATGTTGAATAACACCGGAATGTTCAGAAATATAGGTCGCCAAACCATACAGCCTGTTGTGCGAAACTTCATGAACTATAGTATGAAACCTGAAACTCCTATCAGAGAACATATGATGTTGATCATTAGTTATCTAAATGAGATGGAGATCATGGGTGCTGATGGTGAGACACAAGTTGATATTGAAACTCTGTCTGACACTTTTAAGAACTTCAAACTAAATTATTCAATGAATAATAAGTTGAGGTACTCACTTCCTAAGCTGGTGAAGGAACTACAAGCTGTTGAGACCATATTTCTGAAGGGTAAGAGGAAGACTAGAGAGGCAAACTTTACTGAAAACAAGCCTTCCACCTCTGGCGTAAAAAAACACATAAGATGTCCAAAGAAGGCTAAGAAGTAGAACTCGAAAGCTGAAAAAGATAAGGGCACTACAAAAGTGGACAATTGAAAGACAAGTGTCATCATTATAGAGCCGCTGGTCATTGGAAATGCAATTGCCCAGACTATCTCAAGGAGTTGAGATCTAATGGTATAATACTTCTTAGTAAGGCATGTTATGTGGTTGACTCTACTTTTTCATGGATTGTAGAACTTGTAGCCACTAACCATATATGTTGTTCACTACAGGGGTATAGGGAAATCAGAAGGTTTGACGAGGGTGAGTTTAGTTTCCGTTGGAGAAATGAAGCACTAGTATCGGTCGTATCTATTGGAACTATTAAACTATCACTCAATAACAGTTTTATGGTTTTACGTGATGTTTATTATATCCTAATTTTTTGGAAGAACCTTATTTCAGTAGTTAGTTTAATTGAGCAAAGAATCAGTTTGAATTTCATTGATAAAAATATTGGTAATTTTAGAAATGATTGCTTAATTATTGCTGCATGTTTGATAAATAAAATTGTTTTACGTAAAACTGATAGTTACAATGATATGTGACACTGAAGTAAATACTTATTTACAAAGGGATAGTAAAAGGTTGACGTCTGACTTAACCAATTTAACCTATTTATGGCACTTACGTCTTAGTCACATTAGCCTGGACAGGATTAAAAGACTTATAAAAGATGGTCCATTACAAACTTTAAGTGTGGGATCGCTATCCACATGTGAATCCTGTATAGAAGGTAAAATGACCAAAAGACTCTTTCAGTGATGGGTTAGTTAAAAAGTCACTCAATGCCTCGAGTTCGAACATAGTGATGTATGTGGGCCATTGAATATCCAAGCAAGAGCAGGTTATGGATACTTCATAGCCTTAGTGATGACTACTCAAGTTTTGAACACATGTATCTAGTGCATGAAAAGTCTGAAACTTTTGAAAAGTTTAAAGAATACAAGGTTATGGTTGAAAGGAAATTAGAGAAACAAATCAAAATGCTACGATCTGATCGTGGTGGAGAGTACTTGCTAGGAGAGTTCAAAAACTTTCTTATGGAATGAGGTATTCTTGCTCAGCTTACAACACCTGGCACTCCAAAACAGAATGGTATGTCAGAGAGAATGAATCGAACTCTGATGGATATGGTTAGATCCACAATGATGAGTTACTCATCCCTCCTATATTCATTATAGGGATATGCCTTGAAAACAACAGCATACATTCTGAACCAAGTTTCGTCGAAGACGGTGACACGTCATATGAAAGATGGAATGGATGAAAGTCATCCGTTAACCACTTTAGAATATGGGGATGCCCAGCACATGTTCTAAAATCGAAGATAGGTAAGTGGGCCAGTCGATCAGAATTATGCATGTTTGTAGGATATTCCAAGGGAACGAAGAAATACATCTTTTATAGTTTGAGACATAATTTCAACATCACATTCTTGGCATGAGGTGATGTTGGGTGATGTTTGGGAAAATGCCTGGAAAATGGGTGATAACCTTGTTTGGTATAAAAATTGGAGAAAAACTTTACATGCATGGAATCCAAATATACCCTCATTTGAAGGTATCCAAAACCCTCCTAATTTGAGTGGCATGTGGATGCAGAGCATCTTCTAGTTATCTTTGCTTAATAAATTCTTCAATTATCCTTCCCTCACTTCATATTTTTCTTTCATATCACCATTTCTATGCGGCATCTATCTCAAGGTAATGCCTCATCTCATGACTGCTTTATCGTCTAATATGTTTGTTGTTGAATTTTTGTACGATCCCTCTATGCTGAACTAACCACCTAAATCCCTGGTGAGCTAATCATCAAACATTTATGTGCGATAGAGATTTTTAGCCAATCTGAGCAATGAACCATTTTTGCCCTAAAATCTTCTCTCTATTTTCTTTTTCAAGTTTTTGCCCTCGTCTGTAACTGTGCAACTTAATCGAAAAGGGGAGGGAGACACTAAAAAGGTCCATAGTGGGTAGTTATATTTTGAAAGAATGAAATAAAAAATTGTGAGAAAAAACTCATGTTTAAATTGGAATAAAATAAATATAATTTATTATTATTTAAATCAAGTTGGTTATTATATTATTATAAACCATACATAAATATATTTTAGTTTAAGGATAAAACCAAAAATTCAATTATATTTGACATTCTCTTGCACATTGCATCAAAATAAACAAAGTAATATGAAATTCCATTGCATTTGAACAGGAAAAAAATCACCCAAGACACGTGTGCAGAAATAATGTTGTACCGGGGAACTTTCACTTCCGGAACGGGGGACTATCACTTCTGGAACAGGGGATAATCGCTTCTAGAACAGGGGACAATCGCTTCTGGAATGGGTGACTAGAATAGAGAGACAATCATTTCTCGAACGGGTGACTATTGCTTCTAGAACGGGGGGACTATTGCTTCCACAATGGGGGACCATCACTCCCAGAACAGGAAAGAACAAAAGACTTAGAACCGACATATCGAGAATGAGAGATCACCGTTTCCAAAACAGGAATCGAAATCTTGAGAACGGGGAATCATTACCTCTTGGACGTGACAGAACATCAGAACGGAAAGGAGGGTTTAGACAGACAGTCAAGTGGTTATGATAAATTGGCTCGAACCACAAGGAAGCATCAAGTGGCTATGACTGATTGAGTTGTTGAGGACAAAACAACTGAAAGGAATGAGCAAAGTAAAAGAGCCACATGCTTGAAAGCAATCCCATCAGCCGAAAGCACAAGGGATGTGATCATCCCATTTTTATTATTATTATAATTGTAAGGCCTATAAGTGCAGACTCATATAAAAAAAAAAAGCGAAGGCGAGGAAGAGATCTAAGCAAACCTCAACTAAAGGCACAACCCTTCCACTCTTTTTCATAAACAACTGTGTAAATTCTTTGACACAAGTGCATTTTCTTCATTTTAAGGGTTTTCCACGTAAATGATAGTGTCTTTGTTCTCTCTTTCTCTCTTCAAATTATGATCTTTATTATTTGTTCGTGGAGGATTTTTCAAACTGAAAAAATCCTTTACAGCATTCTCAACAGTTACCAAACACAATAATATTAACTTTTCAGACATACTACTTCCCACAATCATATTGCAACAATCTTATTCGAGTAAGAATGAATGCCATCTTAGTGTAGGTTTCTTTTGTAGGCTAGTTTCTCTCTACTGTCTTCAAGAATCTCTTACGGAGGAAGTGGAACACCTTTGTAAGGGACTCTCTTTAACGACAAAGGTGGAAGAAGTTGTGGAAGTTGACAACGCTACCTTTCATGAAGCCCTTGATGCGAGTTTATGTTTGGTCTTGAAGGTGTTAACTAAGAGAAGTGTGAATAAGAATGCTCTAAAAAACACTCTCCTCAAGCTTTGGAATCGAGGCAGAGGTGCCATAATCAAAGATGTTGGAGAGGAAATGTTTATAGCTCAATTTCGATACCCCTTAGATTATAAACATGTATTGACAAATGAACTGTGGTACTTCGATAAATCTTGGGTGTTGATAGGGTAGTTAGATGGATTTAAACAACCCTTTAGCATTGAGCTCCATGGGGGTACATTTTTGGGTCAGAGTTTTCAATATCCCCTTCGAGTGCATGACAGTGGCCTTGGGTGAGCATATCAGGAATGCGATTAAGGTATTTAAAGAGGTGGACGAACACCCCAATGAGGGTTGTTGGGGGAAGTTCATAAGGATCTGAGTACGGCTGGTCATTAGGAAACCCCTTAGAAGAGGAATGAAAATTCAGACTAATTGGGACGTTTAACCCTTATAGGCCAGTTTTGAGTACAAACGATTACCCGACTTCTATTACCAGTGTGGTCTTATCTGCCATACAAAAAAAGAATGTGAGATGGGCATGGATCAACGCATTCAGATAATGATAGGCCACGACGTTCTAGGAGAGGCCTAAAACCAAATCTCAAGTATATGGGAGGATGTTAGATGTGCGAATGTTCACAGAAGTAAGGACGTCATGCATGGGAGTGGCATGCATGCGTGCATGGGTCCGCGTACTAATGGAAATAGAAATGCAACAGAAAGATCAGATGAAGCGAAAAGTTCTCCATGGCTACAACCCAGTCCATGCACGCACGCATGCGTACATAGGAGTGGCATGCATGCGTGCGTGGATTGGGTTGTAGCCATGGAGGACTTTTCGCTTCATCTTATCTTTCTGTTGCATTTCTATTTCCGTTAGTACGTGGAGTCAATTTGGAGTCAGTTTCCATTATTTCATTTGTTAGGCGTTAACTACTAGTAGTGACTTTATGTTGTTCCTCTGTTTTCGACAACTCTATTTTGTTCTAGTTTCTGTTTCATGAATAAAGGTTGCTATTTAAGCAGTTGTGGGTTATTAATGAAAGGAGGAAAAAAATTATTCCAACAAATAATTGTGGTATATCCTCACCTGAAGAGGACATATTCTTGAGTATTGTCGCTTAAGGGACCTATCATTGCTATTAGAGCCAGGTTACTTATGGGTACTAACAAGGAGCGTATTGAGCACTTGAAGTTTGGACTTGGTACAGTTCAGGAAGGACTACAACAGATGGAGTAAGTTCTCATTAGGCTCTCGAATGTTTTGCTCACTAATATGAAATCATTAAATCATGGCAATCACCACTGAGAAAACCAGACGGCTGGAACGTTGAGAGATTATCAACGTGAATTTGAGAAGCTTGGTAACAATGTACGTGCTTGGACGTAGAAGATGTTGGTGTTGACGTTCATGGGTGGCTTGTAGGTTAAGATTTCTGATGGGATTCAGATGTTCAAACTGCAATCGCTCAATGAGGTTATTAATCTAGCACGAATGAGAGATGAGCAGCTACAATGAATGATTTACACTGGGCATGGTTGCCAAAAACCTCAGCTATTACTTTTGGAGGGCTACGCAGGTGCTGGTAATGTGGTCTGTGAGGACATCACTGATCAACATACAGTGGAATTTGACCAAGGGAGAGATATAGGAAAAGTGCAAGAACTAGAACTGGAACCTGAAATCATGCTCCACGCATTAACGGGATGGACTGTCCTGAGAACCATGCGATGACTATGAATATAGGCTCTCGTGAAGTAATGGTGATGATCGACACTGGATCCACACATAATTTCATCAGTGATCACTTGGCAATCACGCTTCATTTACCAGTAGTGCAGCGGAACCGTTCATCGTTTGAGTTGTTAATGGCAAATGGCTAAAATGTCAAGGCCGATTTGATGAGGTATTGGTGAATTTACAAGGCACTAAGTTTTACCTCACCTTTTTCTCTCTGCCCTTATCAGGTCTTGATATAGTGCTGGGCATTCAATGGTTGGAGATGTTAGGTTCGTGTATGTAACTGGAAGAAATTAACCATGGACTTCAACTGGAATAAGCAAGCCCGTAGATTGCAAGGATCAGGCGAACAAGCTGTTCAAGAGGCTACGTTAAAAGAAATCTCCAAAGAATGTTGAGGGAGCCATACGTTGTTTGTGGTATGCATTTCATCGACCACGAAGAATAATTTACAGGGTGAAGTTTATGATGTTAAGCATCAAGACATGCAGCGGGTCATACAAGAGTACGAGGATGTGTTCCAAGACCCTTCGTGTGTACCACCTATGCGCGAGGTAAACCACTGCATTACACTCAAAGAGGGCACCGAAACGATTAATGAACACTCCTATAGATATGCCCATCTCTAGAAAGAAGAAATCAAAAGGCAGGTTCAAGAGATGCTGGATTCCAGGCATATTTATGCTAGCACCAGTCCATTTTCTTCATCGGTACTACTCATAAAGAAAAAGGATGGAAGTTGGCCATTTTGCACAGACTATCGTGCACATAATAACGCCACTATCAACGATCGATTTCCCATTCCAACAGTGGATGACATGCTGGATGAATTATATGACACCTCATATTTTACATAGTTAGATCTGCGAGCTGGATATCACCAAGTAAGAGTAAATCCCCCTGATATTGCTAAGACTACGTTTCATACTCATAATGGACATTAGAATACCTCATAATACCTTTTGGCCTTTGTAATGCACCCTCCACATTTCATGCCATCATGAACTCTATATTTCGACCTCACCTTCGAAAGTTCATTTTGGTTTTCTTTGACAATATTCTCATATATAGTTCTACTTGGGATAAGCTTATGGTGCATAAGGAACAAACTTTGGAGATTTTGAAGCAGCATAAATTTTTTGCCAAGATAAGCAAATGTGCCTTTGGCCAGCGAGAATTGGAAAACCTGGGGCATATCATCACGCTTCAAGGAGTGAAAGTTGATGACAAAAAAATTGCAGCCATGCTTGCATGGCCTCGACCTACTAATATTTTTGAATTGTGGGGTTTTTAGGCTTGACAAGATACTACAGAAAGTTTGTTCAAAATTATGGCATCATCGCTCGACCCCTCACCAACCTACCAAAAAAAGTGAAGTTCGGATGGCATGAAGAAGCTGAAACAACCTTCTCGGCTCTTAAGCAAGCAATGACCACCACCCCCACTTTGGCCATGCCTAATTTCAATGATTTTTTCACCATTGAAACTGACACATCAAGAGTGGGGATTGGCGCGATCTTAACTCAACAAGGCAAGCCCATTGCCTTTATGAGTCGAGCATTAGGAGTTACAAAAAAATCATGGTCAACCTACGCCAAAGAAATGCTTGCCATTATAGAGGCCATTCGCCTATGGCGACCGTATTTACTAGGACAAAAGCTTTTCATCAAAACTGACCAACGTAGCTTGTAGTATATCCTGGACCAACATGTGTCGACACTGGAGCAGCAAAAATGGGTAGCCAAATTAATGGGCTATGACTACAAAATTATTTACCGTCCAGGACGTGAGAACTCAACTGCAGATGCTCTGTCACGCAAGCCAAACAATCTAGTAATTCATCATCTACACGTAGCAACCGTAACCTTGTGGGATGAGATTAAATATGCTTATGAAGGTGGTTCTTATATTCAATCCATTGATAAGGCGGCCAAGGCTCAAACCGAATGACCCTATTCACAATGTCGAGGACTTTGGTTATTTAAGGGAAGGGTAGTCATTCCATCGTGCGAGTCGTTACGCACTAAGCTCTTGTATGAGGCGTACAATACCAAAATTGGAGGGCACTCAGGCGCCTTACGCACATGCAAACGGCTATCTTAACAACTTTATTGGCCAAAAATGCACCAGACCGTCCAACAATACGTCAAGCATTGTGCAGTATGCCAGAAAAATGAAGTCTGAGACACTTTCTCCTACTGGGCTCCTGCAACCTTTGCCCATTCCATGTCAAGTCTAGGATGATATTTCTCTCGACTTCGTTGAAGGTTTACCGACATCCCACGGCAAGGATATAATCTTAGTAGTCGTTGATAGGTTAAGTAAATTTACACATTTCTTAACTCTCACGCATCCATTTACTGCTAAGAGCATGGCTGAAAAATTTATCGAAGGAGTTATTAAATTGCATAGCCTCCCTAAATCGATAGTTAGCGATCGGGATCCAATCTTTATTAGTCGATTTTGGCATGAATTTTTTCAAATGTCAGGTACTCAGTTAAAACTCAGCTCCGCCTATCATCCGCAAACTGACGGATAGACGGAAGTGGCAATCGATGTGTCGAACAATATCTGCGATGCTTTGTTCATCAATGGCCGCACAAGTGGACCGCCTACATTCCATGGGCTGAACTATGGTATAATACGGCGTATCATGCGTCTGTTGGAATGACTATGTTCCAAGCCTTATATGGTTGTTGCCTCATCTGTTTCCCAATTACCATTAGCGGCGATTCTTCATGCATGAGGTAGATCAGAGTCTCGTATCCGAGATGAGTTGCTGCGTCAACTAAAAGTAAATTTGGAGACTTCCATTAATTGCATGAAATAATCAGCGGATTGGAAGAGACGGGAGGTGACTTTTGAAGTAGGTGATATGATGTTTCTCAAGTTGCATCCCTATCGTCAGTAATCGATTTTTAAACGTGTTCACCAGAAACTTGCTAGTCACTTTTACGGACCATACCCTATCGTGCAAAAAAAAGAAGCAGTTGCTTACAAGCTTCAGCTGCCGGAAGGAGCTCGAATTCATCCGGTCTTCCACGTTTCACTGCTAAAAAAATTCGTGGGAGATTTGGTGGTACCGTCCACAGAACTGCCACCAACAACCGATGAAGGCATATTATTCTTGAACCAAAAAAAATATTGGACACTCGCTGGGTGAGACGAGGAAATAAATTTGAAGAAGAGAGCTTGGTTCAGTGGAAGCGCCTACCATCAGAGGAGGCCACGTGAGAGACAAACCAGTCGTTGCTTGAGCAGTTTTCGAATATGGACCTTGAGGACAAGGATCCACTTGAGGAGGGGAGTATTGATAGGCAACGACGTTCTGGGAGGGGCCTAAAACCAAATCCTAAGTATATGGGAGGAGGTTAGACGTGTGAATGTTCACGGAAGTAAGGACGTGGTGCACGGGAGTGGCATGCATGCGTGCATGGACTGGTCGTAGCCATGGAGAACTTTTCGCTTCATCTTATCTTTCTGTTGCATTTCTATTTCCGTTAGTACGTGGAGTCAGTTTCCATTATTTCATTTGTTAGCGTCAGCTTAGTGGCTCTAGGTTGTTCCTCTGTTTTCGGCAACTCTATTTTGTTTTAATTTCTGTTTCATGAACAGGGACTGCTATTTAAGCGGCCGTGGGTTATTAATGAAAGGAGGAAACAAATTATTCGAGCAAATAATTGTGGTACATCCTCACCCGAAGAGGACATATTCTTGAGTATTGTCGCTTACATTTATAAGGGACCTATCAGACAATATTTGCCAACAGTATGGGTCCTGGTTGAGAGTCTCGGATGGTGGTGGAGGTGGACAAAAAAATAAAATACAAACTCCAGAGGAGACTTTGTCTTCTAACGGAATGAGGAATAATGTATTTATGGGAAGCTGTTTTTCGCGTGAATGGGGAAGAATGACTAAGGAAGATAATGTCTCGAAGATGGCATATGTGGAAGCTGGCCAGAGATACATCGAAGGGATGAGAGTTTGATCGAGTGCTTCGGATGTCAGCGATGGTAGATGTTTGGAGAAGATGAACAGTAAACAGAAGAATGTAGAAGGAGAGGACGATGCAGGGAAGGGTGGCGAGGGGGAAAGGGAAGACAAGAAGGACACGTGTCCTGTGGAGAGTGGTGAAGCAAAAAACTTTTGGTGGACAACCTAGACTCTAGAGGGGGAGGGGTAAGGGGCTCAATGCCTTTGAAAAGTAACAATATGGAGATTTAATTATCTACAACTCATGTTTTACCTTCCCCTAAAAATATCTTGATTACTCCACAGGACACGGAAATAAGGAGAGGGCCATTGCTGGACTTAGGAAAGAAGCCCAAATGATTGCGTTTAGACAGGCTTTGGGGTGGGGATCACTGGACGAAATTCCATGCAGAGGCCCGGTTTTTACTTGGGTCAATAAAAGGGAAGGGCTGGGCTTCATTAAGGAAAAGTTGGATAGAGCTGTGGGCTCAGTTGCCTGGACATATATCTGCAGATGGTCTTGGGCCTAAACACTTGGGTTCTATACTTCTGATCACCACATGCTCATACAAGGACCCACCAATTCTTCTTGCACGGGCTTGGGCAGATTAAACAAAAGGCCCCATTTTGAATCACTTTGGACCCTAGATGAGGAATGTGTACAAGTTATATCCCGGGTATGGGCAACACAAACCCGACCCAATGGAATGGAAATTAATACGGGGCCATCTCTAAGAAACTTGGGGCTTCTCGTCGGCGGTTGGATGAATTACTGGAAAAGGCCTCGCCTGTGTCAGCTTGGAAGTTGATTCAGACGAAAATATCAGCTCTGGAAAGTCAAGAGGAGCAGTACTGGAAGCAACGCTTTCAGTTGAATGATTGAAATCGGGGGATAAGAACACATCATTTTTTCACTCTAGAGCTTCTAGGAGGCGTCGCAGGAACGCGATATCGGGGGGTTTTTTATGCGAATTGAGTTTGGTGTGATACTTTTGAGGGGATTACCGAGACCGTCCAAAGGTATTTTGAGGAAATTTTCACTTCCTCTAATCCGAACTCGGAAGAAATCGAAGTTATTACGAGGTGTGTCCCGTAGAAAATCATTGCTGAAATGAACGAGAAGTTGATGCTACCTTTTCAGAACAGGAGATCATTGATGCCCTCTGGAGTATGCGTCCATCAAAGAGCCCTGGGTGGATGGCTTCTTGGCTCTCTTTTTTCAGAAGCACTGAAGCATTATGGGTAAGGAAGTCTCTGACGTTTGTTTATCTTTTCTGAATGGTAACTCTGAAATCAGTAGGCTGAATAGAACGTTAATTGTGTTGATTCCAAAAAATCAAAACCCACAGTTTGTCTCTAATTTTAGGCCGATTAATCTGTACACTGTGATATATAAGATTATATCGAAAGTTATTGCTAATAGGCTAAAATACATATTGCCTGGTATAGTTTGTGATGCGCAATGTGCTTTTGTTAAAGGCAGACTTATTACTGATAATATTAGTATTGCATTTGAGATTATTCACTCCTTATTTAGAAGGAAGAAGGGCAGACAGGGCTTTTCTGCGATTAAACTTGATATGAGTAAGGCATATGATAGAATTAAGTGGGGTATCCATCAGGGGGACCTTCTCTCGCCATATTTATTTTTATTATGTGCTGATGGTCTTTCTGGCCTCATTCAGACTGCCCACCGTAATAATCAGCTAACTTTCCCTAAGATTTACCGTAATAGCCCCCTTGTCTCTCATTTATTTTTTGTGGATAGTGTCCTTTTTTGTAAGGCTGATTTGGAGAACTGTTTATCTATAAAGAGGATTTTTGAGGTGTATGCTAGGGGCTCGGGTCAATGCATAAATTTTGATAAATCAGTAATGGTGTTCTCTCCTAATGTTCAACAGGAAATAGAGCCTCCCTCTCCTCTTGTCTAGGCATTAGGTTAACTAGATGCCACGAGAGATATTTGGGGCTCCTTTCCTGGATGGGGGCTAGCAAGAAACATTTATTCAATTCGATTGTGGCGAAGGCCCGGAAATGTATGAGTAGATGGAGACAGAAGCAATTTTCTATTGGGGGAAAGAAATCCTTATTAAGGTCGTGGTGCAAGCAATCCCATCCTATTTTATGAATGATTTCAGGCTACCCAAATCCTTTTGCTCGAAGTTGAGTATGGAAATGGCTACATTTTGGTGGGGCTCTGGTAACCAGAAAAAGAAACTTCATTGAATTGTTTGGAATAAACTACGTAAGCATAAGGGGTTGGGAGGAATGGGCTTTAGCTCATTGGAGGTGTTCAACCAGTCCATCTTAGCCAAACAATGTTGGCATCTAATTAAGAGCCCTAACAGCGTAGGTACTAAGTTGCTTAAGGCTGAATACTTTCACAATACTGATTTTCTTTCATGTAAAGCCAAGGCGAACTGTTCTTATGTATGACGAAGTATCTTATGGGGTAGAGAACTTTGAATAAAGGTGTTCGTTGGAGAACTAGAGATGGAAAATCGATAAGGGTGTTCCAAGATCCGTGGCTCCTGAGACCGGGAGTTTTTAAGCCCTTCTTTTCGACTAACAGTCACTTAAACATGAGGGTAGCATATCTGATGGATGGATTTAAGTGGAATTGATAGACCCTTTTAAATGTCCTTGATCCGGCGGACGTGGATCAAGCTCTTTCCATCCCGATTGTGCTAAATGCGAGCAATGATGAATTGTGTTGGCGTTTTGATAAGAATGGATGTTATTCAGTCCATAGTGGCTATAATCTAGGTTTGTCCTTCCTTTTTCAGATTCAACTTCTTCAAGTGAGAAAGTGTTTTGGTGGTGGAAGAGACTTTGGAAATTGGCCTTACCTAATAAGGTCAAGATTTTTATGTGGCGGGCTTCTTTGGACCTTATACCCATGGGTGTTAATCTTTTTGGAAGGAGGGTCAGTGAGCATGAAAACTGTAGGCACTATGGTAATAGAGATTCTACTGCCCATGATGGATTTTATTAATGCTTATTTTTATCATCTGGACTCCCCATCCCTTTTGATGGTGGTTTGTGCTCGTGCAAATATGTTTTATATATTTGACGAGGGTGTTTTATTAAATGTCTAAGAGTAAATAATCACTTATCATAGGATAGGTTTCCGACGGGGAATTGAAGCAAAAAGATTAAAAATAAAAAAAAATTGAAAAACTCAAAGGTAAGACTAAAAGTTGCACCTCTTTCCTCTCCCTCTCCCTCGCGACAACCCTCATCTCCCATTATCAAGTCTCCCCATCTCCTTCTTCTCCCTCGTATGCCTCTGCCACTTCAACAAAAAGCATTAAAGTTGGCATTTAGTTATGGCGGTTTATCTTTTATTTTTTTACATTAGCAACAAGGCTAAGAATAGACAGAATCTGAGAAACAAACATTAGCAACAACATGGGGTGCTGAATCCCACCATAAGCACTCTCGGATGCAAATAGACTGTGACGAGCTAACGGTGAGCGGCTTCGTTGCAACTGCGAGAGATAGTTGCAAAGAGATGTGATTCAGCGACAGACCATTTAGCTGAGAAACGAGGCTTTTGTAGGATTTTATTATCTGACCAACCTCCAAGTAAATCTCATTACCCGAAGAGAAGGTCTTTACAATCCCCAAGCAGTCTGATTCAATCTCATCAACTCGAATGCCTCTGCTGCAAGCCACGGATAAGCCCTTAAAGAGCAAATTCCCTAACAAAGTTATAAAAAAACTTTTGTAAACCAATAATGACTCTTCATAATTGTAGTCGTAAATATCATTTTTTGTTACATCATTTTTTAAACCTACGCTCATGAAATATATTTTACACATTAACACGGCGTTATAGAAAATTACCATTGTGAATAGAGAATAATTTACAACAGTGATAATTTATTAGTGAAATTATGACATTGCTAAAATGAACCGTCATCTATGACTTTTCTCTATTGTCATTAATGGTAAAATTTCTAGTAGTGAGAATTTCATTAAAATCTCAACAGACAATCCAAGGAGCGTTGTAAGAGTTGGGATTGATACTAAGTAACTCCTGCCATAAGTTCCTTCTGGTTATAACATCATTATGAGCACAAGTACATATTTGTAGAAATAAGCTTTTTCACTTGACAGTGAATCAATTGAGAAGAGCTAAACAGGACACTAACTTTAAAAACATCATAATCATATAAGCTAACCAAATCCTTTCAGATGAATCAACAGCGTAATTATGGATATAATTCAAATTAGGAAAAATAGTCTGCACATGTCTGGAGAAATGTTTGAACTTAACTCGAGTCTCAACAATACCGCAAAATTTTAAATTCAAAATCCACATAATTGTCTTACTTCTGAATGTTTATGAGGCATATTGAAGCCCCTTACATTCCAAACATCAAGATTATTCATTAAAAATGTGGATTTGTATGTGGTGATAGTCTCACCAACTTATCACTCTCAGCTTTAAGCTTGACCATCTTCTGCCCGTTTCACTGTTTTTGTCTACAGCTTAAGCTAGATCCTCTATCTTAGATTCTGGATTAAGAGATTTTTGGCTGAGGAACTTCTCTTTCATCCTGGTCTAATTCTTGAGTTTTTTAGTTCTGAGGAAAAGATCTTGAGGTTTCAGTCTCAGAACATCTTGCCTACCCTTAAGCGGAACCTTCTGTTAGGGGTTTTGTTCACAAAACATATATATTGACATTTTGATCTGAAATTAAAGAGGATTATATTTTTCTTATAATTATTCTTTTAAATTATTGTTGAATAATTTATATACAAATCTGAAAAATCTATATTCATTAGTGAGACTATGATCTTGTATTAGTACGAGAGGATTAAGATTATAGATAGTGAATAAAATTATCAGTAACATATTAAAGTATAGAATCTTTAATGAATGGTTACTAGTACGGTTCACTAAGTATTATGAATGCGTGTGATCTAGATCCAGATCATTGATGTGGATAGTCATCTTAGTCAATGTACTTTATATAATAAGATTATATATGACAACATTCATGTGAATTAATATCTTTATTAACGTGTTGTCTATCATCAAGATTTAATACACATCAACTCAATGATCATATGTAGATCAATCTAAATCTTTGTAGTCATGAACTCCTATACATGTCTATTGTATATTTTGATTCACTCGTTAAGCTCTGTTTGTTAATCAGGCTAGTGACTTTTATTTTGGAGATTCAGTGATGAGCATGGCTGGGGACATTATCTTACCAGATTTGAAATCTAAGCTTTCCTAACGGATCATATATTGGTTACATTAAGTATTAATTCTAGAATTGAATGGTTATTGAGCTCAAATTTATAATAAGATTATAAATTAGTTATTCACTAGTAAATTAATGGTACTAAAGGATCAAAAGGTAATTAAAAGGGTAAAACGATAATTTTGACTAGTTCTAATTTACGAACCAATAATTGGAGGACAGAACTACATGAAAGGATTATGTCGTGGACTACATGAAAATATTCTGTAAATACATTCTATAATCTCTAAGAGTGCAATTCCATATTTATAGTGGAGTAATAATGGAACTAATAAATAAGATTATTTAATTAAAGAGTTTAATTAATAATCTGATTTATTGAAACTTAGGATTATAGGTCCATAGTCCTAAGTCACCTCTATACTACGTTGTCTAGGGTGTGAATATTTTATGACATGAGAAAATGACTGACTTGTGAAATGATTTTTATTCTGAGGCAAGCACATAATTATAAGATAATTATGTGTAATTAATTATTTAAGAAATAATTAATTGAATTATTTATATATTTAAATATAACTTTTTGAAATTATATATATAGATATAATTATCGATTTTTTAATTGTCGATAAATGAGACAGAATATCAAATTTGTGAAATTAGATAATTTAATTATTATTAGATAATAATTTAAATCAACTAAATCTATTATGTGTGAAATAATAGATAAGTTAGTTGATATGAATAATCAGATATGTTAATTTTAAATTAACTAATATCTCGTTAATTATCTAATTAAAATAAATATTTAATTCATAATAATTGACACGTGTCAATCACTGATAGAGTATCAGAAATTAACATGGACTACTGTAATGCCACATGGCAGTACAGTAGTGAGTGTACAACACTGTAGTACCATATGACATTATAGTGGTGTCGTGAGGCACTTTGCCGGCTCACGACACACTGCAATGCCATGTGGTACTGCAGTTGTGCACAATTGCGTGGCAATTTTATAATTATATATTATTTCAGTTTACCACTACAATTGGTAATTTTACAATTAAATATTATTTCAGTTTATCCCTAAGAATCTGATACGCCATTATCTAGAATATATACAAATATTATTCTAATAGCATGGGTTGTTGAAAGAATATGAGAGAATCAGTTGATCAGATCATCAGTTCGTCAATCAAGAATTGAATTAAGAACATGATTGGTGTTAGTAAGATAAATATTTGTATATATTCTAGATATATATTCAAGAATTGAATTGAGGACGTACTCACACACGTCCTAGTGGGTTGAGGATTGACTTGGAAGATCTTGGTGTGGATCTCGGAGTCTAATGATCGTTGAAACGATTTCGTGAGAACGGAGGATCAATCAGTTTTTGCAAGGACACTTGTAGACTATAAGAGGTATATAATTCCTAACCTTGTATGTTGTAGTTTTAACTTATAAATATATCATGAATTCTGAATCATTGAAAAAAAGCTTTCAATAAAAAAATTTATTTGGTTATCGTGGCATCGCACAAGTTTTGTTTTATTAAAAGATTCGATTTTGATTAAAAGTTTCATTTTTTAAAAAGGCCACGCGCCTCGACCCTTTTACCGCGCACGCGCCACGACAACCAGTAAGTGGTATCAAAGCTAGATTTTTATATATTTATATGTTAAATATTGTGTGAGTTTTCTTGCATTATTTATATAATATGAGATATGTGTGATAATGGAGGTTATGTTTTTTGAATGTATGAAAAATAATGGATAGTTAATTGTTTGGTGATTATTGAGTTAGACTTTATTTTAATTTTTCCTACATCTTGTGTAAGCCGAATTGAGGCGTAGAAATTTTCATAATTTTATTTTGAATATTATTGTAATTATTACGAATGTGAGAAGACGAAGAACGCACGAGCCGAACGATAGAAATTTACTGTTCACCGACGAAAACACTGTTCATGCTGAAAATTTACTGTTCTGGCGAGGTGAGCAGTATCGGCTGTGAACAGCGGCTGTCAGCGGTGGTGATGGACGGCGATCGGAGAGTTCCATGGTCGGTGACAACTGTTGTCACGTTTTAGGAAATTTTCTCAAAAACCATGCAACTAACTCTATCACCTAAGTGTTTCATTAAAACCTAAACTCTTCTAATTATCCATTTAAATTTTGAATTTAATGTAATTTTAAAATTAATTATTAATTTTTAATTTTATGAAAATAAAAAATTAATAGGTTGATTGGGTTTGACCAAATCAATAAAGTGTTTATTTGACTAGCTCAAAGTCAACTGTATTAAAATGGATAAATATCAAAATTATTTTAATTAACAAATTCTTATTAAAAATGGTTTTATTCAAAGTTTGAAGATTATGAAGATAGACTTCAGGAGGAGAAGGCAATATTTGAGAAATACGTATTCTTGAAGTCCGCTTTGTAATTTTATTTTAAAGGTTGTAATTTAGAAATACCTAATAGTCACTCAATCCATTATTATTTTATTTAATTGTTAAATAATTGTTTAATTGTAATGTTTGATAACATGTTCATGCATTAGTCGATCATATGTCATACATGAAAATCTCACACAATTTTATTTAAACATGCATCTCATATGTAAAAACATGATTTATTAGGATTGTCCTAATATCATTTGTATGTATTGCTTTATGAAATCAATAACATGTAAACTACTAGGTTTTAACTAGTTAAACTTGGTAATCACACCACACTAAAAGCTATAGTAACATTTAGATTAACCGACTTTAGTAAAAGAGTTTTATTAAAGTTTGATGAATATAATTAAATAGTTAATCTAAATTCACCTAATTATGACTTAGGCGTTTCAGAAAGTTAAATGAACTTAGACCACAGATTGAATTAACTCATAATTAAATATTCATAGAGTTATTATTTTAACTAGTAATTAATTGATTAGTTAAAATATAAACGTATTATCCCAAAATAGTAGGTGAGAGAAGGTTGACATGTCAATGTAACATATAGTTTCCATCATTAGTACAACACCGTGAGGTCTAGTGAGGGTCTCGAGATAGCTTTGTTTTCATCCTCCTGAAGAAGGTTTCGAGCTGTACCAATACCAATGTTGAAGTTCTTAAGAAGATAGGAGGAATTAATGTAGTTTAGTTTTGATCGACTCTAAGATGACATATTCTAAATGAAATCATGAAATCTGAAATGATAGGTTACACTCATAAAGTCATAATTAAGCTTTCATGTGGATAATTGTAAGTTGACCGAAAAAACAATACATTATTGTCAAAAGAGAAAATATGAGATATTTTAAGTTTTAATTAATAAGAATGAGAATATCTCATAGACAGTCTGAGGTTAGTTTGACTGACACTAAGACGACACCTTAAACGTTGGATTGTTTTATCGTGATTAGTAAATACTAAATTTATGTGTTTATTATAATTGCATTCATGCATCACGTTTACTTTTCGGATTCAAGATATTTATCAATTATATTGAATCATATATGTTTTAAATTTCAGTTATCAATATTATGTCTACCATAGGCAACCATGTTACTGCTTTACTCGCTCTTGAGAAATTGAATGGTGATAATTTCTTATGATGGAAATCAAATATGAACTTAATGCTGAATTGTGAGAACCATAAGTTCATTCTTACTGAGGAATGTTCTAAGGAGCCCGCTGCTAACGCCCCTAAGAATGTTAGGGATAAATATGATGCTTGGATAATATCAAAAAATAAGGCAAAGTGCTACATGCTTGTAAGCATGAATAATGTTCTGAGAACCAAGCATGAAAGCATTGAGACTACCTATAAGATTATAGAATCTTTACAAGCAATGTTTGGGCAGCAGTCCGATCACATTCGTCATGAGGCAACTAGGAGCTATATGACAACTAAAATGAGGAAGGGTACTTCTGTTCGAAAACATATTTTGAACATGATCAACATAATACACGAGGCAGAAGTACATAGGGTGACAATTGATGAGCCAACTCAGGTTAGCATCATACTAGAGTTGCTCACACCCACTTTTTTTATGTTCAAAACTAACTATGTGATGAACAAGTTGCAATTCAACCTGACGTGATTGTTGAATGAACTGCAGACTTTTGAGTCACTCAAGCTTAGAATGACCAAAGAAGGCGAGGCAAATGTTGTCGAGCAGAAGCCTTCTTCCAATATTGTTAAGAACAAGAAAATGAAGAAGAACAATGGTAAGGACAAAAGAGTAAAGAAAGCCAAGACATCACTAAAAGCCAAGAAGAACAAGAAAGATAGCAAGCCCAAAGGAAAGTGTTTCCACTGTGGGGTTGAGGGTTATTGGAAGAGAAACTATAACAAGTATCTCTCTAAGCTGAAAAAAGAAAAGTAAATATGATTTACTTGTACTTGAAGTTTGTTTAGTGGAATATGATTTGACATCTTGGATACTTGATTTAAAAGTCATTAATCATATATGTTCTTCTTTGCAGATGCTTGATTCGTCAAAGGATCTGGCTGATGACGAGGTCATTTTAAGAGCTTGCAGTGGTGCGTTCGTGTCAGCTAAAGTATTAGAGACAATCCGTTTACTTCTTGGAAATAATTACTTAGTTTTGAACAATGTTTATTATATTCCTGGTTTTTTTATAAAAACTCATTTTTGCAAGAACATTTATTTGAAGTTTCTTTCATTAATAAAGAGTCTATTATTTCTAAAGATGGATTCGATATTTGTCATGCTAAAATTATAAACGGACTATATATAGTTAAGCTGATTGAACGCACGTTAAATAATTCTGAATTTTGAAAAGTAGCAAAACCTAAAAATAACAAACGAGAAAGAGTTTCTCATGATAATAACACATATTTCTGGCATCTTAGGTTGGGACATCTTAATCTAGATAGGTTAAATAGGTTAACAAAGCATGGTGTTTTGAGAGAGCTAAAAGTTAGAACTCTTCATGTTTGTGAATTATGTCTAGAGGATAAAATGACCAAAAGAACTTTAACAGGAAAGGGCCCAAGAGCCAAGGAACCACTTAAGTTAGTACATAGTAATATTTGTGGACTGTCAATGTACAAGCTAGAGGTGGGTATACCTATTTTGTCAATTTTATTGACGACTACTCAAGATATGGTTATAATTACCTAATGTATCGAAAGACTGAAACTTTTGGTAAATTTAAAGACTTCAAGGTTGAAGCTGAAAAGTAATTAGGTAAATCATTGAAAACCCTTCCATCTGATCAAGGTGGTGAATACTTAGATTTAGAATTCAAGGATTACGTGCTAGAGCATTGAATCATATCTCAACTTATAGCACCCAAAAAACCACAACAAAATGGTGTTGCAGAGAGGAAAAACCAAACCTTATTAGATATGGTTCGGTCAATGTTAAGATAGTCATCAATGTCACTTACATTTTGGAGATATGCACTACATATGACAACTTACACTTTGAATGTAGTGCCCTTTAAGTCTGTAAAAAAGACGCCTTTAGAGTGATGAAATGACTCCAAACCTAGTTTGTGTCATTTCGGTTTATGGAGGTGTATAGCTCACGTTCTTAAATCTAAGACCAAAAAGTTAGACTCAAGGTCTAAGGTATGCATATTCGTTGGCTATTCTCTAGAGACTAGATGTGTGTACTTTTATAGTCACAATGATAAAAAAGTGTTTGTGTCAACAAATGTAACCTTTATTAAGCATGACTATATGCAAAACTACAAACCTCGTAGCGAAGTAGTTCTTGAGAAATTAACGACTGATAAGATCAGACCACCTTCAATTTTTACTGATAAACGAAAAAGTAGAGAAATTATAGTTCCTGTAAAGGAAACCCCAGTGCAACGTCATAGTGGGAGGGTTGTGAGACAACCAGTTCACTATGAACTAAAGGCACATATCCTAGTCTCAGACACTAATAAAGACGGTCAATTATCTTATGAAGAAGTAATGGATGATCCTGAAAATGAGAAATGGCAAGATGCCATGAACCAGGAAATGAAATCTATGTATTCTAATTCCTTTTGGGATCATGTAGATCCACTTGAAGATGTCAGACTCATTGGATGTAAATGGATCTTCAAGAAGAAAAGAGGTGCAGATGGGAAAGTAGAGACTTTCAAGGCACGTTTAGTAGCCAAGCGCTATACATAAAGGGAGAGAGTCGATTATGAAGAGACATTCTCACTTGTCGCCATGCTAAAATCCATTCACATCTCTTTGTTCATAGCCGCTAGTTTTTACTATGAGATATGGCAAATGGATATCAAGACAGTTTTTATGAATAGCTCTCTTGAAGAAAGAATCTATATGATGCAACTAGAACGGTTCGTATAAAAGGGGAAAGATCAGAAAGTATGCAAGTTGCTTAAATCTATTTATGGATTAAAGCAAGCATCTAGATCTTAGAATCTTACATTTGATGAGATTATAAAGTCTTATGGTTTCGAGTAAAATGTTGATGAAGCTTGTGTTTATAAATATACCAAAGAAAAGATATTGGTTTTCTTAGTTCTTTATGTTGATAATCTTCTACTCATTGGAAATGATGTAGAAACTTTGTCAATGGTAAAAAAATGGTTAGTTGAGAAATTTCAAATGAAATATTTGGGATAAGCGAGCTATGTTCTAGGCATCCAAATCCTAAGGGATAAAAAGAACAAGTTCTTGGCACTTTCTCAAGTATCTTATATTGATAATGTGCTAGAGAGATTCTCTACGGAGAATTTGAAGAAAGGTCAACAACCGACCAGACATGAAATTGTCCTCTCCAAGGAACAATGTCCTAAGTCATCTCAGGAGGAAGATGATATGAGAAAGGTTCCTTATGCTTCAGTAGCTGGAAGCCTCATATATGTCATGTTGTGTACAAGACCGGACATCTGTTATATAGTGAAAATTATCAATCATTATCAATTGAATCTAAGTTTGGAATATTGGATTACAGTAAAGCACATTCTCAAGTTTCTTAGGAGAACGAGAAACTATATGCTTGTTTATTCAGGTGGAGACCTGAACCCCACTGGATATACTGATTTTGATTTTCAATCAAATAGAGAAGGTCAAAAGTTAACATCTGGATCAATATTCATAATAGGTGGAGAAGCTATAGTCTAGAGAAGTATTAAACAATCCAGCATTGCAGATTCAACTATGGAAGCCCAATATATAGCGGCTTGTGAAGCTACGAAAGAAGCGGTATGGCTCAGAAAGTTCTATTCTGATTTGGAAATAGTTCAAGATACGGACAAGCCACTGATCATGTACTGTGACAACAGTGGGGCGGTAGCAAATTTCAAGGAACCTAGGAGTCACAAGAGGGGCAAGCACGTAGATAGGAAATATCATCTTGTAAAAGAGATCGTGCATCAAGTGGATGATATTGTTATTTGTGAAATAACAGATAAGTTAGTTGATAGAGATAATCAGATATATTAATTTTAAATTAATTTATATCTAGATAATTATCTGATTAAAATAAATATTTAATTCGCAGTAATTATCACGTCTCAATCACTGATAGGATATCAGAAACTGACATGGACTACTGTGATGTCACATGGCACTACAGTAGTGAGTGTGCAACACTTAGTGCCATGTGGTACTACAATGGTGTTGTGAGGCACTGTGCTGGCTCACGACACACTGCAGTGCCATATGGCACTGTAGTTGTACACAATTAGAGTGAGTCCCACTGCAATTGGTAATTTTACAATTAAATATGATTTCAGTTTATCCCTAAAAATATGATACGTCATTATCTAGAATATATACAAATATTATTCTAATGACCTAGGTTATTGAAAGAATAGGTGAGAATCAATTGACCAGATCATCAGTTCGTCAATCAAGAGTTGAATTGAGAACACGATTTGTGTCATAAAGATTTTTTTCTGTGATTAAACGTTAATCAAATCTCTAAAAGAATAATCATCACGTTTTTTTAGAGAGATCGTCTCACTAAAATATTTTTTAGCAAATCTCTAGATCTCATGTGTTGAGCATCTAGAGACAGAAAAAATATCTTGTAATATTCTACGTGCTCATACACGTCCTAGTGCGTTGAGGATTGACTTAGAATATCTTGGTGTGGATCTCAGAGTCTACTCATCGTTGAAACGATTTCGTAGGTATGGAGGAATCAATTTTTGCTAGGACATTTGATATAGATTACAAGAGGTATATGATTCATAACCTTGTATGTTATAGATTTAACTTAAAACTATATAGATTCAATAAAAAAATTATTTGGTTATCGTGGCGCTGCAAAAATTTTATTTTATTAAAAGAGATGATTTTTATTAAAAGTTTAATTTTTTAAAAAAGTCACGCGCCTCTACGTTTTCACCGCGCACGCGCCGCGATAACCAGCACCTTCATGGTCCAGGTAAACCAGGATATCATCCTCATCAAGATTCTCAGGTAAGATAATGATTGGTTCATCATTAAGTTTATATTTTCTTTTCTTAGCCACTTGGACCCACTCCTGTTTTTGGATTTTCTTCTCTAGTGGACCAAGTTGCTTGTCCTTCTTCTTCTTGTGTTTGAAGGAGCAATCATGACCAAAGACTTTACATGATTGATACCTTCTAAGGATACTAAGGTATTCAACCTCTATTTTTGTATCCTCAATCCCCATGTTGCTAAGTCATTTTCGATTTACTTGGGCAGATTAGATGAGATGTCAATCTTAATGCACACTCGAGAAAAGGACATTTTAGAGCCTTTTGCAATAATTGCATTTGCGAATAGAGGTTTACCAAGTATACTAGCAATACTGCTAATGCCTCTGTGAGTCCATAAAACAAGGGGAATATTCCATATTTAATCCAAATAGGAATATGATTCATCTCCTCCTTAGTGAGTTTCATTGAAGCTGTCCAAGGTTAAGAATAAGAGGCTTCCCTAGCATGTATCAAAGACCTCCTTGGATGATCTGATCATTTTCTTCTCGAGAAGAGAACTTGAAGAAGAAGAAGAAGCCTGTATCAGTTTCAGCAACCACTTCTTCAACAAAGTCTTGAAGTAGCTTGGTTGACTAGATGGAATGTAAGCTTCCTCTCGAGAAAGTGCCCTACTAGAGTAAACTCTCATTGTTTGAAGCCTTCTTCCAGCATAGAGCTATGGATCTTAAATTTACCATTTGTGGCATCAAGGATAGGCTTCTCAATATCTCCAAGAAAGGGAACATTGGGTTGCTTAACTCTGTTCACCCATGACTTCTTCTTGTATTCATTAGGCACCTCTTCATTCAGTGGTACCTTATCCTTCCCTTTAGCTACATCTGATTTTAGGGTTTTGAAAACCGATTTGGTCTCAATGCCATTTTCAATCGACTTTTGTGCTGAGGGTAAAGGAGGAAAATCTTCAACACCATTAATGTATACATTTAAAGCTACGATAGATATATTTTCATCATCTCTTATCTCAGAGCTTAAAATAGAAACTCGGGTATTAACTTTTTCAGCATTACTATTTTTAGCCAAAGTAAGTGAAACCCTATTTCTTACCTCAATGGTCTCAGGAATTTTCTTAGGGGGTCTTCCCCTACCCCGTTTAGGGCCATTCACGTGATTTGACTCTTATGAGATGGAATAGTCAATAGAACAACGTTATTCAATGCCTTGGGATTTATTCCAGAAATGTTAGAATCACCATGAACTCCATGCAACGAAGCCATAATCTATTTTTCCATACCCTCCTCGCTAAGATGTTTCTCCATAACACTAGCAAACTCAATCCCTCGTAGGTCCGAGAATTCAAGCAAAGCTGCCATTATCAAGCACACGATCCAAGGAACCCTAGGAGCTAGATACAGTCTCGGCTAGAGAGAGATGTTTATATAAAATTCATTTAAAGCTTGATCAAGTATTTGCTACGTTATTCATTTATGAATGATAAAGATATCATTAGGTTCAGTAAAATTCGTTTAAAGCATGATCAATATAAAATGAGTTAACTGCATTAAATCAACTTAAAGTATGAGCATGTGTTCACTCTACAACTTGGATTCTTTTTATAGCTTACACTAACTGCTCTGCACTTTAATTATTTTATCCCTTTTGCACCTCAAGTTAACTTCCATTGGTTTGTTTAATGGAAAATGTTCACAATAACCACTTGAAGTATAATGTGACTGTTCTTCGTTCCAAACTAACGTGAGTTAATGTGGGGCATAACAGAAAATAATATTCTAGGGCAGATGTTGAGTATAAATTTTGAAAACTCGAGACAAGTCGAGAAGCACTCATAATTCAGGATAAATTAATATAATTGACCTTAGCTTTTGGGGTTCGAGGTACTTCAAATTTTATAACTTTACACTACTCAACGAGCAAAAAAGAATACTCTTTTGAGTATGCATAATTCATAATGAAGGATTGCCCTATGACACATATTTTATTTCCAATATAACATAAGGGGTATTATTATTTATTTATTTTATAAAGGGCAAATATATTAAAAGACAAATAAAATACAAGCTACAAGGGGTATATACCCAGACAACACCAAGACCTCAAGGAGGATTACCAAGTAAATGGGGAGGGATGTTCTAACTAGCAACACACCTCCTATTTGTGTAGGAGTCAGGGAAGAAGTGTTGGTTTCATAGTCTATCTTTAAGGGAATTGACAATTGCCTCAACAATACTAGTTATATCCCTAACTTTCCCCTCAAATATCCTAGCATTCCTCTCACCCCAAATATTATAAATAAAGGAGTTAAAAGCAAGCTTAAAAATAAGACTCCTAAAGTCTTTTTTTCTAGTATTGATAGCTTGCCAGTCAAGCATTTGATCCTAGCAAGATGCATTACAACTGAGATCATAAGTTTGAGTAATAGTTGACCAATTACAACTAGAAAAAAGAACAGTAAAAAACAAGTTGCTCTCAACATGATTACACTAAATAATACATTCAAAATCAATAGTGATACCTCTATTAACAAGCTTGTCCTTGGGAGTTGGGAATGAGCCTATTCCTATAAGCAAGCCTGCCAATGAAGCTGTGCTTTGGGATATTATAAGGAAACTAAACAAAACCTCCACAACTCACTTTAGAAGCATTATGCCTAAGCACATAGTAACCAAAAGAGGTACAGAACCTATCATCAAGAGAAGGGTCCCAAATCCACCTATTAGCAGTAGCTCCTAAAACGGGAAATGCAAGCAGAAGCCTTTTTATAGAGATTAGAGCAGAAGAGTTTATAATAGGCCAGCACCAATTGCCATCCCTAATAACCATACTCACATTATTGTCCACACTCTAGCCAGTGTCAAGGGTCAAGCTCCTCTCAAACCTATTAGAATGACACCAAGCTTATGCCAAGGGTCTCCCTAGAGGGAGGTTTGCATGTCATCACAAAATCTAGCATAACAACATTCAATGAACAAGTTCCTAGCCTTGAGGAGCTTCCTCCACACCTAAGAGCAGCCATTGGGAAACCTTATAGTGAAGATAATGCCATTCTTAATATGGTGGACGTCACACCATTTGCTCTAAAGCGGGCTAGTTAGTGATTAAGTACCATTAGTGCGTTGTAGTAGCAGCTGAATTCCAAGCAACCAGTTCTTTTAAGCCCAATACCACCACAATCTTTAGGTTAACAAACATCCATCCATCTAAGTTTGGAGCTAGTGTGCCTCATAGAGTTGCGTGAAAAGAGGAATTTACTAAAAATGGACTAGATGTCTCTTAGAACCCTCTTTGGAAGAATACATAGCCCAACCCAGAAACCCTGAATAGCCATAAGCACATACTAGATATGTTGTAATCTACCATCACAAGATAAGTGCTTGGCCCTTTACATCATAGCAGGACTGAAAAGCCTCATGGATCTCAAGCTCAGTGATAGGGATACAAAGGCTAGTAGCTTGCACCTGGTTACTCTTCTTAGGATAGGCTAATTGGAGGTTTTCTTCAATCAACACCGTGATTAATGCTTTGGGGGCCTAACAACTCCGTATAATGTTGCACAACCATTCTCTTAATATCAACCTTGTTGGTAACGGTGTTGCCATTAGTATCATTTAACTACACAATTCTTTCTCTGATATTGTTTCTCTTAATAAGCTTATGGAAGTATGCAGTTTTATTGTCCCCCAGACTAACCCACTTATCTTTGGATTTTTCTAGAAGAAACTCTATTCAGCCTACCTATAAGAGATAAAGTCATAGAAAATGGTCATTTCAACAACCTGTAGGACACTGTAAAAAAGATTGGAGAATAACTCAATTTAGGCCTACTTAAGCTTGATCCTGGCTTCAGCATCTCTAGCAGGGATATTGGAACAAAAATACATGTTAAGAACTTTAAGAGCTAGATTAGTGAGCTTGAGCTTCTTAAACAGCCTATACATATAAGAACCATACACATTAGAATCCCAGGCTTGTTGAACGTAAGGAATGGGTTCTTTCAAGTCAAGTATTTAAGTGGAGTAAAAGAGTTGGAAAAGTCCAAGTTGAGCTTCAAGATGGCATGGAAAAGTCCAAAATGAGCTTCAAGATGGCATGGAAAAGTCCAAAATGAGCTTCAAGATGGAAGGGCAGTGGTTAGATATACTAGGAGGGGAAAAGGGGATTAGAATCCGGATATGATCTGATTCAATCCTTATTAACCATCACCTTATCAATCTTATTCATAATTGTACTCTGACCATTTCTTTTGTTGGACCAGGTGAACTTGCACCCCCCAGAGCATAAGTCTCCCACATCAAGGTTATCAGTACAAGCAACAAAATTTGTAGTACCTTCATCCTAAATTTTGTTACCCCTTAGAATGGTGTTTATTCACATTATAGTCTCCTAAGAGAACCCAAGGCTGGCCCTTAATAGTTGAGTTGAGGCAGTTAAGAGAGCTCCAAAGTAGCTTTGCGGTTGTGAGGTCATTTGAGCCATAAATAACAGTACCAAAAAGGAGGCTTAGTTATCCATCAAAGTAACTTTACACGAAATGGTTTGGTCAGTCATACTATGAATAACTACAGATAAGATGACAGGGTTCCAGGATAATCAGATTCTACCATTATTAGCAAAATCATAGTTGGCAACACAAGGTCATCTACCAAAAATAAACATGCTCAACCTATTGAAATTTCTCTCCTTAATCCTTGTCTCCAGAATAGCAAACATACATCAAACGTGGTACAAAACTTTTGTACCTCAGTGTGCTTTAGAGGGTTATTGTGCCCTCTGATATTTCTAGTAGCAAAATTGGTCATTTTGAGTCTGAGATGGTGGCATTGACTAGGGAGCTTCTCCTGCAATACACCTTATTAATGTTCTTAAGCAAAGTCTTCATGCCCCTCTTCTTAGAGTTTTTGCTATGGTTTTGGGCCAAGAGAAGACTGAGCTCATCCTGAGGCCTAACATAAACCAAATCCAGTTCAGGAGGTTCCACGTCACTATCTGCCTAGGGGTTCATGGCCTCATCCTCACCCACTTATGCAGCAAAGGCATTCTAGACTACAATTTGAGTGACTAGGGAGGTAAGGGCAGTATCAGTAACCACAAGATCCAAGTTAACATTTGTAGGGGTAATATTAACAACTGTAGGAACTTCAACCTAATGAGGCATAAGGGTTGTTTCCTAGCAGGGATCCATTGCTCATTTGAGGCTTGTTTAACAGGATGTTTAGGAATTGGTTTTTGGTGAAACTTAGTTTGGGTAGATTGAGAAGAACAGTCATGCCCAAACACTTGGCATTTGGGGCACCTTCTAGGAAGACCTTAATAATTCACCTTTACCTCAATGGTTTTATTTTCAGGTAAGTTAATTTGAACTGATTCAATTATTTCAGCCTGTACATCCATTTTAACATAAACTCTAGCGTAAGACACTCTGGTGCAATTTTCAGTCATAACATCAGCAAACAAAGGAGTGGCAACAACACTAGTTATTCCCCCCAAGCCTTCCCCATTCTAGAGATCTAAGCATACTCCCCAAAGCTTAATCCAAAGCGAAATTGATTGCATGGCCTCTTTGGTAAGCTACATGTTCTCATGCCAGACCTTCACCATCACATGTCTTCCTACAAGTGCCAAGGACCCTCATCCAGAATGGAGTCTCTTTGTTCAACAGATGCAAACTTGGAGAAGTAGAACCCAAAGTCAGTGCCCAGGACTCGTTGCAAGCCTCTGTTGCCCCACAACATATAGGCAACATGATTGACCATGAAAAATGAGGTCCTCTCTCTATAAAATAACCAACATACTAGATCTCCAGTTTCGCTTACCTTTCTTAATGATGTCAGCAGAGATATTCACTTGGGAAGCTTTGCCTTTGCACATCGGTTCAACATTTGAGAATGACATCTTGGTGGGTTTCCTCCCTTTGACCTTCTCAGCCCAAGAAAACTTAGAAGGACCAGCTTCTTGCTCATTCCCATATCTTTTGCCATTAACCAAAGGAGTGGTCATACTCTTAGTAATTACAACATGTTGCTGCTACATAGAATCAATAACAACAACAGGTTGCTCCTACATAGAATCACTATTCACAGGTACATTGTTCACTGATTTGAGGAGGCTATTATAGGTCTTATTGTGATTGGGACTCATTGAGAATTAGTGGATTAGGTTACCAAAGTAAGTAGGATTACCTTTATCTAAAGGGGGAACAATTGTATCATTTGAGGGGATGGAAGCCGTTTTAGCCAAAAGGCTACTTTTGTCCATTTGTTCAAGTCTGACATCACCCTTGTCAACCTCCACATGTCCATCAACCCCATAAAGGTCAGCATCATATTCAACCTCAATGACACAGGTCTTAACTTCCATGTTAGAGTTAACAACCATCTTTATTGAGCTTGAAACTCTAAAACTTGCAGCCCATTTCGCACTCTATAATCTTGTAGCCTCTTGAACCAAGAACACTTTATAATCTTGCAGCAGCAACAGCTACTCCTACTAGTCCTACCACTCTTACTCCTACCACTATTACTACGACTACTACTACTACCACTACGACTACCACGACCACGACTACCACGACCACGACTACCACCACCACGACCACGACTACCACCACCACGACTACCACGACGATGACTACCACCACGATGACAACCACGACGACGACTACGACCACGACGACTACGACTACTACTGCTACTACCACTACTACTACTACCACCACTACTACCACCACTACTACTACTACGACTACTGCTACTACCACTACTACTACCACTACCACCACTATCATTACTACTACCACCACTACCACTACTACTACTACTACCACTACTGTTGCTGCTGCTGTTACTACTGCTGCTACCACTACTACCACTACCACTACCACTACTACCACTACTACTACTATTACCACTACTACGACTGCCTACGACTACCTGCTACAACCACTACCACTACTACAACTACCACCACCACCACCACCACCACTACCACTACTACTCTACTACTACTCTTACTACTTACTACTGCTACTACTACTACTCCCGCTACTCCTAATTAAATTGTTCTTATAATAATATAATATTATTTAATTTCATAAATTAAATATATTGTCTCAATATCGATTAATTCATAACTAATCAATATAAAAAATTAATTAATCAATATTTCCAAAAAAATACATTAATTAATTCTCAATGAATTAATAACATACAATTATCTTATAATTATATACTTGACTTGGAAACTCAATTCCTTTTCCAAACTAGTCCTTTTCTTATGTCTTGAAATATTTACACCATAAACTGTGTAGTACAGAGATGACTTGGGGACCGTGGACCCATAATTTTAAGCTTTAATAAACCATATTATTAATTAAACACTTTAATGAAATAATCTTATTTATTAATTTCATCATTATCTCACTATAAATATGGAATTGCACTCTTAGTAATTACAGTATATTTAGAAAGCAATCTCGTGTAGTCGTTGATAAAATCACTTCATGTAGTTTTATCCTCCAACTAGTGATTCGTAAATTAGATTTGATCAAAATTATCATTTTACTCTTCTAATTACCTCTTGATCCTTAAGTACCATTAATTGACTAATGAACGGTTAATTTATAATTGTATTATAAATTTGAGCTCAAGAACCACTCAGTCTTAGAATTAACATTTAAGGGAACCGATATACGACCCATTAGAAAAACTTGGATTCCAGATCTTATAATATCATGTTCCTAGCCATTCATATCACTGAATCTCTAAAACAAAATTCACTAACCTGTTTTACAAACAAACATTAAAAAGTAAATTAAAAGATCCAGTAGACATGTATAGGAGTTCATAACTACTCAGAATTTAAACTGATCTATATATGATCATCTGGTTGATGTGTTTTAAATCTTTATGATAAATGGTAAGTTACTAAATATATTAATTCACATCAGTCTTGTCTTATGTAATCTAATTATATAAAGTATATTCATTAAGATATTTATCCACATCAACAATTTGGATCTAGATCTCACACATTCAAAATGCTTAACGAATCGTACTAGCAACCATTCATTAAAGATTTCATACTTTAATATGTTACAGACTATTTTATTCATTATCTATGATCTTAATCCTCTTGTAGTAATACAAGATCATAGTCTCATTCATGAATATGAATTTTTTTAGATATTTATATTAAATTATTCAAAATAATTTAGAGAATACAATTATAAGAAAAGTATGCTTTTATTAATTTCCAAATAAATGTCTTTACACATGCTTTGAGGGAAATATGCTTTAAGTTCTTCTCCTGAATTCTCTCTTGAAATAATAAATATAACGGTTCAAAGAAAACCTTTTGAGTTGATGGCTTGCTTGTGTAATTTGGGGACCATAACATTTTTTTTGGTATCTACACATTAATTCTATGATAATTATTACTTTAGAACTTTTTTTAATTAGATCATTTTAATTAGGTTTACTCAAAGACACCACAACACATTTAATTTTACATGTGCATGTTAAATTTATGAAATTAATCTCCCACCGGGCGATATATGTAACCTTATAAATTTGTATAACTTTATGAGCTCCCAAAATTTGCTATCTCAAACACAAGGTATATCTGAAATAATCTCATTCATTGACTATATTGACAGAGGATCAAAACAATCATTGTTACCTTTATTGTAACTAAACCCATCAATTGTCACATACATGTCTATTTCTAAATGGTCTTACTTTACTTTAGTGAGGCCAACACAATATAATGTCACAAAGTGGAATGAATTGAATAACTTTATTTCTGATCAGAAAATATCAAATACACAAATGTTCATAAAATTTAACATAAAGCAATAAACAAACTCCCACTAAACCATGATATCCTCAAATAACATAACACTCATATTTGCAGTGTGCTCGTGAAAGACCTTGGGTGATAATCTCTTAATCAGCGGATTTGTTATCACGGAGTTTATCATAATCTGCTCTATGGACATATGACAACTCTGTACTCTTTCTTTTACAACCATGAACCTAATCTCAATCTGCTTTGACTTAGATGAGCTCATGTTGTTGTTAGAATATAAAGCTGTTGATTTATCATCACAATATAACTCTAGTGGGATTTTAATGTTCTCAACAATACGCAGCCCAGTGATAAAGCTTCGCATCCATATTTCATGATTAGATGTCTCATAACATGCTATAAATTCTACTGCCATGGTAGAAGAAGCAATGAGTGTTTGTTTGGCACTACTTCAAGAAATAGCTCCACCAGTCAACAAGTAAATATAATTTGAAGTGGATCTTCTGTTGTCTTAGCATCCAGAAAACTCAGAGTCAGAATACCCAATGACCTCTAACTGATATAACCTCTTATACATGAGCATGTAATCTTAGGTTCTCTGTAAAATATCTCATAACTCGTTTGGCTGCTTTCCAATGATCTATTCTAAGATTACTAAGATATTTTCCCAACACAACAACAATGTACACAATGTTTGTATGCTTACAAAATCGAACATACATTATACTCCTCACAGCAGTTACATAAGAATCGTCTGCATTTCTTCAGCTTCAAGGCTATTCCTAGGGAACTGATTGAGAAAAATTTATATCCTCCAACGGCATGAGTCACCTGGTTTATAATCTTGCATGATTGCTCAAAATGACCAATAAAGTAGTTAATCACTGTTTTAGAGTCCAATTTCTTTTCATTTGGCCTATACAGCCTTGCCTCAGCTGGACATCCCCAAATGTGAAAATACTTAAGACTAGGCGTCTTGCTTGTCCAAAGCTCATAAGGTGTTTTGACAACTATTTTAGTTGGTACTTTAATAAGGATATAAGTTGATGTCTTTAGTGCCTCTCCCTAGAGTGATTCTGATAAGGTAGAATGACTAATCACACTTCTCACCATGTCTTTAAAGATTTTGTTTCATCTCTCAACAACACCATTCATACTAGGTGAACCTGGTATGATGTATTGTGGGACTATTCCACATTCCTCTAGAACTTGGGCAAATGACCCTGGATGTTGTTCTCCTAAATCGGTTCTTCATCTCCCAAATAGATGTATGTTTCAGTATCAGTTAGATCTCGGTAGCTCAGGAAACCCTGCATAGAAACACTTATGTGAGTAAAGCCAACAAAATCCAACCACTAAGTGTTTCTAGGTACTGAAGCTAAATTTATCTCAGAATAAACCAAATTAAGAGACAAATGTACCTTTCTTGACACACCATACAATACATTCCTTATTTACATGTCTAGGCTTCCCATAAAAAGTAACAAGTGTCATTATCCTTACAATGTTTTTTTTTACTGGACACTTAGCAGCTTATTTATCCTTTTTTCTCTTTTTGTCTTTAGCCTTAGAGGTGCTAGCCAAATGAGCACTTTCAGTCTTACCATGATTCATTCTCTCTTCCTCTTACACACAATATGAAATGAGCTCATTGAGAGTATATTTCTCCTTCTTATAGTTATTACTGGTTTTAAACTAATTGTTTTGTGTTTGAAGAAAGATCAATACCAAATGAACGAGCAAGTAATCTGACAGCTCAAGCTTGAGTACCTTAAGCTTTGAACTAATGTTAGACATTTTCATAATGTACTCTTGTATGTTCCTTTTTCCTTGATACTTCATGGAAATCAAGCGTTGCAAAAGCATCATTGTTTTCGCCTTATCGTTTTGACAAAATGTTTTTAAATCTCAGTAAGAAACTTTTTGGCATTGGTCATCCCTTCAGATACTGCACCCCTGAATGCCTCCAGAATGTGGTACGTTATGATCATCAGACTCATGCAGTTTGAGCGATTCCACCTCTCAAAGTTCTTCCTAGCATAACTTTCTGCCGTAAGAGGGGCGAGTTCGCTCGTCCTAAGTGCAAGGTCTAGATTCATGCAACCAAGAATAATCAACATGTTCTCTTTCTAATCCTTAAAGTTGGTCTCAGTCAAAATGGGAATGTTTTTTAGGTTGGCAAATACCGTAATCACATTAGCCGTAAACAGAATAAAAGAATTATCTAAATATGCTCATATCAAAAGTCAACCATAACAATCAACAAATTCATATAATTGACAGGTCCCTTCTCAAGATACCTAGCACAACGTTAATATTAAGTCTTTCGACAATGTCTTTTAAACACTGACAATAATTCATCAAATAATAACATCTATATTTGGATCGATTTATTATTTACATGTAAAACATTATAATTGTCACATGTTTACTATCACATCTGTGTATGTAATTCGGTCAAATATTAACCTTCCTTTGGGCCGACTAATACTCAATTAAATTCACATACACACAACCATCAAGCACCCTGATGAACAATCTACGGGATCACTTTGGTGACATCTTGCTTCAATTAGCTCATTCGAAATGTTCAATAATCATAATTAATCTATAAAGACATACTAAAATAATTGAATTTAATTGAAACAAAAATCAACTTAATTAAATTGAATCAAATAAATCAATTCAATATTTTTAAAATGTAGTAATGCTACAATACCATACCCATGAAGTAGGGAATAAATTCCATTTTTTCTATATGGTACCGTAAAACTGAAAAAAAAAAATCAGCCAATATAAGGTATCCTAAAGTAGGGAATAAACTCCCTGCACCTGTACCATCCCGCATATCAGGTAATACTGTCATTTCCCTGTTCTTCTTCACAAATTCTTTACGGCAGTTTTCTTCTTCAACATGGCGTCCTCGATGATCCTTTTTTTTAATCATGATTTTGCAACATAAATCTTCAAAATTCAACATGGATATGTGATTCATACAATATAATCACTCTTGCATATCAATTTCTCATTATAAACTTTATAATATCAAAATCCTTAAATTCTTAGATTCTTGGAACCCTAATTTTAGATTTTTCTCAAATCTATAAATTTTAATCTCGCTCAAAGAAATCAATAATAGGAAGTTCTGATACCATTTGATAGGCTTAAAGTTAATTCTGACTAAATATGTTATATTCCATAAATCATAAGATCGGATGTGACATCTCTATTCCAGTTGACCAAGCCAAGTTTAGACTTAGTAGAACAAGTCTAGGAATGTCGACTAGATCTATTTAATTTTTGTACATTTTTTCAACACATTTCGTTCATGTACGTCATTTAAGAAAATAGAGTTACAAACAATATCAAGATCTAAGTAAAACTATCATATCTAAATACAAATAAATGATTACAAGTGTCAAATAAGATCAATATATATCTACTTACGTATAGTGAGGAAATCATATGCATAAACATCACACAAAAGTAGAGCTCGAGTGACTCATTCTAAAGGTCTTCCACCATCCAAACTTGGTTCGGTCATCTAGCACTGAAAAAGCATATTTGCATGAAGATCGACATAATCTCAAACTGATCTGAAAAACTCAAATTGTATCGTACACAGATTATACCCCAAAACTTCATAAAGACCCGATGTGAAGAGAAAAACCACTAAGGACCAAAGATTCTGGTAGAGCGAAATCTACACAACAGATAGAAATAAACCTTCAAAAGTGGGAAGAAAACTCCGCTAAATGTAAAGAACATACCGAGAAATAAAGAAAACCTGAGAAAGAGGAGGAAAAGGGAAGAGAGAGAAAAATAGAGGTGAGAGACATAGGAAAAGAAAGCAACTAAAGGAGATGGAGAAAGAAAAGAGAAATAGGGGAGATAAGTGATGAGATAAAAGGGAGAAGCCATGAGAAAAAAGGTCACGCGGAGAGCTCCCTAGCTCTCACCGTGACGGTGATGTGGGATTAGGGTTTGGGTCTGAGAGCTAGTTTTTTCTCAACTGTTCAGAGACGACAACGTTAATGTGGTAGCAATTTTTCAGGGAAATTTCGGGTTTAATGGGATTTTTTAAAAAAAATCTAAAAATAAGATAGTTTTGAAACTAATTCTAAAACTAAGGTAGTAGTGGCCACGTTGGAAGGCGTCTTTTGTAAAGATGACTTCTAGTTGGCAAAAGTGATTTTTATAAAAGTGCCTTCAGTGCAGCCTGAAGGCGTGCCTTGTCTTTTGTAAAAATGACTTCCAGTTGACAAAAGTGATTTTTACAAAAGTGCCTTCAGTGCAACCTGAAGGCGTGCCTGAAGGCATCTTTTGCAAAGACACATTCAGTGCAGAAGCTAACACTTGCATACAAAATTCAACAATCTAACATGCATACAAAAATCATCCATCCTGCAGAATATTTTATGACTTTACCACACATTCTCAATGAACAACATACATTTTTCACAAATTTTATGACTTTGCTTTTATATTATTCTACAAAAATCCAAATACGAAAAATATAAATCAATCACGTTCCACATGGTGGTTGTTTTCTCATTCTTCTTGGGCGTCTTTTATATGTTTGTAATTGAGTTACTTGTGATGATGGACATTCCTCCATAATAGATGCTACACTTTCTTCCTCTACAATAAGTTGTGGGTCTTCCTCCATAATATGTGGATCTTCATCCACAATAGGAACATCTTCCACAATAGGCGAGTTTTGGGCATGTCTTCTACCTCATCCTCTAGGAGCACAAGCTCATCCTCCTCTATGCCATTGAAGTTGATGAAATTGTTCAAAAGTGAAACCAAGTTGAGTCACTGACTCACCTCCAACTGTATAAAAGACCGACGGCGTGTATGGCTCTTGCTGAGACATAAATGGTTCGTCTCGAGGCATGTGTGATTCTTGTTGACTTCTTTGAGATAAGTTGTGCACTCTATGCTTTCAGGATAAATGAGCTTGATAAGCCGCATACGCTTGTCTTATTGCTTGTGTGGCTGTCTCACACACATTACGAATTCAAGGCATTATCCAAGATGACTCAGTATCATCAAGTGTCAAATTGTTAATATTGTCCAGACTCTCCGTCTGCATAAATAAAAAAATATCATATAAGTTACTTATTAAATGATCATATAAGTCTATGAATTACATATAACGCTCCCCGTTGAGTTATGTATCACCGTGTGATTCCCTGATATCATGACATGTATGAGCTATCATATCCATGTTCATCCATGTGCCCCTCAGTAATGTGTTTCATACGCTCATCCCATCTCTCAATGTATGCCTGATGTTGGATTCCCCAATTTAGTTCATCTCTCCCCCTTAAGTCGATGTCATGTAATCGTCTTTCGGTATCACATGGCTTAGGCACACGTTGAATCATACTGAATTATATTAGAACACTATCTGGTCGATGTCATTCCACTATATGAAAGCAAATGAGGGGAGAGACAGACCGCCATATATCTCCGTGCATGATGCAATATTCAGAAAGTGTATGAATAATATCATAATAAGGTTACCATATAACCTATAAAAATCATACTATAAATAATATGACAAACCCCGAGTATTACCTATGTTATGAATAAAAGGCATAGTATTACTAATCTGGAGTTTGTCTATCAAATGAAAATCGATACACTTCAAGAACATGTGTGGAGCACTCTGTGAGACTAAAAACATCTCTCCATCTATGAGATAAATTGTAATGTTAAATACATGTAAATGATAACATACATATATAATAATCAAATGGGTTTACTTGCCGTATACCGAAAGGAGGAGGTGGCATTGGAAGTCCATCTTCCCTGACATTATCATGTCTCGCCTGTTGCAACCTTACTGGTGCCAGATGTGGAAATCGGTCACATGCCCATAATTACAGTAATACTAGTGGGCTAGCAATATCAGAAGTATTTTTTATGGTTGGCTTTGCACATCTCCCTATGCAACCATGCAAGGCATGCACTACCCTAACTATACTAACCAGCCTTAGTAAAATCTTCTAGTAAAGGTAAGAACATCAAATGCACCTTAATTTTTTACTTATCACAAAAATGGTACCTCCGATAAGTTGTAGAATATATGCACGTGCATAACGTTGCACATAAATCTCGTCATCATCATCAGATAATGGGGGAAAATGTGTAGTTAAACACGTCAAAAGTAAACGTGATCCCTGTAAATCACTTCGGCCTGGTCAAAATCCTAACAAATATTCACATATCATTGGCCAATCTCGATGTGGACTAACCCGTTACCTCCATACCATCATCTGAAATTCCTAACTGTATTTGTACATCCTGTAGAGTAATAGTACACTCACCATGTGCCATATGAAATGTGTGTGTTTCAGGACACCATCTCTCCACAAAAGATGTGATCAAGTGTCAGTCGAGGGTGATAAACCCAACCCTCGCAACTCCATAATATCCAGCACGTATCAAATGTGGAATAATACATCTATGGAGTGGCATGTTCCGATGAACAACTACAGTATGTCGGTGACACTATAAAGCACGAGAATCCTCCTGGTCCCAAACATGTTGGGATCTATGTTGATCCTGTAAATACAACACCGAGCTATCTGGTAGACCAAGCTCCATGATATCCCGAAAATGAGTGTCGTTTGAAATACAATGATTACATTGAATTACATAAAAATGTTCTAAGTCAAATATTACATTGAATTACATAAAAATATACTAAGTCAAATATTACATTGAATTACATAAAAATGTACTAAGTCAAATATTATGAGTCATTCAAAGATTGTCCTCCATTACGAGAATGACAATTTTGACGGTTCTATCCCTCTTGTCGAAAAAGTTCACATTTACTATGAGTACTTCGCTCTCTCCAATCCATCTCATTTTGTATACGGGTCGACTTGGGTCTACCTTTCTCCAGTGTCCTAGTTGTATCAGGGTGCACTATTGGAAAGTTAGGAACTTCCTAATAATGTTCATGTGGAAGTGGGTTGAACTATGACTTATAACACTCAGCAAGCCCTGACCAGCGGTAATAATGTTCAATGAATTGAGAACTATCAGTACGAGCATGTGCGCACACTGCTAACAAATGAGAATATGGGTGGCCAAATGATTGCAACTTGTTGCAAGATGTTCGTTCCTTTAAATTCACATACTATATGTCTCGTCCTTTGTACATGATTCTGATGGTTACCAGTGAAAACCTCAAACCTCTCATTATCACGGTAAAAAATTATGATTTCATGTAAACTAGCACTGGCTTCCCAAGTTTTCATCTTCTCAACAGCATAAACAGTAAACTCTTCACCTCGTAGTAAGGCATCTCTAGCTTCACTTCTCCATTTTTCAAACCAATTCACACTGCAATAAAACATAAGCTCAACCAAAGCTGTAACCGGTAACATGTGAGCTCCCTTTAGTGCACCGTTAAAGCATTCTGCAACATTTGTTGTCATCCAACCATATCGGTACCACTATCCAATGCTATAGTCCATTTTTCCTTTTCAATATTATCAAAGAAGTGCACCCACTGACTGTTTATTTTCTTCATTTCATCCATGCAGAGTTCAAACTTTCTCTGCTGATGTTACATTCTCGCTCTAAATACTAAATTTTTTAGAGCCTTGTTCTTGTATTTGTCATTAAAGTTACTCGCAACATGCCTCAAACAATATCGATGATGGCCTAATGGTTCTGACCACCCAAGTTGTTGATTATGTGTTGTAACTTTTATACCAGCATGTCAGACAGATATTAACACAAGTCTCTCCCTCTGCGTAATGTAACGTCTCAAGCAATACGAAAACCATGATCAACTATCTATGGTTTCCTCATCAACTATAACATAAGCAATTGGAAAAATACGTCTGTTTGAATCAACCGACATAGCGATCAACAACTTATGCTTATACTTGCCCTATAAAAATGTGCCATCAATTTGAGTGAGGTGGTGTAATGCCGACGAAATGACATTAAACTCCAGCCACAATCGACGACAAACAGTAGCGGGGAAGGGTGTTCGCGGGCTGAGGGGTTGTTTTGTTCGCGGGCTGAGGTTGAGGAAGAACTGCTTCCGTTTTCTGTGCCGCGATTTATAAAGGTAGCACTGAAGGCGTCTTTATAAAAGACGCATTCTACTATTAATGAAGACGTCGTTTATAAAGACGCATTCTACTTTTATGAAGTCGTTTACAAAAGACACATTCTACATGGCCTCATATTTATGATCACGCCATCACAGGACGTCTTTTGCAAAGACACATTATTCTTAGATGTATCATTCAACCTTATTTTTAGAATAATTTCAAAAATATTATTTTTTAATTTTTTTTTAAAAACAGTAGAATACTCAAAAATCTCAATTTTTCTTTCTTGTACGTTTAGCTCTCCCCGTGAGAGTGACGTGGGACGAGCGTTTGGGTCTGTGAGAGTTTTTTCTCAGCTGTTCAGAGATGACAACTTTAATGTGGTAGCAATTTTTCTTTCTTGTAAGTAAATCTGTCTTCACTGGTTTTGTTTGATTCTTGTAATCATTTTGCTTGTCTTTATTAACAGTTCGTGTGCTAAAATGTAACTGTGGTTTTATCTGAATGATTATTTTACCTTTTTAAAAAATAATTTCATGTGTACCCAAAAGAAATTCATTTCACTCCGATAGATACCTCACTCAGTTCCCACCGAACACGTATAAATATCAAGCATCAAAAGTCACGTGCTGGGTCCCTCCATTGCCTCTACACCTGTTTGTTTTCACTTCGTTTTCATTATTAGCTTATGAACGAGGAGGAAGAACCACCTTGACCCAAAAAAAAGGAAGAACCCCGATTCCTTGTCAGCCGATACCTTTACAATTGACCTCCGTACATGAAAGATCTACCCAGAAAGTGTTTGATCGCTTCTTTTCATCTTTTTCTTTACCGAATTCATCAAGCCCTAGCTTCTTTTGTTGATCCTGAAAGTTTGGAGCGAGATCATGCGGCGGACTGCTTAGAAATCGTATGAACAGCTCCAGGCAAGTAATTTTGTGTTTGGGAGGTTTAATTGGCCTTTTTCAGTGTCTTTTTAACGTTGAATCTCGAGACTTCCTTTGATGATCGCTTTCGTAGCTCAATTGTGATCATGAATCTATCTGAGAATGTCGTTTTCGTTTTAGCGATAACTTCAGAGTTGAAGAGGAACAAACTGAGAACTTCGTAATTGCTTTGGATTGGTTGTCATCAACGATGCTTTTAGGACGTCTGATGATTACTTAACCGAGCGGATGAATGCTATTTTCAGAAGAAATGCTCTGCTTGGTGACTGCGTGAGCTTATAAGTTGAGATTCCATGGTACAAGTGTCTAGGTTATATTTTCATTTTTTTTTTTGCATCAAGCCTATTTATTAAGTGAGAGGAATAGGATGCAATTGCAAGTTTCATCTAGCATTGTCTCTTTTGAGTATAAAGCATTTGGTTCTTGAAAGGGCGTGGCTGTAGTACTAATCATCTAATGAATGCTATTTTCAATCTGTTTATGATTTTACTACCTTTTCTCCTTTTCGTTTCTGTTTAAAGGACTTGGTATTTTATGATTTCGAGTTTTGCTAGTTTATCTTAATTGGAAGAATTTTATCTTTTCTTACTTGTACGTTTGCTGGTTTCAGATTTAGGAAATCTAAGTCTCATCTGAAAGAGGCTGAAAGTAGCAGTTACAGATGTTGTAATCAGTTCTTCAAAAATGGGGGACTCATCACGTAGTTCTGGGTCAGTCAAAAGCCTTGAAGCTAACAATCTTGTCAGTGGTAAACGGGAACCTAAAAGAAGCATAGTAGCTTCTCGCCCAAAATCCTTTTCAGAGAACACTATCAAGAGTATAACTACACTTACTCAGAGTAAAATTGCAAGTGGCGCGGTTGGAGACATTGCATTATTCTTGCTCAAAGTTGCCGCATTAGAGACAGTACGTAGATTCTCAAAGGCCAAGTGTCCTTTCGCTTGGCGCGGACTTCAGGCTTTACAGATTTTCTGCTATCCGCCTTTCAAGTGGGTTCAAAGATGGACTCCCTTCAAGGGTTTGGTCAAAGGCCTGCAGGTCAGTTCTGTTAAATACTTCTTGCTTTTTATGTATAATTATGGGAAAGAAAACATAGGAATTTTGGTTTACGATTTCTAGTCACTTCCCAGAAAATCTTGCGCAAATCCTTTGTAACAACATGCTAACAATTAGCTTGTAGCTTATGTAATTATCTTTTACAGTTTTAATTTTTAAAATTCTGCAAATTTTCAGACTAGAGCTTCACCACTTAGGGATGTCTCTCTTTTTTTCATGATCAGACAATTTGTCAGATAGTGATAGCTCGTTATGCATAGTATTTATAAGAAACTTCAGTCCTCAGGCCTCGTAAACCCCTTTATAAAGTGTTGGATGGGGGTTTTATTTATAGCTTTAAATGTATAGGATGGACATTAGTTGTTTACTTCGACTTCTGTTATTTGCAAAAAAGATACATTATTAGTTTAGTTGGTCCGGAATGTGCTCATCTTAGCTTGTTGCTGAATGTAAATTAGCTTTCCATTTTCTATTTTCTTCCGAAATTCTTAAATTATCAATTACAATCTTTAGTAGTGAATCTTTCTGTTCCCGCAGATGCTGTCAAGGCCATTGTTTGCACTTTCAATTGCAACATCTTTTTCAGACCTGACAGGCTGTAGCAGTGGGACCTCTGATATTACTAACTCTCCTTCGTCTTCAGATCTACATTCAGAACTATCATCTCTGCACTCTAGTCTGGATATAGGGTAGGATGATGTTAATAACTAAAAGTTTTACATGTTCGATGCCTCAGAACTTTCCTTTTACTGAAAATATCTGCGTGTTCTCGACATGACTTCTCTTTTCAGTCGACTAACGTATAGCACATTCGCAATTTCAGGACCCCTGATGAAGCTACTCAAGGGCTCACTTCTGAAAATTGGTTGATTCAACTATATCGCGAGCTGGAGAATCAAGGAATTAGCTTGCCAGAAAGGTGATTGGATAATTCCGGAATATTAGAAAGATTGAATTTTATGATAACCCATTTTATAAGAAACAAAAAATTTGTTTAATATATATTCTTATCATTAAAATATAACCATTCTAATATACTGATCTCATATATAAGTCTTCAAAACGTTCCACCCAAACATCTTCCAAATTTATGAGAATTTAAAACAGAACTTTAGGTTTACATTGACCTTACATAAAGAGTAGGGTAGTGACATAATTTCTGTGATTACTAGAATTGATAATCAAATTTTGAGCCTAAACAAGATAGTTGAAGAAATAAATCTGAAATTTTATTCTATTGTTCAACCAATCATAAGTTTAAGCATAATGGTCATTTCAAAAACATTTCTTTACATCTTAAGAAAAACTTTTGCCTTTTGATAACAGTGAACCTTATTAATATAATAAAGGGTAAGTCCTTTTCTTGTACATCTGTACCATATGCGTGATTTATTGTTTTATTAAGGCATGAATTTTTGTATACTTCATCATTCTCGGGTTTCTCTTATTCCAGCTGATTATGACATTCTGATTCAATGCAGATTCAGTGAGACTGAGCTTAATAGATTTTATACAGCTGCAAATGGTGACTTTTTGTGTTTTCTGTCCTCAATTAAGAAAACAATCCGTTGGAGAGAGACTTACAAGATACTTTCGGATTCAGAGCTCGATGTTTGGTCACACTTGGTCTTTTGGCATGGATTTGATTTGAAGAAACGTCCTTGCCTCATTGTACGGCTTGGGCTTGCTTGCATCAGCTTGCCAAGTCATGACAGACCTCGCTTTGTACAAGCAGTTAGTACGTTTCTTTTTTGCTAGTTCTAGATTTTGGGATAACATTTCCTAACTTTTTCTCCAGAAAACAAACATCATTTTGAGAAAAAGAAATCTAACTAGCAATACTTCCTCTTCTTATAATGGTAACATTTACTGATGACTTTATTTGGGAAAATGAATTTCTGATCAACTCCGGAGCTTCTGAGTGCACGTATTCTGCACTCATCCACTAGTGAAGAGCCTGTACTTTTTGGAAGCTCTCTATGTTGAGAATCTAGCTTCGTTGATTTTGATACATCAATTAGAAGCCTAGATTATCAACGAGTTTTGCTTCTAATAGTAGCCTTATGACTGCTAGCTGCAGAAAATATTTAGATATTTATGATGGCTTTGAGTTTTTTGAGATTAAAATGCTCTATTAGCTGTCCTGATAAGAGATTATTCCGGTGAAAATATTTAGTTTTCAAAGTGTGGTAGAAAATATAAACTGCTGCGCTTGAAAGCTATATTCTTTGTTTGAACACTAATATGAGGCAGCTGTTTGACATTCTGTGTGGCATTGAGTCTTAATCGTGACTTTTCCTCAAATAGCGGTCGTATGTAGTTGTTTGTTCAATTTATTTGTTCTAGGTTTTTACTCTTTTTATTGTCCTTTTCTCTTTTACTGCAGTATCTCAAGTAGATTATGGAGTCCTTCACTTGGTTGATGAAGAAGACCTCCAAATTACCGTTTTAGTGGATTGCGACGGGTTATCACCTTTTAAAATTCCGATGCAAATGATGAGGTTCTGTTCTTCTCTTTTGCAAGATCACTTCCCCAACCGTCTTGGCTGTTTGTTTATCATACGGCTACCTCCAGTTGTTCGTGTCCTTGCTCAAACCTTCATGCAAGTAAGACTAAATTTTTTTTTGAGAAAGTTCGTCTGACACCCTTGTGGTTTGCTTAAATGAAACTGATGCTCTTCAAGCATGAAAAATGACAAGTAAGTCTATTCTGTTTAAAATGTGTTAGTTTAGGTATGCAAAGTCAATGTTATTCCTATAATTGACCAAACTCAACTATCTTTCTAACTTAAAACTTAGACTGACTCAAGTTGTTTCGTGTTTAGGTGGATTCGTGTTTGAATATTAGAAGTTAATTTTAACATTTCCAGAATTAGGAAAAAAATGAGAGGTAATTTTGGTATTACATGTTATTTAAATGGCGTTGGTTTGAAATTTGACGGTTTTGGGGTTGTTTACCTAAGGGAGGTTTGAGTCATTTTTCAGAATATTAGGGTGTCCGTGCCATTTAGGCAAACTACATGGACTGTCAGAGATATTATCCTTTGTTTAGTCCGTATTAGGGGTGTGCAACCGTCCAGAAAAACCGGTCCCGTCCCGAACCGAGCGGGACGGGATGGGATAAAATTGTCCCGTCCCGATTTTTCATAAATAGCCCAACATTTTTATATTTTTAAAGATTTGACCCTTAATTTTTAATTTAACCTTTAATTTTTTAATTTTTAACCTTTTAATTTTTCGAACTTTAAACCAATTTAAAATTTTTAATCATCAATTTTTTTTACTCAAAATACCCGTCCCATCCCGCTCGGGATTTCCCCTTAACACGGAACGGGACGGGACTTAAAAATATTGTCCCGTCCCGATCGGGACGGGACAAAAAGACTCAAAAACTGTTCCGTCCCGATCGGGACGGGACAAAAAGACTCAAAAACTGTTCCATCCCGTGCGCACCCCTAGTCCGTGTATTTTCTGTAAACAATTCAATTGTTCTTACGTAAGGACATATTTATGATCTGTGGCACTAATATAGGTTCTGAAGCCAGTAACTCGGAAAAAATTGAGAATTGTGGGAGATTATAAAAGGGTTCTTTATGAGTACCTCCAAACTCTCCCATCATATCTTGATGGCAAATGTACTTGCATGAAATGTTCGAAAGTGAAAGTCCATGGTTATGTACGGCGGCCGCCCGGTGCAAATGAGATGGACATGATAGAGCTGATGTCTAACGGCTGTCAAGGAGAAGATCTGATATTGCCCTTTCAAACAAATGAGACTGACAATGACCTGAATGGTAATTGTGACCAGGTTTTAAGAACTGCTATAATAAGCGTCCTTATGTTGTGGGTTTTCATTGCTGTTATTGCTGGAATGTACAACCCTGAAGGCCGAATCTTCTTGCCTCCGTGACGGTATGATCTTTTGGTTCTGCGTAATATGTAGTTCACAAGATTTTGGTTCTTATTTGGTTGAAGTTAGATTTTTAAGTTGTAGTTGTGAGAAATATTTTTAGAAGTGATTCTGGTTTCAGAAGTATATTTCCTTTGTATTATTTTCAGATCATTGAAAATCGATAGCAATGGACAATATCATAAATAATAATACCCTTATTTTTTTGCGTAATGCCATGAAAGACCTCAAGTTTTTCTCATTTGAAGCTGCATACGAATCTTTAAGAACATAAAGACTATGAAAACTGTTGGTTGTAGTAAACATGAATTACATGTCATTCGATGAGTTGAACCACATCTAAGATATCGTTGTTCTTTCTTTGTTGCGTTATAGATGCAATCGAACCGGCAATGACGTTGCAAGATGAAATCCAATCATCTGATTGAGATGATGAATGAGGGAATGATGTGCTCTGCATCATTGTCCTTGGATTTTGGATTTTGAAGCAAATGGTCAAATTGGTTGCCTTCGAAATGTTCAAGTTTGATAAGAAAATTTAATTCAAGTCATTCCACAATATTTTTTAAGATGAAATTGTTCGTCTTTCTCATTTTCATCCTCTCTTATTGTTAATTTTTCTACGTATAATCTGGACGGTGGGTTCAAATCTCAAAATGGTCTAGATCGACTTTTAAAAAATAGAATATAGAATGTTGGTGCAAAATCTCAACGTATTTTAGATCATCTGTAAATCACTTTCTGTCAACAAGAGGTGATCCGAATCGGTTATAATCATGGCCTTTCGGTATTAACGAGAGGTAATTTAAATCCGTTATAACCATGACCTTTTAGATTCTGAACGGCTCGTGTTGATATGAAAAACACAATAATAGAGCATTAACTTAAACAAGATCTAACATTTTCTCCCGTTTGAGATTATTAAACAATCACACTTTGTATCATCTCTGGGTTAATAAAATTTCCTTTTTTTCCTCCTCGCTTTCTTCCAGCTTAATATGACTAGATGGGTTGTGTACAACCTTTTTATTATCTAAAGGTGAAATCGTAATATTGATTTTTTATTGTGAGACCTAATGGCCTTAAACATGTAATGACAGTGATGATGATATTAAAAATACCTGAGAAAGAGAGAGATTAGTGGATGCAACTATTCTCTACGTCCAAACAAAAACTTTATTACATAGGAATCCACCTTATATGGCTATAGAGAGTCGAGACAAAACATCCAAAGAAACCTTTGCTATTCCTATTTTTGATGTCATACCCCATAAAGAGGGTATGTGGGTGTGTGTGAATGTCTCTTTGTGGCCTTCAATTTCCAATTTTTAGATCTTTCTTCTCCTCATTTGATCACGTCATCCAATTAAGGAGCCTAAAGAACAGTTTCTTTCACTTGATAAATGTTCTTCTTCGGGTAGGATGGATTAGATTTGGATTTTATTATCAATTTTAGAAAATATGATTAGTTTGTTAAAGAAAAGGCCAAATAAGTAGGGGAAATGCCATGCGCACAGTTCTTGACAAGTTTTTTAAAATAAAATTGGTGATAGTAATTTGTATTTATATCAAAACATTTTAACTCAGTTGACACTTTCTTAATACGTTTATCATCTAATCTAACTCATTATATTATTAAAATAAATTAAAAGAGTAATATAGAAAAAAAAATGAATCAACTTGTCTAAATAAAGATTTGCGACAACCATCAAGAGAAATGAGAAATGAAAGAACAAAAAGTTTGAGCCGTCCACCATCATGTAGGAGTAACGATACTGGGATTCTTAGACACCAAACAATCTGCAACCTATTTACTCTCACAGTAAATGTGGATGATAACAAAGTTATCTGAAACATAAAATTTGAACAATTATCCTAAATAAAACATCATCGCCAAAAAAACCTTACGAGAATGGAATCAGAAATATTCACTAAATAAGCAGAATTACTCTCCAACTACAATTGTGCCAACAAAATGTTCAAGCATAAACAATCACATGAACAACAGTAATCAACTCAACCTTGAAAGTAAAACATATGTTAAGAAGAATATCAAAGCAGCCCTTGACAAAGGCTCTAGAAAATCAAAAAAGGCTTTCACAACCAGCAAAGATAGGATTATCGAAAGTTATTTTTTTGTGTTAATTAACTTTAATCGAGCCTGACAGAAGGGCACCAAATAACTTTCAAAATACGAGGGACCCTAGAAGAACGACATGAAACATGAAGTCGTTGAAGAGTCATAAACTCATTTATTGAATCATGCATCGTCTCATTTTGAAGCGAATTTACCTCACGAACAGAGCACTAAACCAACAATAGTACCTCAACAAAAACATAATGTCTACTCTTAAAATAGTAATCTCGTTGTGGAAGAACCATACACCTAGAAGACTAGAATAATAAAAGTCTGCTAGAGACCTTTTAATTACCATTAGAATGACATAGATTAATTAAACAGATAGTTAAGTCTTTATACTAACACTCATGTGATTAAGATACTATGCACCATTAATCTCGTAAAGTACGCAATTCCTCATATAATCTCGTCACATAAAAGTGGAAAGAAATGCTTTTGAACGAACTAATTCAACTAATTATATAGTTGATAAGAGCAACAACGTTCCGCGTCTCACTTTAACCCTTTCCTCTCATCAAAGAACACAAATTACTATGGATGAGAGTCTGAGTGGAAATCTACAGAAACCCACTTCATTTGAAATCAACATGACCTAAATTTCATTCAATATTTGGTAAAGAATGGTGCTTCTTTCTTAATGTAAACACTAAAATGTTTCATTTCCTCAATCCCCATTAACTTTTAGCATTATTTTATGTATCACTTGGTGGGTTATTGGCAGCTAATTGGCAAAAACCTGATAAACTTAAATTTCTTGTTATTAGTCATTGATTATCATTCTTTAACAAACATAATGATTTCTATTAGAAAAGTTTTGGTATTGTTCGAGTAAATGATGTATTTGAAAAGAGGTTTTGAAATTTGGATTACAACTTTTTTTATCAAAATTTGAAATTTCCGTTTATGTATTTTGGTTGTGAAAATACTCATATCTACATAAATTTAAATTAATTTAGAGCGTTCAAATGACTGCTTAATTATTTTAAATATTTAATTACACAATTCAAGTAACTCAAACGCTCTAAGTAAATGATTAATTGATTAGTGAGGTTTTAAATATAAAAAAGATCATGATGTTGTCTAAAGTAAAATATATATACGAAGTCCTTTAGTTTCCTTCATATTTTCCAAGATTTAAGCCTAATCTTCTTATATAATGAATAGAAAATTAGTCTAGTTTTTCCTATTGGAGAAGATGAATAGCAATAGCTACTAGCTAGAGGCAGCCAGGCCAGTTGATCTTCTTACTTTATAAGCATGTTTCTAATACCTACCCATTTGTATGGTCTTAAAACTAGTAACACTTTCTGGTCAAAATTTCTTCAATTCTTTAAACTCCAACTTTATTTGACAAGAACATTAATATTATTAGCGGCATTCTTTATTTTTGGTCAGCCACAATAGGATAGCCAGTATCATATCTTGGTTTATTATAAATATTATTTTAACTATAAATTAATGTAAGTAATTAAAGCATTGGGAAATAATTATTTTTAAATTTTTATTTTCGAATGCACCAAAAACTCAGCCAAAAGAATTTTCAAAACATATACTCCATCAAGATGGGAATAATATATATATGTTTTTTCATTAATAAGTTTGTCATTGAAAAGGGAATGGTTTGAATTTTGGCGTTGTTTTGAGGAAATAAATAGTACTGCCTAAAATCAGAAAAAGAAAAGGAAGAAAAGAACACCTGTTGTGGGATCTCATGGAATCTATTTTTGTAAGCTAAGGGGTGCCATGTCACCCACCCACTAATAATTAGCACCATAGAATAAGATTTTAGCACCCCTAATTAGCTTAGACTAATATCATGGTATAATTCTATACAAAGGTCTAATATTGCAAAGCTAACAGAAATACTATTTTAAGCTCATAATAATCAAAAAATTCAAATAACTGTGCTAAAAAAATAAAATGAGGATTAGTTTTGTGGACTTTAATTTTGCACATTGAAAAGGTAATTAAACTTAAATTAGTACAATTTCTTATCTACTCAAATAAAAGTAGTATAATTTCCATAAATAATTTAATTTAACCAAACATGTACTCTCCTTTGATATATATATACAAATTTTGAAAAGCTTTATTTTTTATGTAAAACTCACATTTACTTATACATAAATTTTGTGTTTTTTTCAGCACCCCATGAAAACAATATCCTGATTTTCTCTAATTCCTCATTATCTTCTTTACTAATTGCAAATTTAAAAATCCATATGACCACCATATAGGTTCCACTAATTCCTTCAACGTGGGTCCGAATCTCCACTTCTTTTCTCCTTACATAAGCCCCCTTGACTCTTCTTCCCAATTCCCATCAGCCCAACATTTGCATGCTTTCTCATCAGCATTTCATCAAACACTTCGTTTCATTTCTCAGAATGACAACCACCATCGACCCTTCCAACCGAGCCCGAGCCTTATGGTTCGCATGTCTCAACTCTGCATTACGCACTGCACTAGCATGCACCATTGTAGGCTGCGCCACCCTTTACGGTCCAGCTTCACTCCAAAGCCAAGTAGCCTTCCCTGCATTTTCTTATGTCACAGTTATTCTAATAGTGACCGATGCGACTTTGGGTGACACAGTTCGTGGGTGTTGGCTAGCACTTTACGCGACGATTCAAAGTGTTTGTCCTGCTATTTTGGTGTTTTGGGTTATTGGGCCGACGCGGTTCTCTAGTGGCACTACCGCTTTGGCGGCGGCAGTGGCTGCCTTTGTAGTTGTGGTGCCTGAGTCTAGCCACCTGGTAGCTAAGCGCATAGCGTTGGGTCAGATTGTGATAATATATGTTGTGGGTTTTATAAATGGGGCTAACACTGAGCCTATCATGCACCCTGTCCATGTTGCAGCTAGTACGGCCGTTGGGGTCTTGGCTTGTGTCTTGGCCTTGTCTGTTCCATATCCGCGCCTCGCTCATCTCGAGGTAATAATTATATAATGAATGTCAAGTAAACATAAAATGACTATAAACGATGTTTACGTGACATGTTCACGTCATTAATTCAAATCAAAACCTTCCTAACATGTTACATCACTTAATAGTAAAATTTAATTTACTTTAGCTAATATAAACTACTTATCAAAATACAATTTGGTTCTTTATATTCTTAGCTTTATCCAAGAAGGTGATAGGACATGGAAACATCAGATTGTGACTGTTAAAATGACCAAGAAAAATGTTAGGGTCATTGTATAGTAATGTGATTGTAGCACAACAAGAGGAAAGAGAGAGAAATGAGTCATTTTTCTCCTCCTAATGCTATGTAACACATAATTTTCTTATATATGGTTGTTAGTACAGTATAACGTTCACTATTTATATATATTATTCTTCATCAAAATATATAATATGATTTAAATAAGCATTCATGAGTAGATTTAGTGTGAATATCTCAAATTAAATAAGCATTCATGAGTAGATTTAAATATTGTTAAAAAGTTCAAAAACAATGTTTTTTATTAATTGCATGCAAAATGTACTATATAGTCCAAGAAGATTGAAAATTCTTTGATATAACATGCTAACAAGGTAATCATTTTTTGCTTCTATGGTAATAGGTGAGACAAAATTGTAAGAGACTTGCTGATATTGCTTCAAAAAGACTGAATCTCTCAGTGAAAGCACTCTGTGCAGAGGAAAATACATTAGCTCTTTCATCAATCTCTCAAGTTAAGGCTTTGTCTTCTTCAACAACCGAACTTCTCCACAGTACCAAACGCTATCAAGTAAGCGACTTTAATCTCATCTGTTTGATTATTTGAGAAGGAATTTTGGAAAAGAACATAATTAAAAAAAGGGAAATAATAATAATGATAAAAAGTTAAAATGTAAGCATACCCCCTTCGGTCTTGACTATTTCGCAACCACACTCACTACATAGTTTCTTGGGCTAATTTAGTCTATACACATTAACATTTTTGCAATTAAGCCTCTTATTTACAAAATCCGCTAGTTTTGAAGTCTTTGGACCGGAAAATAAAAACATATATTTCCCTCCTCACAACACAATCTATATGACGTGTCATGTTAAGTTTATTATATGAGAAACTCATTAGACGATAGAAAATGAGTAGAACAACAAAAAAAGAATTGCAATTCTTGATTCATAGACTCTAAAACTAAGGAGATTTGATGCAATTTGACGTACAAAAATAATTTATAACTTAGTTGAAAAAGTAATACCTGAAAACGTATTTGACAGTAGTATTTGAAAATAGTTTTCAAAACTAGTTAAAGTCATATATGATTGAAAACCCTTTTGGTATTTATCTTTTATTTATTTATTTTGAAAACAGGAAAGCTTACAATGGGAGAGGCTTCCATTCAAAATCTCAAGATCACCCATTTACAACAACCCAGAACAGAGATTGCATGACATTATAATGCCAATAAGTGGAATGGAATTGGCCTTAACAACCATTCCCTCATTTCCAATCAGTGTCCTTGATGAAGACCTCAAAGAAAGCCTCAAAAAACTTGAGGAAACCATCAACAGAATGCTAAAACAAGCTACAACTAACCATCTGCCTTCTGATTTAGCAACTGTACATGAATCAAATGCAGATAAAACAATGAAGCCTTTCCAAATCCAATCCCTTCAAAACATGCCCACAACAACCCACCAAAACTTATCCCCTTTTCTCTTCATTCTGTGCATCAAACTCCTCCACAGCAAATTACAATCCCAAATTTCCACCAAAAAACAAGAGAAAAATTCAAACGGTGAATATAAACAAGTTGAGTTTTCTTTCAAAAGGGTATGGACTGATTTTGCCTTTAAAGTGAGAAGTCAGAGGCTAATGGCAGCACTCAAATTCTCATTCAAATTAGGCTTAGCGACACTGTTTGGGTTGATGTATAGCAAAGAGAATGGCTATTGGGCAGGTCTTCCTGTGGCCATAAGCATTTCGTCGAACAGAGAAGCGACATTCAAAGTTGCGAATGTTAAAGCTCAAGGGACAGTATTGGGGACTGTTTATGGAGTTTTGGGTTGTGTTCTTTTCGAAAGATACTTGCATGTTCGATTCCTATCACTTATTCCTTGGTTTATTTTCACTAGTTTTCTCCAGCGGAGCCGGATGTACGGCCAAGCCGGCGGTGTGTCGGCCGTGATTGGTGCGGTTCTGATTTTGGGTCGGAAAAATTTTGGGCCGCCGAGTGAATTCGCCATTGCGAGAATCACTGAGACTTTCATCGGACTTTCTTGTTCGATTTTGGTTGAACTTGTTTTGCAGCCCACAAGAGCTTCTTCTTTGGCGAAAAGTCAACTCTCCAAAAGTCTTGGAGCAGTTCGAGAGTGTATCAGCTCACTAAGCTTCCATATGAACATAACTGAATTTGAAGCCCAGAAAAAAGTGAAATATCATGTTTGGGAGCTGAGAAAGTTCGCAGAAGAAGCTGAGGCCGAGCCCAATTTCTGGTTTTTGCCTTTCAATGGTGCTTGCTATGGGAAGCTCCAAAACTCATTGACAAAACTGGCGGATTTTTTGCTCTACAGCGGCATTGCGATTGCAAATCTCGAACAAATTGCACAAACCCACCAAGAATCTTGCAAGGAAATTGCGAAAAAGCTTGAATCTGACATTACCCACTTCAAGGAAATATCTGGGTCATCACTAAAATGCTTTCAGGAAGTCACTTTGTTTAAATCACTCACAAATTTACAAAAAGAAACCGCAGAAAACCAAACTTTCCATGATATTGAAATGGGAAAATCACAGAACACTAACAAACTCAGTCTTTCAGATTTGGGTGAGGATGAGATTGAAAAGAACATGAATTCTTTTCTCCAACACTCAAAAGAAGCTGTTGATAAACTCCATGACTCTGGGGTTGATGACGAGGTTAAGGCCCAAATAGTTCTAAGCTTAATTACTCTAGCATTCTGCTTAAGCAGTTTGATTAGAGAAATAAGAGAGGTTGGAGAGGTGATTAAGGAGCTTGTACGATGGGAGAATCCTTCTTTTCACATTACTAACTTGCATGAGATCTCATGTAAAATACACGCTTTACAGAAATAGTTGAGATCCTACTACGGTTGGAGAATCTACTGAAGAAACGAGATATTTTTCATCAAATATATACCGTTGTTCATCAAATATATATTGGGATTCACTAAAATATATAATGAGGTTAATCAACTATGTACAAAGTTAATAATTATTGGAGGAGTTCACCAAATGTGTACTGGAGTTCACCAAATGTGTACTGGAGTTCACCAAATGTGTACTGGGGTTCATCAAATATGTACAAAGTTGACTTTGTACATATTTGGTGAACATCAATATATATTTGGAGAACCCCTCCAAGAATTATTAATTTTATACGTATTTGGTGAACTTCACTATATATTTGGTGAATCTCTGTACATATTTGGTAAACATCACTGCATATTTGGTGAACTCCTAATATAGTGGGGTTCACCAAATACGTACAAAATTAATATTTCGTGGAGGGGTTCACCAAATATGTATAGGGGTTAGAGGTGGCAACCAAACTGGCCCCGCCTGGGCCTTTTCAGGCGGTTCACGGGCCGGTTCCAGGCCAGGCCGCTGGAATTTCAGGGCGGCCAAGAATGGCCGTGCCTGTGACGGTCCGGTCCGGTCCAAGTTGGGCCGGTTCACGGGCCGATCCCGATTAAATAACCGGATCGGCCCGTTTTTCCTCCCTTTAATGTGATGTAATTCTAAAAAATATAGATAGAGAGAGTTGAACCATGGTGGAGAATAGAATTATCACTGAGCTATATGGAAGTCATGTTATTTTTTTTTAATTATTTTCCTTTCTTACTTTAGAATCTCAATAGAAAAACTTATAATACTAAGTAAAATAATTATTTTATTCATTGAATTAAATAGTTGTATCATTCTAAATTAAGTAAATCCTAATAAAGTATTCATTTAAACAAAAAGTTATAATAATCATGGAGACTCTAAGTATCATAAATTTATCATTTTTTATTTATTGAATTTGAGAGTTGCATCACTATAAATTAGGCACATCCCAACTATCTCTTTATCCATCACTTGGAACAATCTCAAAAATTAACCCCCTCCCCCGGGCTAGCTTCGTTAAAACTTTTACTAGAAAAACCTCATTGGGAAAAACCCAGAAAATGAAATAATTCGATATCTAACTCATCATTTTCTTTAATTTCATATTCTGTTTCAAAAAAATTTATAAAGTTCTTATCTATGAGTAGTAGAAATAATGTTCTTCATTTTAAATTTCGTTCTTTGTTGAGAAATAATATTCTTCATTTTAAATTTCATTCTTTGTTGAGAAATAATATTCTTCATTTTAAATTTCATTCTTTGTTGAGAAATAATGTTTTTTTAATTTACATTTAATTAAATACATATATCTCAAAAATACATTATTTAATATACACAATATTTCAACAAAAGTTATTTTGGTCTATTGGTAAGGAACGTGGTTGGTAAGGTAGAGGTTAATGGTTCAAGCTCCCATACATGCACAATTTTTTAAATTTTTAGATAGAGGGAGAATGTCACGGGCCTGGCCGGGCTGAACACCTGGTCTGGCCCGGGCTAGGCTGGGCCCGCTTGCCTACCAGTACTGTTCATACACAGACCGAGCTGGTCTGTGATTTAACGGGCCAGTTCAGCCGGTTTCGTGAGCTGAACCGACCCACTTGCCACCTCTAATAGGGGTTCACCAAATATGTAGTGAAGTTCACCACATATGTACAAAATGACTTTGTACATATTTGATGAACTTCAGTACATATTTGGTGAACACCAGTACATATTTGGTGAACCCTTCCAAGAATTATTAATTTTATACGTATTTGGTGAACCCCAATACATATTTGGTGAACCCCAATATATATTTGATGAACTCATCTAAGAATTAATAATTTTGTACGTATTTGGTGAACCTCACTACATATTTGGTGAATCCCTATCCATTTTGGGTGAACCCCTCCAAAAAATGAATTTTTAAATTTTGGTGAATTGCTCAAGAATTTGGTGAACACTTAAAAAGCCAATCGCCACTCATCACGGGCCCTATCTGGAGCCCTTCAACGTCATCCTAAAGGTGTTAATCGCATCTTCAAAGCCAAGCTCCATCCAAATGGCTCCAATCGCCTATTTCCTCCCTAATCGCCATGTCTTGAAAGACGATCACCATTTGCGCTCTCAATCGCCATTTGCACTCCCAATCGCCATTCTAATGGCTCCAATCGCCATTCTAATGGCTCTCACAATAAACCCTAAAATTATTATTATTTTTTAATTAATTAATGTACACCGGACAAATCACCAATAAAAAATAGAAAAAAAACTTGTTCTTTCAATGAAAAACACGATATTCACTTATTATGTGAAATTAAATTGGATTACGTAAGAATTCCTGAATCAATTGAACACTTATCCATAAACTCTATAACAGTTGTCATTAATAATGTTGTTGCGCTTTTAAAATAGTTATCGAGCGAGACATGTTTTCATCATATACAATTATAGGTCGTGATGTTATGATGGTCGGTAAATCTTATTAATCGATTTGACGAACATGTATAACCCTGGAGGTCTGATTCTATTATTAAATCGAACATATATTTCAACCATCAACTATACATTTCTACAATCATCACATAAAAAACAACCAATTTCCAGAACGAATCAAGTATCTATTAGGTTGTTTAACAATATAACACATATAATTCAAAATCCTTAAAGAAAAACATACATCTTGTTTGCTTGGATGAGATATATGCTCCATTGGAGAAATATGAAGAATAAGGCTAGTAAACTTTTGATTCTTTGGACGAAATCTTTTCAGCCCATAACCAGTGGCATCGAACTTGGTTATGTCGTTAAACTCAACGTTCCCTTTGTCACTTTATGCTTTCCACTAGCCATTTTTTTATGAAAAAATACAATATTAGAAGGATATGGGGTTTGAGGGCGCGGGTTGGACAGATTTGGCTCGGTTTGAGCACGAGTTTGACTTGTGTGTTGCAAGGGATGTGTGAAATGAGATATTGCGGATTTGATCGTGTTGCGACAAATTTGGCTCGGGTTAGACGGATTTCAAGCTATGAAGAGATGAACATGAAAAGATGCATAAGAAATGATGAGAGTAGAGTGTTTGGGTGAGGAGAAATGGAGTGTTTAGAGATTGGGGAAGTGGGGGTATCAAGTTTTTTAAGAAGAATGAGAATAGGGTTTTTTTTTTTATTTGGGGATTAATTTTGATAAAAAAATAAGGTTAGATTTGAAAATTATATTTAGAGGGTTATAAATTAAGATATAAATAGGTTATTTTCCAAAATATGTGGTGTTAAAACTATAAAATAAAAGGTTAAATTTCAAATTTCAATATTTAATTTCAAACTTTTAGCGGATATGTTCGATTTAACAGTAGAATCCGACATCGAGGGTTATGCGTGTTCGTCAAACCGATGAATATGATTTATCGACTATCATAACATCACGACTTATAATTATATATAGTGAAAACCCGTTTCACTCGATACTTATTTCAAAAACACAACAACATTATCAATGACAACTTTTAAAGAGTTTATAAATAAGTGTTCAAATGCTTCAGGAATTCTTACTTAATCTAATCTATTTTCCAAATCATAGGCCGATATTTTCATGAGTGCCCGTAAAATGTTCGACGAAGTGTCATAATGAATTATATGACGTATTTTTATCAGTGTCCATAAAGTGTTTCATAAAATACCACATTAGGGTCTAACTATATTTATATGAATGCTCGTAATATGTTCCATGTAATGCTATATCCCATCCAAGGAAAAAAAATATAAGTTTCTTTAACAAAAAAATTGGTTGTTATGTGTTATAGTGTTAAACACCAAATAGATACTTGAATCATTTTGAAAATTGGGTATTTTTATGTGATGCTTCTAAAAATGTATGATTATTGATAGCGATATATCTTTCAGATGAAAAATTATAGTGTATATTTATGTGCCCGTAAGATGATCGATAAAATGTGACAATAGGGATTATAGATTATTGTCATTGCTTTCTTTGATATTTTTCCTATGTAATACATCTTTCTTCACACTTTTTTTTCACTGAGTTATGACTTAAATTTTAGTTTTTTAGGTTGAGTTCTATGATCTTGGTGTACAAGATTTTGAGACACTACACTAGTGGCTCGATGGTACAGTAGCTTCCTGAAAATGTGAAAATGAATGTCGATTGCAGGTTTAGGTACTTTATAAGTATGTTGAAAAGGGGTCAGATGGATCGCGTCCTATTGAAAAGCCTGGCCAAGAAATGGTGCGATACAACCCATACCTTTCATATAGATGAAATAGGTGAAATGACAAAGACCACATTGGACTTTGCTCCAATTACCGTCCTGAACGTCGATGGTCGACAACTAGACTATGATTTGAAACTTTACAATAACAAGAAGGCATTGCAGAAGCTAGTCGACAAACCGTTGTTGGAGCTTAGAGAAAAAAAGTTACTTATCAATGGATTTTTGATAATTATGTTAATTACCAGTGTACTACTCCTAAAAAGGAGAAAATCATGATGAGAGTTTTTCTTCTAGTGCTCTAGGGTAGTACAGATTTTTGCGACGAGAGTAATAAAGTTTATTTGTACTTTCATCCCCAGCCTAAAGAAAATAAATGAGATACGAGAGTATAACTGGGGTGGTTCGGCGTTGTCCATATTGTTTTGCAATATGGATGCTTTATGCCGCGGTAAAAGTGTAGGGATTGGGGGTTTCTAGAAAGCATGGGAGGCATGGGTCGAGAGTAATTTCCATGTTTGGCACTGAGCAGAACATTGGGTGGTCCAGACACGTTCCCTAGAGCAGCACGTTGGATTGAGTCGGGAACAAGGGATGTTGGTCACTGCCTAAAAGAATTGATGTTAAACTTCGATATGTGAGGCCCAATAAGGTATGTGTTTTATTCTATCAATTCGTATACCCCCCTGAGTATGAATAATGTTTTACAGAACAACTATTTTTTTTTTAACTTGCACATCAATTGGAACCCTTGGAGACAACGTATAAACTTGTCTAACCATTGCATCGAAAGTATACCTCCTACCACCAGGAGAATATTGCTGCAAGGACCTGCTGGAAGAACATGGTACTTGGGTGACCGCGTCTCATGGTAGAAATTGGGAACCGAGGTGCCGCACATCCCATACAGACCCCCAACTTCAATGTTATGTGATCAACCATTCACCAGAGAGGATATGACTTGTGGTCTTGGAGGTTTCAAAGCGACACACTTTATCGATGATGTAAATGGCGATGGCGAAGATACTTATGATGAATTCTAGAAAAATTGGTTGTCTTACAACTATGATGGGGTATCTTCATCTTCGCATGTACTAAACGTCTCTAAGTGGTTTATAAATATAGGAGATTATTCATTTTATTATACAGTGTAAATTTGCAATCTTGGTATAGGCAGCAACACTAGTAACTGTAACAGCCACAGCAGCACCAAGAGCATGAGGGCCGGCTAGAGTGACCTTTGATGATATAAGAGTGGCTGACATCTCACTACCACCGTGGCAGATTCAGTTACCACTCCCATATGGTGGTAGTGAGTTGTTGACGTTCCAAATTATGTTCTAGTTCAGAGTCTTTCCATCAGCTGATGTCACTTATGTGAGTTAAGATGTTGATATTTATTAGTTAGTCATTAAATATCATATTAACGTGCAATTTAGATAATGCAGCTGCCGATGGCATGCGCGGTAGACATGATGCGCATGATTGGCGGTCTCAATGGGCTATTCTTCTAGAAAATGTTGAGCGCACGTGAGACGATGATGAAGGTAGTGATAAAGGCCAAAGCATCAATGAAAACAAATGATAATGAAATTGTAAACTTACTATCTTTCCTTAATTATTTTTTTATTTGAAATCAAAATATTCAAATTAACTCTTAGCAGACATTTTGAGTAGGTACACTTATAGGCGAAGTTGCAAAGAAGCCTGCAAATGTATGAAACTCAATCAACCAGGCATAGGGGTGATGATGATGATGAAGATCATGATGACAATGGTGAATATTCAGTTAATGATGATGAAGATGACCATGATGATGACACTGATGAAGATAATGAATCTTCAGATGATGCTTTGTCGAAAAAGATAATAGTTGCACCATGACGCTTTGTCAAAGTTTATATGAACTTTTAATAGTATGTTTGAATTTTAAACTTGATTCAAAGTTTGTTGAGTGTATTTTTGAATTTGTTAAATACTGGTTGCATTTGGTTGGACATATTGTGGAAAAATTGACTTTAAATCCTTAAACATTCTAAAAATCTGCAAAACATACCCCTCTTTTTCATTTACCGTTTAATAGAAACGGATAGAGGGACCTCCTTAAGAAAACAGAAGCTTGGCTTTTCAAGAATGACTTTCCCAATCTTCACTAAAGCATAACACTACTCTTCATCTCCCTTCTCTGAAGGATCATATCCAGATTGAACAGTGATCTCCCCAAAAGAATCAAACACTTTTTATAAACCATTTTTTATAATGTCATTGTATGAGTTAATTTGATGACTAATGAGGTCATTTTCATTGAAGAACACCATTGATGCCCTTTTACAAAAACTTTTGATAAACCCTTCTACAAGTACATGTATATTAGTAAGTTCGGTATCTTCTTCCTCATCTTCATCTTTTTCATTGTCATCATCAATATCCATATCAACCCCATTGGAAAAGCCTATTTCCCTTCCTCACCTGGATTTAAACCCATGTGTCAGGCGCTTAGGGCGCAGGAGGGCCCCAAATGCCATTAAACAATGGCGATTCACCGTTAAATGATGGTGTTTGGGGCCTCATGGTCCTTTTTGGGACCCAAACGCCAGACACACAAGAGTTTAGGCCCGTGTCCATGGTGTTTCACTAGGGTGATCGGCGATTAGGACCTCCCCAGTGGCGTTTAGGTCCTAATCACCTAGCTCTCATTAGACTTTTTATTTGGTAGATGGTTGGTGTCTGGTTGTTGTGCAATCAATATGGGTAATTACTCTTCGTAAACCATCCTTAATCAAATTTTCACTCAATTAAACACATTCTCACTGCTTCTCAACTGCTTTAAACTTCAAATACACTTGCTCCTTCAATTTATTTGTTTAGATCATCAATTTGCAACTCCAACTAAGTGATCGGCTACACCGAAAAGGTAATGTTTATTTAGTTTTCTTTAAATTTTTTAAGATTATGTGTAAGCTAGATGTATCCATATATTTAAGTAATTATCATCAACTTCTTAAAACAATTCAATATAGTTAAACATCTTCAAAGATGAGTCATCCTGATGTATCCATAAACCCGAGTGAGATGAGTACACGAACGAGTTCATCCACATTAGCGAACTTGCGAAAGGAAGATGTCTTTGATAAAAAATTATACATTACAAGAGGCCAAATATTTCTACTATACATATGGAGTCGATGTTGGGTTCATTGTACAGAAATATGATAAACGTAAGAACATAGATAGGGAAACTGTGTTATAAAATGGGTTTGCTCAAAAGAAGGAGTCTGGGAGAAAAATATATGGGTAGAGAGGACACCAAGTGAGAACCAATAAGCTTGACAAGGGTGGATTGACGTGCTTGTTTTAGGGTGAACTTGGATAAGAAGACAAAAAATGGGTCGTTAAAGATTTTGAAGCTAAGCACAACCATCCCATTGCCTCATCATAGGACGTGCCCTTTCTTCAATCCAATAGAGTAGTGAATGAATGTACATGAGTCAAGCAATAGGATTGCACAATGTTGGTGTCAGGCTAAGCAAAGTGTTTGATTACATGGTCGACCAAGTAGATGGTTAAGAGAATGTGGGGTTCTTAAGGACAAATCTCTACAATAAGATGGACAAGCAACAAAACGAGCAAGTAGTCGAAACTGATTCAGAGGCAGCTATTTCTTTTTTTACAAAAAAATTGGAGATGGATCCGAAAATGTATTACAAATACAACATTGACATGGATAATTGTTTGGAAAATTTGTTCTGGGCAGACTCAATGTGCCAAATTGACTATCACTATTTTGGTGATGTATTGGTGTTTGATACAACTCACAGGACGATTGCATACAAGAAACTTCACATGATTTTCCTTGGCGTGAACAATCACCGCAAGACCATGGTATTTGGTTCCGCGTTATTGGTTGATGAAAATGTGAAAACCTATCAAAGGGTGTTGAAGACTTTCTTGGATACCATGAAAAACAAGATGCCTCAATCGGTCATTACAAATGATGATAAGTTGACGCGTACAGCAATCAGGACGGTCCTCCCCAATTGCAATCATTGACTTTGTGCATGGCATCTTGAACGAAATGCCCAATCAAACGTACATAACCCGGATTTTCTATAGGCCTTCAAGAGAGTCATGCTTGACGTCCTCAGTGAAGAGGAGTTTGAAAAGGAATGCGATCATTTATGGGATCATTTTCTCACGAGAGAGGTAAGCCATCCTGATGTATCCATAAACCCTAGTGAGATGAGTACGTGACCAGGTTCATCAACATTAGTGAACTTGCGAAATGAAGATGCCATTGATAAAAAATTTGATACATTACAAGAGGTCAAAGATTTCTACTATACATATGCAGTCAATGTTGGGTTTAATGTACAAAAATATGATAAATTCAAGAACATAGATAGGGGAATTGTGTTATGAAGATGGGTTTGATCAAAAGAGGAAGCCCGAGAGAAAAATATATGGGCAGAGAGGACACCAAGCGAGAACCAAGCGACAAGGGTGGATTGTCGTGCTTTTTTTAGGGTGAACTTGGATAAGAAGACGAAAAAACGGGTCGTCAAATATTTTGAAGCTAAGAACAACTATCCCACCGCCTCATCATTGGATGTGTCTTTTCTTCGATCCAATAGAGCAGTGCATGAAGCGAACATGGCTCAGGCAACAAGATTGCATAATGTTGGTGTCAGGCTAAGCAAAGTGTTTAATTATATGGTCGACCAAGCAGACGGTTACGAGAATGTGGGGTTCTTAAGGACAAATCTCTACAATAAGATGGATAAGCAGTGAAAATCGCAGGGATTCAAAACTGATTCAAATGCATTAATTACTTTTTTACTGTAAAATTGGACATGGATTCGGATATGTATTACAAATACAACATTGACATTGATAATCGTCTGGCAAATTTATTCTAGGCAGACTCGATGTGCCAAGTTTACTATCACTATTTCGATGATGTATTGACGTTTGATATGACCTACAGGCCAAATGCATACAAAAAACCGCTCGTCGTTTTCCTTGGCGTGAACAATCACTACAAGACCACAGTATTTGGTTACGCGATATTGGTTGATGAGAGTGTGGAAACCTATTAAAGGGTGTTGAGTACTTTCTTGGATGCCATGGAAAACAAGATGCCTCAATCGATCATTACATATGGCGATAAGACGATGCGTAAAGTAATGAAGAAGGTCCTCCCCAATTGTAATCATCAACTTTGTGGGCATCTTAAACGGAATGTCCAATCAAAAGTGCATAACCCGTATTTTCTACAGACTTTCAAGAGAGTCATGTTTGGCGTCCTTATTGAAGAGGAGTTCGAAGAGGAATGTGATCGTTTGATAGAGTCGTTCAACCTCAGGCAAAACAAATGGGTACAATGGATGGATACGAAGTGTGAACGTTAGGCATAGTCCTTTCAACATGAAAAATTCTTTGCGTTCATGAGAACGACGCAATTGTCTAAAGGTATGAATGCTTACCTCTACCGATTCGTTGAATTCGTGCTACAATTCTATCGGGTGTTGGCACATATTCGACACAAGGAGAGGTTGGATGACTTCAAGTTGATAAATAAAATGCCTCTGCTTCAGACTCACTTGCGTGCGTTAGAGACACACACGGAAAACGTGTTCACACACAAACATGCAATTGTGGCAAGTTTGAATCAGTGGGGAAACTGTGTCGTCATATGTTCACTATTATGAAAGTTGAACATATGCAAGAAATCACAAGCACGTGCATACTAGATCGGTGGTGGATCACTGTAAAGAGTAATATGCTACCAACCGGGTCAAGGCATTCTCATCTGGGTACAGATGAGATAGTATTGCTTCGGTACAATTTGATCCAACTAACTGATAAAAGACTTGCTCACTTTGCGTCAAAGTCATGTGAATGGTGAACTCGAGCCAAAGATGAGATTGGGATGTTATGTGCAAAATATGAGACCTTGTGGAATGATAAGGTCACCAATGAACAAGATGTGAAGCACGAGGATGGTGTAGAGATTAAAAGAGGCCTCGTTCAAGACCCGATAATCGTGAAGACAAAAGGCAGCCAAGGTGCCAGCTCAAGTAAAGCACGACCAACCACCCGTCGATATGGCCATTGTAAGAACATTGGACATACCAAATGGATGTGTCCAGAATGCCAGACGATAATATTGATGATCCAGCACCGTCTAACGTGCAATGTGCACATGCGACAGGGGTCTCCGGACAAGGTGCATGCATCCCATGAACAGCCAACATTCCAATACCCATTCAATGTGCAAGGTGTCTACTCATTCAATGCGCAAGGCGCGTACCCATTCAACTCATCTTCATACCCACCACCAGTCAGCGCACAAGGTGGGTACCCTATGTACGACATAAAACATCTCATACTGATATAATTTTTCATATCCCCCGCCGCAATAAATCTACATTTTGGTATTAACTTGCTTTCGTAGTTTTTTGGGAATGTTAAAATCTGCTTATTTATTACTGTACACAATAATTCTGTAAAATCTGTTTATGATCATTGCACACAATAACTTCAAAAATATACTTATTTATAACTATACACAATAATTGTGCAACATCTATTTATCATCATTGTACATGATAACTTACAAAAACCTCTTTATTTATAGTTGTACACAATAATATACAAAATTTGTTTATCATCTTTGTAAACAATAACTTACAAAAATCTCTATATTTATAGTTATACACAATAATATATATAATCTATTTATCATCCTTGTACACAATAACATATAAAAATCTATTTATCTTCACTATACATAATAATCATATAGAAAATATGACACAATAATATATACAATATAATTATCCCTTCATTTTTTTCCTCTTCTCAATCTGTTGCTTTGAAGTGGGACTCATCTTTGGTGGGTGCCAGGTCTCCGAGACAGATGAGTTCCTACTATAAAATTGGTCAACAAGTTCATGTATCATATTATGCATGTCGTTCGAAGGATGGTTGGCAATCTTCAACAGAATATCATACTGAAGATCGTGCGATTTATACTCTTGTTAAAATATTCTCAATATTCAAAAAACTATCATACACCTCAACAAGTTCAATAATGACAGCCACAAATGAGCAAATCCACAACAATCAGAAAAATCTCAATTACATAACTAAAAGTACCAAACTAAAATAAAACAGAAAACATAACTCTAAGGCTTGAATATTCACCAACCTATCATACACCTTAACGAATTGAATACTGACAGCTACAAATGAGCAATTCCAGAACAATCAGAGAATTTCCAATTGCATAACTAAAGGAACCCTAACTTCAAACTAAAATAAAATAGAAAACTTTCAAGCTTGAATATTCACCAAACTATCATTACACCATAACAAATAACAAGTGATGAACGCCACAAATAAGCAAATCCAGAAGAATCAAAAAATCCGCAATTATAGAACTAAAAGAACCTCAAACTATAACAAACAAAATTCAAAGCTCTCAAGTTTAACCAATTGTAAGCAAACCCGGGAACGATAGTCGTGAACCATTTCTGCCCTGATGTCATCCATATATCTCATGACCCACACACTACATTACTCCTGCAAACATAATAATAAGTGCATCATTAAAGTGTGAAGGAAATTGAATCAAATTCACGATAAGTGAACTTATCCATTTGATTGTGGGCGCCCTTGAAATTTCGAATGAGCAGAAAGTTGTTGGCGGGGGGAACAAATCTATGAGCTTAAACCCAAATATCAACTCCATACCTTCTAACTATAATTTCATTCACAAAATATAAAAGGATAATCAATGTCAAAATCACACATGCTATAAGATAAATTATAAGTCATGATGAGAGGTTAGAACATAAAATCTTTTCTACCTTTTCGGTCTCTTTCGCGTTATGCCAACCATCTGCCAAGGTGTCCCATATGGTGACCTCCTCATCCATGATGGAGATCTTGGCCATAAACCAATGATCTCTACCATCGTGTATCGGCATACATATTTATATTACACAATACATTTACACAATCATACTAAGTAAACAATTAATAACTTAACTACATTAAATTTTTTTACCGGTATTTCTAGCTCAAGCATTGGCGCGCATCTCTCCATGATCTTGTGTTTTCTTACAAAATAAGGAAGCTCTACTAATTTGAAAACAAATTGACTCTGCAGTGGCACAACAAAAACATAATATACAAAGTACATACAAACCTAAACTAAGGATAATACTGAGTGGTAGATACTTACAACAAACAATGTGGAAATAAACCAGAATCAGTTGCTCATCGGCACATGATAAGCCTCCAAGGTCAAAACGCTTACAAACAAGTCTATAAGGTCTGAGCCAAGCCAATTTTCTGGATCGAGAGTCTTTAGGTTTTCCAGTCAGCATGGTGGCCAGAATGTGTAACGAGAATCTCACTACAAAGAACAAATAAAAGACAAACTTAATCAAAATTTGGAAGTGATGGTGTGTCAAATTTTGTTAGATTAGTGTGACTATTACCTATCCTCTAAGCTTTTGTAAAAAATATACTCCACAAAATGCTCATCTTTGACTTGTAGTGGGTTATGAATGTGTATGGACTCATTTTAAGTACCTTTCTATTGCGTTTAGTGGTCCGTTTACCCTTCAAATACGGTGAACTAAGTAGACGAATATCTCTCCTCTCTCGAGTGTTGCACAACTGCATTGGGCATTTACTTTTGGTAGACTCAATCCAAACTTGTTTGCCCTACCAAAACACAACCCCAAGAAAGGTATTAGATTAATAGTCAGATTATACATGTTATATTAATAGAAAAGATGAAATACGAATAAATAAAATAATATCTTTCGACGTCCTTTAGACGTTCCAGTCATAGATGGTTTCCTGACCAATAGCAGGCCAGCGAATGATTTGTCAGAAGCCTCCAGCTGGATGTAGGGAACATCTTTATCACCTTTTATAAAAAGGTGATGAAAAGTTCGGCAACTCTTCTTCGTGGGACGGACTCATATCCTCACCAAAACCTCCTCGTTCTTTACCTTGAGTCGGGGTGACGCATGGCTCATCGTCTGGGGCTCGAGACTTACAAATGTCCCGTTCTAAAAGACTCACCAAAGTTATGCACGTCTTCTCTTGGACGACCATCATCTTTCGCCAAAGTTATGCACACTTTCTCTTTCCCTTAGAATTGCTTCCATTATGCTTCTTACCACTTATATGGAATTTGTTCTGGTCTGGGTCTAAGTGTTATGCTCTTTCCACTAACAATGCTTTGCTGACCACTCCATTATAGGTAGCAAACTTGAACAGAATCACTACTTGCTTGCTACTGGAACTCAACCCTTCCTCAAAGCATGTGGCTCGACTATCTTCCGTTGCCACCAAATCTGGAGCAAACTTCACTAATCGTGCAAAAGTTCTTTCATACTCAGCGACGCTTTTACTTCCTTGCTCTAACTTAACAAATTCTCTCTCATTTTCCTGTCGAACGCTTTTGGGAAGTAATGATTGAAATATGCATTCTTGAACATATCCCAAGTGAATGCCTCAACATCATTTTCATTTTGGGGTTTAATCAGCCGCCACCAATCATACGCATTTCCTTGTAACATGTAAGAAGCAAAGTCAACCTTATCTGCATCAGTGCACTTCACAATGATGAATGCTTTCTCCATCTCAGTAATCCACATTTCAGCTCTAAGTGGGTCGGTAGTTCCTTGGAATGGTGGTGGAGATAACTTCTTAAATTCAGAAAATTTATGTTGACCATTTTGTGGAGGGGCCATATTTTGTTGTTGAGCTTGTCCTAAAGGAGCTATTGCTTGCATAAATGTTTCCAAAGTTAGCGGGGTGCCATGATGATAGTTCCCCATCCCATTACCGTTCACCCCAATTGGTTCACCATTAATACGATTTTGAGCGTTCCTAGGAGGCATTCTGGTACAAATAGATCGATCTTAATGACTTAACACGTCTACCATTTCATTGTAATTTCATATAACATACAAAATCATACAATAAATATCATTCTAACAATTAAACATTAAATATTACCAGAAGATTACGAGAAGACCTCTTGTGGCGTGACTCAGTAGTTTTCCTCCTTTTATCTTAGAAAAAGTTTATGAAGTCTACAAAATCGTCTAAACATTTTCTTTGATACCAAAACTGTAACACCCTCAAACTAAAATACCTTTTTTCATTATAATTTAGGAAGTACTATCCTCTTTAACGTTAGTTAAACATTAAATATGAAAGACATAGTTCAATTTAAATGTTAACTTAAACAAAAGTCTCAAGTTAAATTTATCAATATTAAATTCAAAGTACTTAAATAATAAAAATTTTGCTGCAGAAACTTAATCAAATAACAACCAATGATTTTAAGCTAAATCGTCAAAATAAGAATAATTAATCATAAAGCAATTGTTTTAAATCCTTATTCAAAATATTCTACTGAGTCGAGTTCGCCCAAAAGGTGTTCTCCCGCAATTACTCCTCACCTGAAAATATTAAGAAACAACGGAATGAGCTAAAGTCCAGTAAGTAAAATCTTACACATACTCAACAAACATGTAACATGTAACATGTAAGAATATTTTGAACTCGACTCAGTAACATGTAAGAAGCAAAGTCAACCTTATCCGCATCAGTGTACTTCACAACAATGAATGCTTTCTCCATCTCAGTAATCCACATTTCAGCTCTAAGTGGGTCAGTAGTTCCTTCAAATGGTGGTGGAGATAACTTCTTAAATTCAGAAAATTTTTGTTAACCATTTTGTGGAGGGGCCACATTTTTTTGTTGAGCTTGTCCTAAAGCAGCTATTGCTTGGATAAATGTTTCCAAAGTTAGCGGGGTGCCATGTTGATCGTTCCCCATCTCATTACCGTTCACCCTAATTGGTTCACCATTAATACGATTTTGAGCGTTCCTAGGAGGCATTATGGTACAAATAGATCGATCTTAATGACTTAACACGTCTACCATTTCATTGTAATTTCATATAACATACAAAATCATACAATAAATATCATTCTAACAATTAAACATTAAATATTACCAGAAGATTGCGAGAAGACCTCTTGTGGCGCGACTCAGTAGTTTTCCTCCTTTTATGTTAGAAAAAGTTTATGAAGTCTACAAAATCGTCTAAACATTTGCTTTGATACCAAAACTGTAACACCCCCAAACTAAAATACCTTGTTCATTATAATTTAGGAAGTACTATCCTCTTTAACGTTAGTTAAACATTAAATATGAAAGACGTAGTTCAATTTAAATGTTAACTTAAACAAAAGTCTCAAGTTATTATCAATATTAAATTCAAAGTACTTAAATAATAAAAAAATTTCAACGGAAACTTAATCAAATAACAACTAACAATTTTAACCTAAATCGTCAAAATAAGAATAATTAATCATAAAGCTATTGTTTTAAATCCTTATTCAAAATATTCTACTAAGTCGAGTTCGCCCACAAGGTGTTCTGCCGCAATTACTCCTCACCTGAAAATATTAAGAAACAACGGAATGAGCTAAAGCCCAGTAAGTAAAATCTTACACATACTCAACAAACATGTAACATGTAAGAATATTTTGAACTCGACTCAGTAACATGTAAGAAGCAAAGTCAACCTTATCCTCATCAGTGTACTTTATAACAATGAATGCTTTCTCCATCTTAGTAATCCACATTTCAGCTCTAAGTGGGTCGGTAGTTCCTTCAAATGGTGGTGGAGATAACTTCTTAAATTTAGAAAATTTCTGTTGACCATTTTGTGGAGGGGTCACATTTTGTTGTTGAGCTTGCCCTAAAGCATCTATTGCTTGCATAAATGTTTTCAAAGTTAGCAGGGTGCCATGTTGATCGTTCCCCCATCTCATTACCGTTCACCCCAATTGGTTCACCATTAATACGATTTTGAGCGTTCCTAGGAGGCATTCTGGTACAAATAAATCGATCTTAATGACTTATTACGTTACCATTTCATTGTAATTTCATATAACAGACAAAATCATACAATAAGTATCATTCTAACAATTAAACATTAAATATTAGCAGAAGATTGCGAGAAGACATCTTGTGGTGACTCAGTAGTTTTCCTCCTTTTATATTAGGAAAAATTTATGAAGTCTACAAAATCGTCTAAACCTTTGCTTTGATACCAAAACTGTAACACCCCCAAACTAAAATACCTTGTTTGTTATAATTTAGGAAGTACTATCCTCTTTAACGTTAGTTAAACATTAAATATGAAAGACATAGTTCAATTTAAATGTTAACTTAAACAAAAGTCTCAAGTTAAATTTATCAATATTAAATTCAAAGTACTTAAATAATAAAATTTTGCAGCGGAAACTTAATCAAATAACAACCAATAATTTTAAGCTAAATCGTCAAAATAAGAATAACTAATCATAAAGCAATGTTTTAAATCCTTATTCAAAATATTCTACTGAGTCGAGTTCACTCACAAGGTGTTCTCCCGCAATTACTCCTCACCTGAAAATATTAAGAAACAACGGAATGAGCTAACGCCCAGTAAGTAAAATCTTATACATACTCAACAAACGCATGCGCATCCAATTTCATTTTAAAACATTTGTGCTTGAAATATACAATTATAGATCATTTACAACTTTATTACATTGCTTTCGTGTTACATTATTCATTAGTTTCTTTTCATGCAAACTTGTCACATACCTTTCTTTACTATTTTCATTGCATTCATTTCTTTTTTTATTCGCGAGCTCACTTGTGTAGTGTTCAGCCAATCAGAGGCAATGGGCCATTATTACAGAACATGTTCAACTATCGAGTCATGATAGTATTATCCGTTCACAATTATATCACTGGACAAGTCAAACGATCATTCATTCATATTATATTACTGAACAAGCTAAACGATTATCCATTCACATTAACCATTAATCATTGTCGGGTCTGCCGGTTCCCCGCGTCCCATTTCTCACTCACGTCTTTCATAGCATAAACACACACCAAGTGTTTAAACTTTTAGTTAATTGATTATATTCATACTACAAACCTTCATGTATAGGTATGAACGCATTTTCATTCATTAACTTTACAATACAATACACCACAAATATCATAATAATAATAATAATAATAATAATAATAATAATAATAATAATAATAATAATAATAAATACAATTAAACATAATATCGAGTGATAACACAATGATAAATCAATTCAGCATCAAAGTTTATAAACATTAAAGTATGCGTAAAATTTTACTTACCTGACGTCCTTAGTAAAACCAAATGTCTAGAGAGTGCTTTGAGGGTTAATACTCAAAGTGCCAAACCTATTACATTTAACACATTAAAATGTTTTATCAATTCCACATAATCATTGAGGACAAATATAAAATCTGCATCTTAAAAAAATACCCTAAAATTTTCACACCCAAAATAGAAGTCGTTTGAATAAAGATTCTAGTACCGATCAAACTCTACTTAAATAACAATTAAAACTATTCCATCAACTTATATCATGTCCGTACATGTTTGAGGTTACCCAATTCAAAGTCATGCCCCATGTAATTTTATAGTTAAATAGATTCCGTGTATTTTAAATTACACTACTTATACTATTCCAATAAACAAATCATCAATCTGAAGCACCATCATTCATTATATGTAAATTCTACCATAGAAATTCTCTTCATGCTGCAAAGTTATAAGCTATAAACTTTTTCGTGAAAACTTATTAAAAATCAAGAAGTTCAAAGAGACTTACGGAAACACATCCTTCTTAGAAAATTTGTCCACGATGCCAGAATTTGCTAGAACTTGAATATAGTTATCGAGAAGAGAAATAAATGACCCAAGTTCTATATAAGTTTCAAATCACCTTTTTTATAAATAAGAAGGAGAGGCAGAAGTTTCACTTTGATGCCACCAATGCTTCAAAGGTTTTGAGAAATTCTCTTATAAACAAAGTGGGCGGTAAAAGTCTAGGGTTAATGTACTTAAAACTCTAAGCTTTAGGAAAAATATGAATTATGATTGGTTTATAGGCTCTATTAACTAGATTTCACGTACTTTTCAAGGTTAAAAATGTTTACTAAACTTTGGACATCTTTAAATTATTTTTTATTTATTTAAAATAATTTATAAATTTAGTAATCTAATTACACATTTATAATCATAATAGGTCAACAATTTTGATAACTATCAATTATATTAAAATTGTACTAGGCACATTTGAGTTGTTATATCACTTCGAAGTATTTCTCTGCATGACATTTAATAAATTCATTTCAAGCATTAAATCAAATAACATGTAGAATTAAATAAATAATCATGATAATTTGATGCACAATTAATAATTAAAAGCAAAATTAGTTGGGGTATTACAATTCTCCCCACCTAAAAATAATTTCGTCCTCAAAATTAAAACATGCCAAACAAATGTAGATACTTGACATGCATCTCGTCCTCGCACTCCCAGGTTGCCTCTTCTACTGCATGATTTTTCCATAACACCTTGACCAAACGAATCTTCTTTTCTCGTAATTCTTTTTTCCACTCGGTCCAGAATCCTAATGGATGCTTTTTCGTAGGTAAGGTCTTGGCGCAGATCCAAAGCGTTATAGCTAAGGACGTGAGGCGGGTCACGAAGGTACTTCCTTAACATTGAAACATGGAATACATTATGAACTCCTGAAATTGCTGGTGGCAATGCAAGTCGATAAGCTAACTCTCCTATTCTCTCAAATAATTCAAAAGGTTCTACAATGCGGGGACTTAATTTACCTTTCTTCCCAAACCTCCAAACATCTTTTTAGAAATACTTTGTCGCCAACAACAAACTCCAATGGCTTCCTTCTTTCATATGCATAACTATTTTGTCTTCTTTGAGTGGTTTTCATTCGCTGTCGAATCTTTTTAACTATTCCAATCATTTTCTGAACAATCTCAGGGCCCAATAGTTTTCGTTCTCCAACTTCATTTCAATGAATAGGCGATCGACATTTTCTCCCGTACAACGCCTCATAAGGTGCCATACCAATTGTAGCTTGATAGCTATTATTATAAGAGAACTCCATAAGAGGTAATATCTCTTCCCAAGTGCTCTGAAAATCAATAATATGGGCTCTCATCATATCCTCAAGGGTTTGAATGGTCATTTCTTATTGGCCATCAAACTGTGGATGAAAAGCTGTGCTGAACCGCAAGTGGGTACCCATAGCCTTATGCAAGCTTTTTCAGAAAGTAGAAGTAAACTTCAGATCACGATCAGACACAATCGACAGTGGAACTCCATGAAGCCTTACTATTTCACGCACGTACAATTGAGCATACTGCTCTATCTTGTAGGTATTTTTTACCGATAAAAAGTGTGCTGATTTTGTAAGCCAATCAACAATTATCTGAATAGAATTGTAGCCTTTCAAAGTCTTCGATAGCCCTAAAACAAAATTTATATTGGTGTGCTCCCACTTCCACTCAGGTAGCATAAGTGGTTGTAGAAGACCAGAAGGTCGCTGATGCTCAGCCTTAACCTGTTGACACATAAGGCAACATTGTACATAGTCTGCTACATCTCAACTCATGGAAATAAACCGATCATGTTCCCTTAGACTCCGATACATCTTCATACTTCCTGGATGAATTGAGTATGGAGTGTCATGTGCTTCACTCAAAATTTCTCATTTTAACTCTACATTGTTTGGCACTACCAATCTACCATCGTAACGAAGAGCTCCATCAGTAGTGATGATGAAGTCAATACGTTTACCATCTTCCACCTTTGTTCAAAATTTCAAAAGTCATGGATCATCCAATTGTCTCATCTTAGTTCTTTCAAAAAGAGTTGGACAAACCATTAAAATAGCGAGAGAACCAGAATCTTCTTGAGGCAAAGTTTTCAATCCAAATCTCTGAATCTCCCTTAACAACGGTTTTTGAGTAACTTGCCAACAATCAATAGAACCTGAATTCTTTCTACTCAAAGCATCCGCTACCACATTATCCTTGCTCGGGTGATAGTCGATTTCACAATCATAATCTTTGACAAGTTCTAACCACCTTCGTTGCCTCATATTCAACTCCTTCTGTGTGAAGAAATACTTGAGACTTTTATGATCAGTGAAGATTTCAAATCTAACCCCATAAAGGTAATGTCTCCAAATCTTCAACAAACATAATCGCTGCGAGCTCAAGATTGTGGGTAAGGTAATATTTTCATAATCTTTTAGTTGTCTTGAGGCATAAGCGATCACCTTACCATGTTGCATAAGCACACAACCAAGACCCTTCTTCGAAGCATCACTGTAAATGACAAACCCTTCATTACCTATAGGAAGCGTTAAGATTGGGGCAGTTGTTAATCGCTCCTTTAACTCTTAGAAACTCCTTTCACACTCCTTGGGCCATTGGAATTTCACATTCTTCCTCGTTAGCTGAGTTAATGGTGATGCAACTTTTGAAAATCCTTCTACAAATCTTCGATAATAGCCCGCTAATCCTAGAAAGCTACGAACTTCACCATCATTAGTCGGAGCTGGCCAACTTTTAATTGCTTCAATCTTGCCGGGATCAACTGCTATACCTTCTTTTGATATGATGTGCCCCAAAAATGGTACCCTATCCAACCAAAACTCACATTTCGTAAACTTGGCGAATAACTCCTTCTTACAAAGGGTTTCCAGCACCGTCCGGAGGTGTTGCTCATGCTCCTCGTTAGAGCACGAATAAATCAAAATGTCATCAATAAATATAATGAAGAATTGATCTAAGTATTCTTTAAAAACACGGTTCATAAGATCCAAAAATGCTGCAAGGGCGTTCGTCAACTAAAACGGCATTACATGAAATTCATAATGCCCATATCGAGTACAAAACGCAGTCTTAGGGATGTCTTCTTCTCTAACTTTCAATTGGTAATACCCAAAATAAAGATCAATCTTGGAAAAATAACTTGAACCTTGAAGTTGATCAAATCAATCTTCAATCCTTGGCAGTGGGTACCTATTCTTGATAGTCACCTTGTTTAGCTCGCGATAGTCAATACACAGCCTCATCGTTCCATCATTCTTCTTTACAAACAAAACAGGAGCACCCCATGGAGAAAAACTAGGCCGAATGAATTACTCATACAACAGTTCTTGCAACTGAACTTTGAGTTCCTTGAGTTCAGCCGGGGCCATACGATAGGGAGCTTTAGATATTGGGGTTGTACCAGGCACAAGGTCAATGACAAAGTCAATTTCCCTATTTGGCAGTAGACCTGGCAGATCCTCGAAAAACACATCAACAAACTCTCATACTATAGGTACATTTTTTATAGGAGGACCGTCTTCCGATAACTCTATCAGTGATGATTGGGTCCCAAATCCCCAGATTCCTCATAGTAGTACCCAAAGGAATACCCATGTAGGTGGTGAAGAAGCTGCCCACCGACACCGCAGACTGTTTTTCAGAACATGCAATCTTGGAACCTCACCCACCTGAAAAATTTCACTATTTGACAAATTAACTTGCAACCCCGAGACAACTTCAAATAACAACAAAATACATATGAGATGTAGTAAATAACTATCACTGTTTTTACAAAGCATAAGAGAATCATCGGTAAACAAAAAATGAGAGACAGTCAGTTGAGACCCATCTTCATCTTCTATACCCAAGGGAATACCCCTAAGCAACCCATTTGACCGAGCTTTCGTTAAGAAGATACTTAACAATTCCACCACCAAAAAGAACAAAAAGGGAGAAAGAGGATCTCCTTGCCTCAGCCCCTTGGAGGTAAGAAAAAACTCGTTGGAGCCCCGTTAATCAGCATTGAAACTTTCACCGTCGACAAGCAGTATTTAATCAACCCAATATATTTGGACCTAAACCCCATTCTGCCCATCATGTACAAAAGAAAGTCCCAATTAACGTGATCATAGGCCTTTTCAATATTCAGTTTGCACACAATACCAGAATTTTCTGTACTTTTGATCACACTAATAGCTTCATTTGCAATAAAAAAAAGCATCTTGAATTTGCCTTCCCTGAATGAAAGCTTGTTGCTTTTCTAAAACTAAGGATTGGATGATTCTGCGCAGCCGATTTGATAATAATTTTGCTAAAATCTTGTAAAAACTTCCAACCAGACTAATAAGTCTAAAATCCTTAATGCCCACTGCATCTTTCTTCTTTGGAATCAAACCCAAAAAAGTCGCATTAAGGCTCCACTCAAACTTTTCATTCTCCATAAAGAAATGTACCGCATTAAACACGTATTTCTTCACGATATCCCAGCATTTCTGAAAGAACATCATAAGGAAGCCATCGGGCCCCGGAGCCTTATCTCCTTTCAAACTCATAACAACTGCGTAGACCTCCTCAATAGTAGGTATCTCCTCTAGAGTTATGCTCTCTGCAAAGATAAATACGCAAAACTTTTGCCCCACAAAGAGGGATCCGCTTCCACCACATAAGAGCTCCATATTTGCCCCAGAAAATCCATAAACTCCTCATGCGAGAACCACATAGCCTCAAAACAAAAAAGGGTTTTCCGTTTACAAGCCTCATCATTGTTAAGCATAATAGGAAAATAATCCGACACAATCCTTGGAAGACGCTATTGCCGAATACTTTTAAATAGTTCATCCCAATCTGTAGAATATAAGAATCTATCAATCCTTGACCAGGAGGGCCTCACACTGTTGTTGGACCAAGTGTAAGTACTCTTTTTTAAAGGAATATCCAACTAACAACTGTCGTCTATGAACTTTGTGAAAGCTAACATGTCTGCTGAAAAGCCTCTACTATTCCACCTTTCCCTAGGCGCTTTGACCATATTAAAGTCACTCCCGACACACCAAGGTTAATCTCATCTGCTTCTCATACTGGACAACTCTCTTAAGAACTCAACTTTAAGCCCCGTGTCACAAGGCCGTACACTCTTGTAAAAAGGAACTCTCTATCCTACTCAATAGGAGTCAAGATGACTGATAAAGAATAAAGACCAGACTCTGAATGGACTAACTTAAACTTCACTTCATCCCAAGAGAAAAAGTCTCTTCGGCAATTAAAGTATCATGCTGGATATGCTTACCATTAACAAACGCTCCTTGAGATTCTGAAATCACATGATGAAGAGAGCCCCTTAATCTATTAGCCAAGATCTTTGCAATAATCTTATATGAGAAATTGCATGTTCATCGGTTTAAGTTGGATACTGACAGTCTCTTATTTTGAAAACAGGAGACGGATCCGTTCCATCTGAGCCATCCGTTTTTGAAAATGGGCGGACCAGATGGGACAACAGAAGAGAGAAAAGAAAAGGTAAAAAGTAAAAATTATCAAAAAAGTAAAAATGGCAAAGGAGGCAATCTGGGCCGCCCATTGCGGAAACGGATGGATCAGATTTACTGAAAATTACCTCATGTTTAGGTCACCAAACTGGAGGCAATCCCAATCCATTTAAGTTAGGTTAATTAATAATTGCCTAACATTTTGTTTTTCCTCTTTTAGGTGAATTTACAATGCTTGAACTTGCAGAGAACGTAAAAGACCAAATAAGAGGCAATCCAAATCTTAGGTTAATTAATAATTGCCTAACATTTTTTTCCTCTTTTAGGTGAATTTACAGTGCTTGAACTTACAGAGAACGTGAAAGAGGTCAGGTAGCATTTCTTGGAAATTATTAAAGAGGTGAATAAGGATTTGGTTGCTTTGGCTGCTCTTAAAGACTAGGGAAAAGTTCTCTGGTTTCTCCGGTAATTTACTGATGGATACTTCTCTAGTTTGAGAAATGATTACGGATCTCTCTTTATATTAGATTTGGATAATAAAAAAACTCAAAATCCTAAAACTTTAAACTAGCATTGTTTAAATAACATGATGTAATATCAAACCTACATGTCTCTTCACAATTCTGAAAACGTTACAAAAAAATTTTTACATTCAAACCGAAATCACCTATACTCAAAACAACCGGGTTTGCTATGTGTCAGTTTGAAAATTTGTTAGGTTGGATTAGTTATAAGGATTTTTTCACACATAAACTATATTTTTAACATAACGTACTTATTTATTATTTTTCAAACTAGATCGGCGTCTCTGTCATTTAAACAAACCACATAAGTGATGAGTAATTTTCCTTAAAGATTATCATGATTTAAGGACAGAAATTTCAATTCAGTTGCATCGGTAAACTTGTGTTCGTGTGTTTGATTTTGCAGTTAATCAATCCTCGCGTCCAAATTAAGATGATGGAGAACACTCCTGATGATCCTCGACAACGGAAACCGGATATTTCGAAGGAGCTGCTAGGGTGGGAACCTAAATCAAGTTGATTTAGGTCAGCAAACATTATGAGAGCATAAATTGTTTAGTTTCATTACCAGGCACATGTAGTACCAAAAAACAAAGACACTTTTTTTTTTAATTTGAGGAAAGACTTGTTTAAATATGGAGACCACCAAAAGTATTAATTAGGTATAATTTTACATAGTACATTAAATGTTTTATTATTGTAACTTATGATAGTATCACTACCTATATATATGTAATATCTCTGTGATTACCAATTTTGCATCTGCAATATAAACAGATACTTTTATCCGTTCCTATTTGTTTCACCTTCTAGCTCCGATTTCCCTCACCTTCTAATGTGCGTGTTCACCCAGATTCACGCTATTAGGTGTTGAGAGACCCTCCAAGTGTAGAGAAAGTTTATCCCCTTCCATTTGCCATTCAAATAGGGAAAGAACATAATGATAAATAAGTTTTCAGATATACTTTGCTTCTGTGGCAAACAGAAGCCGAGACTGCAGAAAGCACAAAAATTCAGAATCTCTTACGAAGAGCTATGTAATCGCCTTTATCAGCTCAAATCACACAAACACCACATCCAACCTTCATGATAGACTTAATTTAGATTAAACTTATTTAGACTAGCACAGGTATTCAAAGTTCAGCTCTGACAGTCTCAAGAGGTCATTGTCCTTGACTAGAAGTTTTCCGCAAATGCACAACAGTTCATTCAGAAGGCAATTAAACTCATTCAATCTCATAGTCCCAAGAGCCACAAAGTGGAGATGTGAACTCAAGACGGTTGGGTCTATACGACGCCCTAGAGTCGTTCCTCAATCACTACACTAACCCTCTTGGGATTTGATTTAGATTAAAATTAAAAGGCCAATGAGGGTCATTGAAAGAATGCCAGATTATGTCACGCTTATACAATACTCGTCATTCTTGTAGCTCAAATTTTCAAGAAATTCAATTCAAGTAAAAGCAAATCGATTGTTAAGAGTTCAGTATCATTTAAAGCCAATATTTGATGAGATTGCTTAAGGAAAATCTGATGGGATAATCAAAGAAAAAGAGTATCTAGAACATCTCTCTTGCATTATTCTAGACCATGAAAAAAGAAGTAATCAAAGCACCTCTTCCACAATAGGACTGCAGAGCTGGCAGATACAATTGCAATCACATCTCACCTGCATGAACACATGAAATAATTTTTAGTAGTTTCACATATCAAGATAAAAGAAATTACTGGGAAATGAGATATTGCATAATAGTTGATTATTCAAAACTCATTCACATCAACATTTATAAGGGCTATTGAGGCTTACGCCTTGTGGCTCGCCTCAATTTGAGGCTATAGAAAAGTGCCTCAATGCTTAAGCCTCTAGGTAGAAGAAAGAGGCTTACGAGTTACGCCTCTCCATGGTGTGAGGCTTACACCTTTGAGCCTTACACCTTGAGGGTCAAGAAGCTTAAGTTTATATTGTTCTTATGTTTTTTCCTCATATTTTGATTGGTTTAAATGTGTGAGCCGTTGATCCACGAAGGAAAAAAGTAAAACCTCATTCCACAAATTATCTACTTTTACTGATAAAAAAGTATCATTTTTTTACTTGCCATCTTATCATTAAGCAATAAAAGTTAATAAATTTATTTAGTGACATACCTCTTGAATCACAAAAACATTTACATTGTTAACAAAGTGGAAATTATCGTATAGAAGTTCATATAAAATAAACACACCCCTCCACTTATGAAACCTGATAGTTCTCTTTCTGTTTTAATCTTTTCTATCGTTATTTTCAAATAAAATAATAGACTTTATCTTCAACTTCATGATATAGAGGCTATTTATTATGGCTATGATGATAATTTAGGGATGATCCATTTAGCCTTCTAGTAGTAGAAGTATACAACATGAATCACTGTCCATCCTGATAAACTTCAGACAAGTATTTGGAGAGAAAAATGACAGGACCCCCTACAAATCTCTATCATGAAGTTCAACAATCACAACTACTGTCAACAGAGGTCAAAAGCTTCAGCAACCTGGAATCATCTTGTTTCATTAAATCTGACATATTTTCGACATAATACGAAGCTGACATATTTTTGACAAACATCTATCATGCCGTGGATGCATTATTCATGCATATAAAACCGAAGATACAGTCAAATTTCTTAGCCAATCAATAATTGCTCCTTAAACATCTTCCATACTTTGACGAGAACCGAACTTCGGCCTGGAAAAATGTTGTTTAAGGAACAATTATTGATCGGCTAAGAAATTTGATTGTACCTTTAAACACTGAAGACTTAACATATAGAGTATAAGGATCTTGCAACATTGAAGATGTAGTTTTGAGCAGATCTGAACTCAATTTATTTGAAATTACGGATCTTCCATAACAGAATCAGCACTATATACAAGGCTAAGCTGCTCAAAGCTATGTTTTCCGATAGTTATTGAAAAAATGCAACGCATAGCAAGAGATTAAGTAATCGCATATTACCTCTTATGCCTCTGAACAAAGGGCGAGTTCTTAGCATCTTCCTCTGCAAATTATGAACAGACTTTTTAGAAACACAATCAATTATCAGAATTTCGAAAATATAAAAGAAAAATAAGAATACGGCGGTGGAACAGGAAAGAACGGCGCGAATCATACCAGTGAGGCCGAGAGATAACTTGGTGATAAAGGTTCCGGTTATGGCGAAGCCAACGAGGAAGGGCCAGTTGCGATTCCATTCTCGTTTGAAGAAAATCGGCCATGGATCGAACTTCGGCATCTCTTTGCTTGACTTCTTCGTTACCTCACAGTCTCGGTTGTTGCGGGCTGCGAATAACCTTTTTGTGTAGACCGGTGATTAATGGCACTACGATACGATAAATCTGACAGCCGACTTTAGCCGTCGATTACTGATGATCTGATACAAATCAACGGCCTCTGATGAAGGTTTTTCTCCTTATTTACGCTTGTATTCGTATTGGGCTGGATCCACTGTAGAGATGTTGGGCAGGGCTACATCCATACTGATCACTGATAGGACGATTCAAACAAATCTAATAGAAATGATACTTTTTAACCAATTTTTTAATTTTAAAATTAATTTAGTACACAACGTTTGAAAAATATCAAATATCACACTTTTCAATAAATAATAATTAATATAGTAAAAATTAATTTGGTACAGAACTTTTGAAAAATACCAAATATCACACTTTTCAATAAATAATAATTAATATAGTAAATTTGTTAAATTTAAGAGATTTTCCTATTTAGTTAGTTACTAATTTGACTTTTTTATTATTTAATACAAATATATCATCCTCCCTATTTTTTTCTCTCTACATTTATATTCATTAATCTCTCTCTACATTTATATTCATTAAATCACTCTCTCTCCATCTCTGTGTGTATATACATATGGGCTTATATATAACATTACACCGGAACACTTTATAAACACCCATAATAAATATTTGTTATATATATATATATATGTGTAATATACTCTATATACACGTGCCATATATAATATAAAAATATATATATTTATATATTATTTATAAATGTAACATATCTAACATAGATATTATTTACATATAGTTTCAAGAGAGAGAGATTCGGGGAGCGAAAAAGAAAGAGAGATATTCTAGGAGAGAGACACAATGATAGAGATAGAGAGAGATTGGTGGGTTTATAAGATTTTTAATTTTTTTATAAAAATAATCAATTAATGTTATGTATAAGGGTATAATAGGAAGAAAAGTATTTCTAGTAGGTGGGTCCATTGAATATGACTATTTGATATTTATGAAACTTATTTGACTATTTTTATGTTAATTTTAATAATGTGCTCAAACTCTAATTGGGACTTGACAAATCCAAATTAAGTTTCAGATTGTTTATTGTTCATTTAAACAATAGACGATGTTATCTTATCTAAATTATTGAATGAAAAACAATGACCCAATTTAGCTAAATAAAAAAAGAGTTTTCTATAGGATTAGTTAGATATAGATAATCAATACAAATATATACTACACTTTATATAAATATAAAATATAACCACTTTTTATGGGCTAACATATATAGAAGCAAAAAAGTCATGCTTCCTATTGTACAATTCTACATAATATTTAATGATTATTTTTTTAAAATAATTTGTAAACTACATAAACCCACCAAAATGATGAGCATTTATCTGAAGAAGCTTTTTCTACATGACGAGTTAGGATAAATCATTAATTTTAAGATATTAGGGGCTTGTGTTGATAGCCTACTATATAGTACTAAAAGCATGACAGTACTATTTTAGTACTGTCCGACGTTTGGCATAAATATGAAGCTCGTACTAGTTAACACGGTGGGACTTTTTAGTCTCACTCACATAGGATAATTTAGTCACATCCTTTCAGGGGGGACTACACCGGACTAAAAAAATAAAGCTATTTTTTAATTTATATCTTAAAATGATTTTTTTATTTATGTCTTACAGGAACTTCACTCACTAACAAAATAATTTTTTAATTTTTAATTATTTATGACTTAATTTTACCAATTTTCAAAATCATTTACTATCTTTTTCTTCCTTTTTTTTCTAAATTTTTAGAGTCTCTCAATCATATGAGTGGTTCGGTAATTATTTATATATTTTAAACGACTTATTTTGTGTATTAATAATTCAATGAATTTTTTTCTAATTTCAATGTTTATAACTATAAATTATCACTATCATAAAGTTTACGGGTATAATTAAATTTTCATTTTTAGTCAAAAAATAAGGAATTTACGGTGATAACATGAATTAGATAATTTATTTTGTAGTTGAAAATGTAAAATAACATGTTAATGAATTTCAAATAGAATTTCGCGGATCAAATCATGACAAACAGTTTTACAATTTAGTACTATAACGTGCCAAACATTGTATTAGTGTTACAATTTTTTACCTAATACAACACCAAACACTGGATAGTACTACTTAATCCAGTACAATACAGTACAGTACAGTCCGACAGATTTAGTACAGTACTATCATGACTGCCAAACGAGCTCTTAAGGGCTAGAGATTTTTGAAACCTCTCTCTATTTATCTCATTCTCTCTATTTATCTCTCTCTCTCTCTCTACTCTCTCTATCTCTATTTACTCTCTATTTATCTCTCTCTTTCATTATCCCCCCCTCCTTTCTCTCTATATCAGAGGTCTGCACGAACTGATGAGCCTTGAAGAACAAAAGGTGGCAACTCTAACATGTCAACTCATTGATTCAAAGTATGTTTTTACTACTAGGTCCTATAACATTAGTATTAGATTGTTTTAATTTTCTTTCTCTAAGTCAGTACCTGATATTAGTAGTAAGGAAGTACCTACTTTTCCTAAGATTGATCATGCCACTAAGTTTGCTCTACCTCATCTTTGTAAATATATGAAAAACAGTTATGTTCAACAATTTCCTTCTGTAAACAATACATATTGCAATAAGTTCTTCAATTCCAATGATAAAGCATGCTTTCCAACTACCTTTGATATACGACATATAAAGGTTAGACGTCCCACTACAAAAATAGACTCGCAAATAATGAATCAATGCAATATAAAAGATCCAAATCACTCAATGTCATTCTATAATACATATCCTCAAAGTAAGACCCATGTTCAGCATCATTCGACTTCGTTGCCACACTCTACTAAACCAGTAGAATTAATCGAGCATAGACTTATGAGGTCTCTCACCAGTGCCATCTCAAGAAGGATATAGGTATTACATTTTGTTTCTTGATGACTATAGTAGGTATTCATGGATCTTTCCTCTCATGTTAAAATCAGAAGCTTTTAAGCCTTTGTTCAATTAAAAAACTTGCTGAAATCCAATTTTCTTCTAAACCAAAAACACTGCAATCAAATTGGGGAGATGAGTATAGGGGATTTTTATAATTCCCATCAAATCATGGAATAAGAGGTATTATTGTTCACACACACAACCAAAATGGGAGAGCAAAGAGAAAGCACAAACATATCACTGAAACAAGATTCACTCTCATGGCCCAAGCTTCTATGCCAACATCTTTCTGGTGGCATGCTTTTCACACTTCAGTTTACCTTATCAATAGGATTCCCACCATCATTCTCTCTAGATTATCACCTTATCATGTCCTTTTTGGTACTTTACCCAACTACAAATTCCTAAAGCTCTTTGGCTATGTTTGTTACCCCCCACCTGAGACATACAATCAAAAGAAGCTCTGATCTAGAAGTATTTTGTGTGTGTTTATTGGTTTTGTCTCACAAAGGCTACCTGTGCCTACATCCATAAGGTAGAGTCTACACAACCATAAATGTCATTTTCAATTTGACATTTTTCGTTCTCTAAAGGGTTTATGCATTCTAGCACAAAATCTTTTTTACCTACTAACAATTCAAGTGTTGACTTTTAGTTAAGTCCATATCAACATTTGGGGTAGTCATTCCTCCTACTTCATTAGTTCAAGTAATCGATTATTCTCAAGCCTCACATTAGTACAGAAACATTTCAAGTAACTTCTTTCCTTCTCAAGACATGCATCATATCCTTTCTTCCAATAAGCTGCTACGTTATTAGAACATATCACAGTTATTTAAAGCCTTAACTAACCCTAAATGGAAATACGCAATGGATGTAGAATACAAGGCTTTAATTTAGAATGAAACATGGAATTTGGTTCCCTATTGCTCTTCCATGATCTTAGTAGGCAACAAATGGATATTCAAACTTAAATACAATGAATATGGGAGTGAGCAAAGATATAAATCCAGGCTAGTAGACATTCATCAAACCCCTGGCCTTGACTATGACTATACAGAAACCTTCTTTATAATTGTAAAACCTACCACAATCAGAGTAGTTCTGACATTAGCAGCCTCCTTCAACTGGGAGGTTTACCAACTTGATGTAAATAATGTCTTCCTCAATAAGAGACTAGGTGAATATATGTTTATGGTGCGACCTGAGGGGTATATTAGTAAAGCATTTATTGATTATGTGCTCGGTTGAAGAAGGCTCTCTATGGGTTTAAACAAACGTCTAGAGCATGGTATAATAGATTTTGGACAACATTACTAAAATAGGGATTTCATAACACCATCTTAGAGACATCCTTATTTTTTCTTCAAGATATAAACTATACACTTATAATACTAGCATATAATGATGATATTCTTGTGATAAGGTGTGATATCAACAAAATACATAAACTTATATGTGATCTAAATCAAAACTTTACTCTCAAGTACCTTTGTCGTGTTCACCATTTTCTTGGCATGGAAGTTATTAGTGATCAGCATGGATTCTACCTCAGTAAAGATTCTTGTGATAATGTGTGATATCAACAAAATTCATAAACTTATATGTGATCTAAATCAAAACTTTGCTCTCAAGTACCTTTGTCATGTTCACCATTTTCTCGGCATGGAAGTTATTAGTGATCAGCATGGATTCTACCTCAGTAAAGTTGGTTATCTCATTGATTTAATTCAAAAGACAAACATGTTGCATGCAAAACTATGTTCCACTCCAACCAATGTCTCTATTAAGTTGCACGATGACTCCTCAACACCATTTCCTGATGTAATTTTGTACAGGAGCATAATGGGATCCATGTAATAACTTATGCTAACTAGACCAGATGATGCATATATTATAAACAAACTGAGCCAGCTTGTTTAGAAATCCATTAACACTTGCAGGCTCGTAAATGCCTTCAAAGATATTTCATGGGCTTAATCTATCATGGAATTATCATCAAGCCTGTTGGAACACTCACTTTCACTACCTACTCTGTGTTGATTCTGCCTTCAATCTGGATGATCGGAGATCAACTGGTGGTTATGCTTTCTTGGGATTTCTCTGATTTCATGGTCTTCTATGAAACAACTAGTGGTTGCTCGCTCCAGTACAGAGAGGGAATATAATGTACTCCTAAACACAACTACTGACTGAGTTACACAATTCTCCATCACAAAGTCCTATAATTTGGTGTGATATCATGAGTGCCTCTTTATTAGCTGCTAATTTAGTCCTCAATGCACGTACAAAACACTTGGAAAATTATATTCACTTCATATGTCATAAGGTTCTGAGTAAGAAGCTTAAGGTTTAGTTTGTCCCTTCCTATGACCAAACAGCTGATGTTCCTACCAAATCCATATTAGAAGCTCAATTCTACATCTTAAGAACAAGATCTAAGTGGCATCTTCCCTCTTTCTCTTGAAGGGGATGACAATGATCATATACAACTAACAAAGGTTAGTTGACATACGCATGAGGTTACCATGAAAGTTGATAAAGTTAAGCTAAGTTTGTTAGCTTCGGTTAGCTAAGTCGTCAGTGTGTTTTTATTAGTTAGCTAGCTATTCCTTTGTATATGTATAAGCAAGTGTAAGTATAATTATGATTATTCTTATTGAAGTAAATCAAGGGAAGTTCTTTTTCTTGATTCGCGACTAACATCATTAGGCGATTCCTCGATCAATAAGTTCAACTTTCAAATATATGTTACTTGTCGTAACTGGTCTTCATCCTTGCTCTACGATATTCTTTTTTTTTTCTCTGCCAACAACTCAATGATCCATAAGTTTCTTCATTTCATTTTCTTTTTCTTTTTCAAATCTTTGATTGTCTTCCTCCTTTATTAGTCTTCCTCCTAAGCTATTTTCCAGATCTTTATAATGCTTTTTTCTATAGCTGTGATTAAAAAGATCTTTGATGGGCGTGGGTTGGAAGGGGTTTCGGCTATACCATAATTCCTTTTCTAGGTCTAGACAAACCCCTAAACAAGAAAAAGCAACGTTAAATTAGTTCATTTTGGCTTAATTCTTTATTCTGTTCAGAATTTGGGGGCGACAACAAGAATTTGAAAATACTTCTAGGGTGATGTCAACTACAAATATAGCACATTCCTTATTGATAAAAACTATTTTTTTCTTCAAGCTAATCAAATTCAGATTCTCTTGCTCATGATTATCGATCCCTGATCAACCTACTAGCACTTATCTTTACTATGATTATTGTGATCTTAGAAATTTATGTAAAAAGTTATTGTCATGTTTTTAGTAGTTTGTAACCTGTCAGGATCTTAGTGACTTGAGTAATTTGTTATGGTATAATTTTCAGAAATTCATCATGATTATGTACATGTTTTAGTAAGATGTAATCTTATCAAGCTTATATATGTTTACACAAGCTTTACGTAATTGGTGTTTACTTTAAGGTTGTTTTAAATGCTAGTATCAGAACTATGATTGTTATTATTTATAGTTAAGTTGTGTAAAACATTATGTAGAAATGGCATGATTAAATCAGTCTACAAAAGAAGACAATACTTGTTATGATGAATATGATCATGATTCTACATATAATAGTTTGTTGTATGTGCTCCTAGTTATGCGTATGCATACATGTATTACCAAAATTAGTTCAGTAAACCAAGAATGTGATGAAAGTGTATCATGCATCAAACTAAACACTTAAATGACTTAGTATACTCAAGTGACATAACTTATATGGCACAACTTGAATTGATATATAACTTAAGGTCGAGAGATGACACAATTCATATTTGTAAATTTGATTGTGTCTTTGGGATGAAAATGAAAAAAATCCAAAATGTGGTAAACCAATGTATAATAAAAAGTAAAGGATGGTTAAGATGAAAATATTACATAATGTACCGCGTCACTTTTTTATAATACCTAGATTGCAGAGATTGTTCATTTCAAAGTACGCATCGCTAAATATGAGATTGAAAATCTGTTAAGATCATGGTGATAAGGATCATAATTCGTCGGAGTATGCAGAACCAGATTGGGAACACAAAAAGTTGTTTTATCCTAGAATGAGAAACAAATGGAGTAAGCTTCTTAAAATCATTTTTGTAGAACGGAATATGATACTCAGAACGTGAAGCATTTTATTTTGGATTGCATATGTAGTATAAAAGTCCACAAAATATATAAAGAATAGCATAAATAAATTCATCCAATTATTAAATTACCACACTTTTAAATACTTAAAATCAACCATCAAGCATTTGTTAATCATGACTAACTAATAAAAAAAAAGTTAATATCATAGGACTCCTACACTTTACCCCAAAATCAACTTACCCCTAAAACTAATTTTTCCTTCATAATTGATCCTCCAACTTTCTCCATTCATCAATTTACCCCATGATCATTAAATGGTTGTTAAATGATCACATGCATAGCACATGCCTATTTTTTTTATAATTTAATCCATTTTTTCAACTTTATAAGATACTGATCTCTCATATTTCTCTATTAAAAAAACTAACCACAAATTGCATCCCCCTCTTCACCGATTATCAAAATTTTGATAAATTCTCCTCTAGTTTCAGCAATGATTCGGGTTTATTCTCCTGCAGGTTCAGTTGATAAAAAATAAATATGATTGATAGCAACGGGTCGAGTTTAGAAAAAATAACAACAGTTCGGATTTAGAAAAAAATATTTATTCATGTTGGAGAAAAATAAATATGATTGATAAAAAACAGCAACGATTCGGGTTTAGAAAAAAATAGCAACAGTTCGGGTTTATGAAAAAAAGCAATGGTTCGGGTTTTGAAAAAATAGCAACATTAATTCATGCTGGAGAAAAATAAATATGATCGATAAAAAATAGTAACAGTTCGAGTTTAGGAAAAATAGTAGCGATTTGAGTTTAGAAAAATTATTAACGGGTCAGGCTTAGGAAAAATAGCAGCGGTTCAGGTTTAGAAAACTAACAACATTTATTCATGCTAGAGAAAAATAAATATGATTGATAAAAAAATAACGGTTCGGATTTAAAAAATTAGCAACATTTATTCATAACGGAGAAAAATAAATATGATTGATAAAAAATAATAATGGTTCGGGTTTAAAAAAATTATCAATCATTTGGGTTTAGAAAAAATAGCAACGATTTGGTTTAGAAAAAGTAGTAACATTTATTCATGAAGGAGAAAAAGAAATATGATTGATAAAACTGAAACCGAAACTGTAGAAGACTAAACCTGAACTGTTGCTGAAACTATAGGAGAATTTATCAAAATTTTGACAAATCGGTAAAGAGGGAGATATAATTTGTGGCTGATTTTTTATGGAAGAACATGAGAGATGAGTAGCATATAAGATTGAAGAAATAAGTAAACTTAGAGAGAGAAAAATAGGCATGTGTCACGCGTGTGATCATTTAACATCTATTTAACGGTCATATAGTAAATTGATTGATAGAGAAAGTTGGAGAGCTAATTAAGAAGAAAAATTAGTTTATGGGGGATAAGCTGATTTTAGGGCAAAGTACATGAAGGTTCTAGAATATTAACCCTAAAAAAGTGAGGTCTAGGGTTTTACAAAAAAAGCGATAACATTTAAGCTTTCTTTTTTTCCTTTATCCATTGAAGAAACTATATTTGTATTGCATAAATCTAGAAATTTGAGCTTATTGGATTGTCATACATGGTGTTGAACTTTGATCTCTGAAGTCTTGGGCTAGTTGGATTTGATCGGGTGCTCGTGGGTTTCATTTCATGAATGGTCGTTCCTTAGGACCTTGACAATATAAAAATGAATTCAACCTACAAAATAATATAATAAATCATAAAAACACAATAATATATATTTATTTATTTATTCATTTATTTATTTAATAGTTAAATTAAAAAAACTAAAGAGATTGGATTTGTTAATGAAAAGATAAATTAGATTAATTATTTTATTGTTATAATTGTTGAGGGCGGTTTTGTACTTTCTCTGATCTTATCTTCTTAGGTTTGTTTTGGTTTTTAGTTCTTCTAAGTACGTTTTTCTGGTTTAATGAGCTTCCTCTTCTCTTCTTCTCTTCATAATTTTGTCCTCAATCTCCATCTCTCAGCTTTCCTTTATCTTCTTCATAATATCAGAGCCAGATTGACACACGTCTTAATCCATTGGCAGAAACAACTAATATTCCGAATTCAACTCTAGAAAATCAAGAATCGCTTGAATCTAAAATTGGTATCCAAACCAATTGCCAAGCTACAACCACGCCCATTTCTTGTTCGGCTTTACCAATTTCTTCTTCACTTGACTGCCCTAATTCCTCTTCTCAGTTTTCTATTCCCACAAAGTCTGAAAATCCACCCCATTCCCCAATTTTCTCCTCTCCAACATATGTAATCTCATCTCTATTCGCTTGGATTCCTCTAATTCTGTACTTTGAAAATACCAAATCTCTACAATTCTTAAAGCTCAATGGTGTTCAATTATATAGATGGTTCAATTCCTTGCCCTGCACAGTTTATCAAGAACTGAGCCATCACCTAACTCAATTCAAGATTCATATAGTGGGTTGCTCAAGACCAAGCTTTGCTAACACTTATCAACGCCACACTCTCGCCCATGGCTCTCCCATATGTTGTGGGTTACAAGACTTTCAAAGAAGTTTAGGATTCAATTGAACGTCATTTTCCTCAATATCTCGCATAAAAATTTTACGACTGAAATCTGATCTACAGTCAATATCCAAGAAACCATCAAATAACATTGATGCATATATTCAGCGCATCAAGGAAACGAAGAACCAGTTGATAGCAGTTTCGTTTCACATTGATGACGAAGATATCTTTATTTGCACCATCAACGGGCCTCCCTCTGAATTCAATACACTCTGAACATCTATCAAGACTTGGGTCGAACCTCTCTCCCTCGAGGAACTTCATGTAATTCTTAAAGCCGAAGAGGTATTCATGGAGTCTCAACGCAAAACCCAGGATGCTGTTTTTCCCATTAATACTCTCCTAGCTTCATTTCCAAAAAAAGGTAACACAAGAGGTAAGGGTTTTAGTGGCTCTCGTGGTAGAAATAATTTTGGAAGGGGGGTAACCATGGCTCACAGAACTGGAACTTCAATCCAAACTCACACCCTCCCTCACTTGTTGGTCCTCACCCCAATCAAACTTCATAATCTGTTAATCTCAACTCTGTTAACAACATAGACTCGTGTTTGATTTCCCACACACCAAGAATTCAATGCCAAATGTATAACAAAATGGGGCATAGTGTCATTGACTGTTATCATCGGTTGAATTTCTCTTACCAAGGCTGCAGACCACCTCAAAATCTAGCAGCCATGACTATTTTTGCTCAAGGATCGAACAATTCAGATACACAGGTGTGGTTGTCTGACACTGGATGCAACAATCACCTTCTCCTCATCTGATTAACGTATTTTCTACATCTTAATACCATGGTGATGATGCTGTTTCTATTGGAAATGGGTAGAATTTGTCTATTACTCATATAAGTTCTACTCTTCTCTCCACTTCCTCTAAAAAATATTCTTTATTACAAGTTTTCTGTGTTCCTCACTTGTCTTCAAATCTCTTATCTATTTAGAAAATAATTACACATTTATTTTTTATGCACATTTATTCTACATTCAAGACAAGGCGACAATGGCAATCTTGCATAAGGGACCAAGTGTTAATGGCCTTTATATTATTCCTACTAGTTTGCCTAAATAATCTACTGCTTTTGTTGGCTTAAAAGCTCTCAATTTTCTTCGGCATTATAGATTAATATGACACTCAAATATTGTTACTGTTAAACGAATCTTGCACAATGCTAATATCTCTTGTCATCTTCCTTCTACTACTACTTGTATCTGTATTAGCTGTATCAGGAATAAAATGACTAATCTTCCTTTCATTGTTTCTACATCTGTGACTGGTTCTCCTCTCCAACTTATACATAGTGATGTGTGGAGACCCTCCCCGACAACATCTATAGATGGACATAGGTTTATGTTATCTTTATTGATGATTTTTCCCAATATTCTTGGTTATTTCCTATTTACAACAAATATGATGTTTTTAAAGTGTTTCAAAGATTTAAACATTTAGTTGAGAACATGTTGTCAACTAAAATCAAGACCTTTAGTTCTGATGGAGGAGGCGAATATACTAGTCTCCTTTTTTCAGTCTTTTTTGCAAGAACATAGAATAGTTCATCAAAGAACTTGTCCTTATACACCTCAGCAAAATGGTGTTGTTGAGTGTAAACATAAACATGTGGTTGAAACTGTCTTAACTTTACTTTCTCATGCTTCTATTCCTCATTCCTTTTGGAATTACGCTTTTACGACTGCTGTTTATCTCGTTAATCGTATGCCAAGTGAAGTTTTGAATAATATATCTCATTTTGAGAAACTTTTTGGTAAATTGACAGATTACACTCATTTAAGAGTTTTTGGTTGTGCTTGTTATCCAAGTCTTAAACCTTACATGAAACCTAAGTTTGAACCTACAACTTCTCAATGTGTATTTGTTGGTTATGCCTTGGACCAAAAAGGTTATTTATGCTATGATATCTCTAACAAGAAATGCTACACTTCAAGGCATGTTATTTTCGATGAATATCACTTTCCTTTTGGTTCTTCTATCTCTAATTCTATAGATTCTTCTAGCAAGGCTACTTGTAGTTCTTCTTCCAACAGGTACCCTCCTCTGTTGCCTCATTTCTTCTATTCTCCAACAAGGTAATTCTCTTTATTTTGACAATTTTAAGTATGGTTTTCCTCGACGGTTTCACGGTAACGGTTATGCCAATCGCCGATAAAAAATACGTAAGACTTTGGCGGCGATTATTAGTATTTTACGTATAACGGCAGTTTTGAGGATAGAACCGCCGCTAAATAACCTTTAAATCCCTTATTTTTCCTTTTCACCCAAATTCGCGTGAAATGTTTTACGTGTAGCAGCGGTTTTAAGACATTTTACGGGTTTTAAAACCGCCGCTAAGTAACATTTAAATCCTTAATTTTTCCTTTCACCCAGACCCGCGATTCCCCCTATCTCCGTAACAGGCGACGCGACCTCCTCCGTGATTTTCTGTCGTCAGCTCCTCCACCGCAAGCTCCCCCACCATGAGCTCTTCCATGATCTACAGGTACCATCTCATTTCTCACTTCTCTCTTTGCAATCTTCCTCTCCCTCTCTCTGCAACAAGCTTTTCTGTTGATAAATTACAAAAATCTCAACTTTGGGGGTTTAGAGAGTTGGAAATGGTGTTTACTGATAACTGTGATATTATGTGGACTGTTAGTCACCAATTGGTTTATGCACATCATAGTATTTTTTATAGAAAGGAACTTTCTTCTAAGGAAAAAAGTATTGTATTTTTTCATGGGTTGAAGAAAAGTGTCCAATTTACCATAAGTGTACTATCAACAAACGGCACAAACATAGAAGGATTAGCATATGTATTATTTGATGAGTGTGATTTTGAATGGGATGAAGAGGAAGTGAGTAAGGTATTTTGATAAATAGAGTGATTGAATTATGATGATATTGGTAATGTTCCACATGCTGGTAAAATGTTAGCTGATGTGCTTGTACCACTGGACATTAACTAACCAGAAAAGTTGGTATTGGAAAAAAACATGACTGTTGATTAGTAAAACGAGAGGAAGAATATGATGATTGAGAACATAAAAAATAAAATAGGAACTCAAACTCATTTAAAGAACTACTCTATGATGATTACTATATCACAAAATGATGCACTTGCTTGTGTGATGTTGAAAGTTTAGTGATTGGTAAGGGTGGGGAAAACATGAGCAACAGAAGGTTTGTAATAACAAATAATTTGATCTATGACAGTAAGGAATTTCATAGGGTGATTTATGATCAAATATGGATGTGGGCAATCTGCTTATGAGTCAAATAATGATATCAAAACTCTTGGTATTACTTTAGAGGTAGTTGTCATTGAGATTGCACCAATCAACGGAAGTCAATGCTTGATACCCCCACTTGCAAATTTTAATTCCAAATTTTCAAAGAAAACAAAAGTAAGATCATACACATAAATACTACCTTGTGTGTATGCTCTTTGTACAATGAAATTTTTTTAATATTAATTCATTATACTTAGCTATGTTATCTAAAATTCTCAACATGTTGATTGACGCTTTTGGTTCATTTATGCCAAAGTTAGAATAGGGTTAGTTTGTTTATTGTAATCTAATTATGAATATAGTTAATTGTTTATTGTATTTTTTTTAATTTTTTGTTTATTTAATTTAATAGTCAAATAGTTAGAATATGTGTAGCTAATTTAATAGAATAGTTAGAATATGAGTAGCTAATTTTTTTAGTTAATTGTTTATTTTAATTTTCCTAATTTTTTAGTTTCTTTAATTCTTGTAGTGATTGCAACTTGTTTGTCTCTGTTCTGTACCTTAATTTGTGACTCTGATTTCATTGTAAGTTTGATTTTCATTGTATTGAACTATCTATTATAATGTGTGTAGATTGATTTTAATATGGATCAAAGTTGGATTGAAAAATCTCAAGTTAGTCAAGATAAAAGTTTAAGTTTGTTAGTTAATTTCATGTGACTTTGATAAGTTAATTCTAAATATAGTTTTATTGAATAGGCCAACAAGAATGAAGTGTCGGACGAAATAAGGTGGTTAGCTCGTGGTCCAAATGGAGTGGTAAAATATGCGGGAATTAATATAAACGGATTTGTATTTCGCATCAAAGAAAGTGATGCAGCACTAAAGATGCAGAATTGTGGGGTTTTAGTGACTGCTGAGACTAGAAGTTACGCAAGTTCGAGGGATACAAATCCAATAACAGGAGAAGTAAAATATTATGGGATATTGAAGGAGATTATTGAACTGAACTATTACGATAAGTTCAAAGTAGTGTCATTTAAGTGTGATTGGACTGACACCACGAATGCTAGAAGAAAAGTTGATGAGTTCGGGTTTACACTTATTAATTTTTCACGTTTTGTTCACACTCGTGAGGATTTGAAAGATGAACCATTCATCTTTGCATCTCAAGCACGTCTTGTGTATTATGTACAAGATCATATAGATAAAGATTGGCATGTTGTGGTGCATACAAAACCAAGAGACATGTTTGACGTGAGTTACCATAATAATGATACAATTCTTGATAATGAAGTGGTGATGAATTTTGAAAGTGAGATACATGATCATTCTCATTTAGAAGAAGTTTTACATGAGAATGAAGAATGTGTCAATTTAGTTAAGGTAGATGTTGTTGGTGTAACCATAGAAGATACAATTCATATGAATGTTGATTTTGATCAGAATGGTGATGACTCAAGGTTCGTGGTCGGACACGATTAGCTCATATATGGAATTTACTTGAAGGGAAGAAAGTGAAAGTTGAATTCAGCGCAGCAGAACAACCGATCAAGGATCAAGCATCTATGTATACGAGCTTTTTGGCTTCATTAGGATGCACCTACGATCTATTGCCGATCACATATAAAAATTAGAAGAAAGAACCTAAAATGTACAAGAACGCAGTATGGGATATTGTGAAGGTATAAATTCTTATTTGTAATTGTCTCTTCGATTATGTATTTATTAACTATACATTTGTCATTTTTCAGAGTAAATGGGAAGTTGCCGATGCTAACCGAAAGTTTGCATTGTGTTTAATTAATAAGAGTTGGAAGGATGGCAAAAGCAAATTGAGAACAATGAACACGACAAAATATCCGAGTGAAGAAGAATGCCTAAGACATAAACCTGAGGAAGTTTCACGAGATCAGTGGAATACTATTGTCCATTTTTTGTTCTCTTCTGAAGGAATGGTATTACAATATTTTATTTTGACATTGCATTTTGTTTATTACATAGAATAAATACTAATTTTGTTTCTCAAATAACATGCTCGTAGTGAAACAAATATTGAGGTACGAGTAAAATAAAGTATACATCATTCTTTAGGAAAGGAAAGCTATGCTAAAAAAGATGAAATGGCACATAAATCTTTTTTTATTATAAATAATATTTTTGTTTTTAGTTTTGTGATCAAAATATAATTTTTTTTAAACATAATGATAGACGGAGATGTTGGGGAGAGAGCCCAATGCGGTCAAACTGTTTATAGAAATGCATAAACGCAAGAGATGGAAATTTAGTAGATCAAGAATCTGCTTCTAGAGTTGTAAGAATTATTTTTTAAGTCTATATTTTGTCAATATTTTTTATTTTTTCAATTACATTGTCACATATGTGATTGAATTGTTTATTTTGTAGGAGAAAATGCAAGAACTTCTGGCAACCCAAACGTAGGATGAGAATAATATCACCCTAGAGATGCATTTTCTGAAGTTATAGGTCCAAAGCATCCTGGACGAGTCCGTGGAATGAGACTAGGTCCAACTCCCACCAGTGTTTTTGGATCACAGAACAGCCGTCAGTTCTCTGAACAGACGTTCGTTCCATGTGCAGAACATGAGAGAGTTATGTCATAACTCCATGTTTTTTAAGAAAAACAGTTCAACTTCAATCTCAAGTGGCGTACCTTATGAAAATGATGCAAGCACAAAATCCTTCGTTCTCATTCCCTAGCGGCGATCATGTAACATTTTTAAGGAATATATATTTTATATAATTATAAATTATGTTTATTCCAACACTAATACTAATTTTGTTCATTTTTATGTGTTTATAGGATTCTGGAGATCCTCCATCAACTTTATGATCGCTTAATGTTCAGTGAGGATGAAAAATACTATATATTGCTTAAGTATGAACTCATATAGCTTTGTATTTAGAATTTGTAAATGCTTCAATCGATCAATTCTGAATTTTTAAATATTTATGAATGTCTGAATTTACGAACGTTTAAAATGTAATAATTTGTGAATATTTGAATTGATGGACTCTGAAATGTTGAAATTTTTGTATTGGTAGATTCTGAAATATATGATATAGAATGTTTTCTGAAACATGTATTTTTAAAAATTATGAGATTTTTAAAAAATAGAAAACATTCTAGCCAAAATTTCAATTTATAGTGGCCATTTTGGTTCAAAATCACCAGAAAGTATTTTTATTCTGTTTTTGGGCTTTTGCGGCGGTTTGAACCGCCGCTAAAAAATATTTACCGGTGGTTTAAAACCGCCGGAAAAACACAGAAGTTTTCTCCAATTTCTGGGATTTTGGCGGCGATTTTAACCGCCGTGAAAGAGAAATAAAACCGTGGCAGATACCCTCATTTGTCGACGGCCGTTCGGCGGTTGGAAAAACCGCAGCCAAAAAATTTTACGGCGGTTAAAACCGTCGCTAAAGACGATCAAAACCGCCGCTAATAACAGTTTTTCTTGTAGTGATCCTCTTTTTAACACATAGCAGTAAATAGCGTGGTGTGTTGTTTCTATATGTTGAAGATTATTCTTGGGTGGAGACATCAGGGATCGACATGATGAAAGCGATTAATGTGGTCAGTCCTTTCTAATGTTATTCAAGTTGTTAACCAGAAGGAAACTATAAAATTAAGAAGTAGAAAAGTTACATTTACATATCTTTTGGTCACCATGTTTGTAGATATGTTGAATTTGATACAACAACTTTAGCAAATTATTGTTTTGAGGATATGTATGTAAAAAGCAAAAGAATTGTGAGAATACTTTATTAATCAATCACGCATGGATAATATTTAAGAGTCACTCTAATTTAGAGCTACTAAAGATAACACAAAGAGATGTGATCACATTACATAATGCTAAAATGACTTAATGATGTTAAAAATGTCATAACAACATCAACTGTTTTAACTTATGGAAGGAGTTGGTGAATATAATGATGGGAGTACGAAAAATCTGTTGATTTGATTGCATAAGATATAGGGATTCATGACTTGGGATTAAATGGTTAACCTATTATCCATTACAAAACCTATTTATAAGTTTCTATAGGTTTTTAATAAAGACGGTCTCATTATGGCATAAGTGTATGATGGATGTATAATATACTTAGTGAAATCAAATATGTTTTGAAAGACAATAAGCACAAGGATGAATATTAATACATTAAGACTTTAGTGCTAAGTAGACGAGAGAAAATGCCCATTCCAATACATTCTCTTGAATATGTTTTATCATCTCAATTTTATGATTAAATTTATGTTAGTACCCAAGCTCCTTTAAAGAACAATAAGAAAAAAAAATAGAAGATAAGAAAGTAGTAGTTGGAGTGTTAAAAGTATTACTTTTTTTTGTCAAAATCCTAGTGAAGAAAGGATATCAATTTATGGATATAGCATACACATATGCTTTCTCTCCACCACAACTACTTTTCTAGATGTTGTGTGGTACACAGGTTATGGAGTGAAAACAACAGAACTCGTAGAGATTGCAAAATAGAGTTTATCTCAGCTTGTAACTACATCCTCAATTAAAAGAAATTTGAGCATTGACTCTTGTATTCATAATGTGAGGAGGATCCTAAAGAAGATAAAGGAAAGCTGAGAGATGGAGATTGAGGACAAAATTATGAAGAGAAGAAGAGAAGATGAAGAAGAAGGCAAAATGCTATCAATTCTCATTAAACCAGAAAAGAGTACTGAGAAGAACTAAAAACCAAAAACAAACCTAAGAAGATAAGATGAAGGAAAGTACAGAACGACCCTCAACAATTATAACAATAAAATAATTAATCTAATTTATCTTTTCATTAACACCCCCCTCAAACTAATCCACGGCTTGTGAATGAGTTTGTTTAAGCATGTAGAACAGGATTCGAGCTGAAGGATATAGCTAATGTGTTGTCACAGTAGAGAATAGGAGCCTGAGTCTGATAGACATGAAGATCTTGAAGGAGTTTTCTTAGCCAGCTTAACTTAGCTACAGTATTCGCTAATGCTTTGTATTCCGCTTCAGTTGAAGACCTAGCAACAGTTGGATGCTTTTTTGAACTCCAAGAAATGGCATTCAGACCAAGAAGGATCATAAATCCTGAGGTTGAATGTGTATATGTTGGGTCACCAGCCCAATCAGCATCTATAAAGGCCTACAAAGAGATAGAACCAGGTCTAAATATAATATTGTGATCAATTGTTCCTAGAATATACCTAAAGATACATTTAACAACAACCAAGTGTGAGGAAGTGGGTGGGTGTATAAACTGATAAACACGATTAACAATAAAAGCAATATCAGGCATAGTAAAGGTCAAATATTGGAGAGAACCAACAATGCTCCTATAAAAGGTGACATCAGGCAAAGGGGATCCAGAAACAGAACATAAAAGGAGATTTATGAGTACTTTTGTTGATTAACGAATATACCAGAAGAAGTTCTAGAGATCTCTAGGCCTAAGAAGTATTTTCGATCACCTAAGTCACTTATATCAAAATGATCTTTTAGATTATGCACAATCTTATTAATAAAGGCATTAGATGTTCCACTAATGATAATATCGTCAACAAATAATAAAATATAGGTGAGAGAAGAAGAAGTAGCATGAACAAACAATGAAGTATCAGCATGAGAACTAACAAAGCCTATGGACAACAAATGAGATGTAAATTGCTCAAACCACGCTCTAGGAGCCTATTTTAATCCATATAAAGACTTATTTAACTGGCAAACATAATTAGGATAATATGTACTAACAAAATCGGGAGGTTGTGTTATGTAAACTTCCTCAGTTAAAGTACCAGGTAAGAAAGCGTTTTTAACATCCAATTGTCTCAAAAACCAACCATATTTAGCAGCCAAGGAAAGTAAGATCATAATGGTTGGTTTCTTTATAACGGGACTAAAAGTCTCACTATAGTCTAAACCATCCTGTTGGTGAAAATATTTAGCGACTAAACATGCTTTATGTCTAGCAATGGTGCCATTAGGATGATATTTGAGTTTGTAAACTCATTTGCATCCTACAAGATTCTTATTAGGGGGGAGGGGAACAAGAGACCAAGTCCTTTGAGAAAGAAGAGCTTGATACTCATCAACCGTAGCTTGAGTCCATTCGGGACTTTTGATAGCAGAAGAGAAAGAAGAAGGTTCAGATTTAAAAATCTGACCAGAAGGACCACAGGAAAGAAAAGTTTTCTTCTTAGAAATCCCAGACTTAGACCTAGTTTACATAGGATGGGTGGAAGTGCTAGACACATGGGGCTAAAAAGAAGCAGAACACATAGGCAAACCAACATTTACAGAAGAAGAATTGTCCTTAGAATAAGAGTAGTCTGAACCAGAAGGGGGAGGGGGTGAATTATGCTTGACAGACGGTAAATTATTATGTCCAGAACTAGAATTACCATAAACACAGCTAGCATTCTTATCAGAAATTTCAGAAATTGGCAAAGCAGAAGAATTTATATTGTTTTCAGAATCATGAGTGGTAAAAACACGAATAGAGGTTTCATTATTAACAGATAAAATAGACACATTATCAATCAAAATTGTTTCAGAACTAGGTCAAATAAAATCATGACAGCTAGTAGTAGAATCATGTAAACCCAAAATGGGAGCAGCAGACTTATGTAAACGGGAATTACTGTAGTAGTATTTTCGACACCAACGTGTATAGCAATCAAAATGGGATAAACAATAGTTGTACCATGACCATTTTTTTTGTACAAAAGCAGAATCCATACCTTTCTTGTAGTGGAATTTTTTTATAGTAGACTAACCATCCAAACAATTTACACCCCATTTGTGTACATTGCGTCTTTTACTTAGAATATGTTCCCTTTCACTCGGTGTTTTTAAATCATTTTAATAATGTCGTTCTCGCCCTCTCAAATGATGGCGTTTATATCATTTTGGTGATCTACTAATATCAAACGCCACTCTACATAATTGCGAATTTCTAAGAACATTAATGGATATCCCATTTTCACACAATGCACTAACATTACTTCCATTAATGAAATGTCTTTCATCATAGTAAATGATTCTTCAAGCGGATTTTGATTCCTTTGTAGTTGATGACTACTGAGTTTAGATTTTTCCAAGAAGAAGAAACACCTTCTCTATTTGTATTATATACTATGAATACTTTCAAATGTTGCACGATCTTTTAATAATGTTGGCATCTTTTAATGTCAGCTTTTTTTATCATGTAGACAAAAAATGTGCGTGAATGCGAGTGCCTACACTAATAAATGTTTCTTTACAGTACACTCTCAATATTTAACACCTTCTAGATTTTTTTCGTATGTTTATCTTTCATAATTACCTCTTCAACAAAGGTTTATAGTTAAAATTAATTGGGGTCACTTATATTATGTTTTGTTAAAGCTTTGGAAAAAGAATTGGATAAATTAAATAATTAGAGAGAGAAACCAAAAAAAACCTACAAATTTATAAAAGCTTCAATATTTCGGAGAGTTATGATTCACTATGACAAGGTTTTGACCATGATTTTATGTCTTGGTTTATGCACTACGACGACTGAAATGCAAATAAGTTTTTATACAAAAACACAAGAATAATTTACAAAATCAATTAAATACTAAATTTATATTTATATTTAAGAAAAGAGACCTCCTTTAACTATATAGCTAGAGACTAGATTGTCTTATGCGTTAGTTAAAAAGTCTTCGACTTTTTCATCAGATGAGATGGACTATTTTTAAACATCATGAAATCATCGTCATTTCCAAAATCATCTTCAAGCAGAATATCAACTGTTTTTCTTTTTCTGAAATTCATTGCATTGTATTTGCAAGTGTTTGGAGAAAGAAAAAGTATAAGAAAGTTGTAGGAGAGTAGGGTTGCATACTGATTTTTAGGACTGGTATAAAGAATGTTGAAATAGGGAAATAGAGTTTAAATAGAATAAGGAAATAGTGTTTACATATGATATCAAACTAAACACAAAACCAGAAACTCCTCAAATATCATCTCAATTAATATTAAGAAATCAAAACTCAATACAAGTACTTCCTAAAAAATAAAACACCAACAAAAGTCATGTTAGTTTAGACTTTATCGTATTATAATATAATAGTCTAGACTATGAAAGTCATACGCTAAGAACTCATACATAGCCTGACTTTCCCCTAAAGGTGGGCTCATATGGTAAGAAACTTGAATTTCTTATCCAAAATCAAGAGATCAAATCTCACCGGTGGTCTTTGCAAATATGGTATATCTTTATCCCATCATCTTATGTTTAGTAACACCTAAGTTTTATCTCCATGTAGTGGGAATAATTATATGCGGTGACAGATGAGCGTAGTATTTTCAACCGGGTAGTGGGGAAAACATGCTGGGAATGATGCCCTTAAAGCATATGATATAAAGTCTTTATCGATGATTAATGAATAAAGTGATTTTTTTCATTTAATGTTTCCAATCATGTATGTTTGATACTTTATAAACATAATGAAAGTTTTATTTTTTATCTTTATCAATATCTATCTATCTATATTATATTAAAATGAACTTAAATGTAAAAAATTTTTGATTTTCTTTTTTGTCATTTAAAGTCTATTAAAATATAACACAAAAATTAGTTATTTCACTTCTTTCCTCATTTAATTCATTTGATAATATTTTATTTTTATCCAATAATAATTTATTTATAGTTAGTAAAATAAAATATCTTGATAATCTTATGTAACTAAAGATGTGAATATCCGTTGATTGATTTTAAGATCTTTTATAACTAATATTTAATTATAAGTCAATCATGATTTGTTCATTATAAATTTATATATTAAATATTCTTAAATATTTATGTTATCAGTAACATGAAATTCATATACATGACGTTATAGAAAGACATTAATATATTTTAAATACGAGAAAGTATCCTTTAATATGGTATACTTATTTCTGACAAATTGGTAAAATAAAAATATTTCTTATACCATTCAAATAGCACTAATTTTAACATTATAAACCGGTTATTATTATTACTGTTTCACTTTTAGTTTAGAAGTAGAATAATTTTTAAAGATGATGGTATATTTATTTCAACTTAATATTAATTTAAAATTATATGTACATTTTTAAGTTGATTGAATAAGTGTGAAGCATGTACGTGTCGACTAGTATATTAAAAGTGGGATGAGAATGAGAATCATTTTAGAACATTTTTCCACCTTTTATTTTATAATTTCAAAATCGCCCATTGACTTTATTAATGGTGTATTATTTTAATTGTTAATTTTTCTTATTTTCTTATTTCTCTAAATGATGTATCTCATGAGCAAACTTTTCATTTTCTTATTGTTTCTCATTTAAAATTTTTTTTAGACATATGAACATAATAAGTTATTTCGTCATTAAGATATATATTAGATAACTTCAATCAATCAATAAAAGAATAAAACATGTTTTTAGTTCATTTATCACATAGAGATCAAATAAATAATATACTAGAAAATTGAAGTAACAAATGTATAGAGGGTGTCCTTATAGCATAATTAACTTAATCAAAAATATTTTGTGGGTAAGACTTATGAAAAACATAAGAGTTATAATTGTAGTTTTGTATCTATATCTACTAATAAATGTATTTTATTCAAAGTTTTTTATATGAATAAGTAATTTATAAGAAACAATCAAAATAATAAAATCAAATAATAAAACTGTGCATATCACATGTAATTTAACTAGTGATTATTATATGTGGCCTTAAAATTGTATATAAGTGTTATATACAAGAGGATAATGTTTAAGGATAATAATAAAAATGTAAGTAATTAATGATTAAAGTTGTGATATTTAATTGATCAATGATACAAGTACAACTCATTTTCATTAAGAATGAACAATCTTATCGGACCGTTAATGTTGAGATATTGAAACTATGATACTTTATATAATGAGATTGTATAAGAATGGGATGTGATAGATGTGAATCTCTAATGGTACCGTTAGAATATATAGTATCCAAAATTTATCATATTGCTGCTGAAATTTGAAACAATTTCAATCCTGAGTAATTAATAAACTCATTTTTATAACATTATGCTTTTTAACTTACTCGGTAAAGGTTATGTAACTCATCAAACTTAATTCTTTGTATTTTAAAAGTGAAATGAAGTAAAAATAGAGAATGTTAATGTACAAAATGTAATCCATTCATTTGTTATGAAATAAGATAAATAGTTCTATTAAGTACTGATTCAAGTCTAAAATGAGAGCACTCGATTTATGGTAAGATCATAAATTTATAATTCATTAAGGAATCAACAGAAATCAAAGATAAAGAAGTAATTTGAGAGGTTAACGATTATAGATCTAGCTTTAATTATGAACTATTTATTGAGGATTGATCTATATCTAGTGATTATTTAAATACTAGTGTGTTCTTTGAGTAATTAATATTTGTAATTTCAAGAGTGCAATTTCAAGCTTATACTCGAGTAACTTTGAAATTGATAAAATAATACATTAATAATTGGAGCTTGAGATTTTAGGTCCATGAGTCCCTATGTCATCTTTATGAATAATAATTAGACATGTAAATAGGATTACAATAAATAGTCTAGAATTACTTAATTCTAAAGTAGTATACTTTCTATAAATATGTTATAGTAGGAGTGTTCTTTTATGAAGAACCTAATCAATTAATTTATGAAAATTCATCGAGATAAATATAATGTGATATTTAATAAGTTAAAATTAGATTAGATAATGTGGTGCACCTACCACATACAATTATTCCATGTGGTATCTTATATTTTTCTTGAAGATGATCACGCCACACTAGCCAACCATCTCATCTAGTGGGAGGTGGCCACTTATTAGATGAGGGTTATCAGATAAGTGTTATCTAATAATTCAAAGTGAAAACTATCTTATCACTTATTAGATAAGGGTTGCTTGATAATTCAAATTATAGATAATCTTATCAAGAAATATCGAATTTAAATGTTGAATTAAAATTTGATCACTTTCTCTAATTGAATGAGATCACACCATACGGGACTCATGTGTGGCGCGGGAAAATTTCAGCTACCTCCCTAAAGGGGGAGATGACCCCCTATTAGATAAGGGTTATCTAATTTGAAATCAAAAATGAGATCTAATTTTATCTGCCCCTTTCAAATAGTGATTTATATCAATGAGGGATAGATAATTTTCATCGTCCCCTCTTTCATTAGATAGAGAATTTTAAAAATTAGAAAGAGAGAGACTTCAATTCTTAAGAAATTTTTTGTTGTTAGAGAGAAGATTTTAAAAGAATTGTCATTTTCCATATTCTACTTTCTCATATGTTGAGATGTTGTCATTTTTCCTATTCTACTTTCTCATATGTTGCTATCATAGTGGAGTCTAAAAAAGTGAGTGTATGATCAATCCCTATTTCTTTGAGACGTCCACACATCCGTCTTTTTAGTACCAGAGACTACGTATGGAAGATTTGAGGATTTGAGAAACTGATCATTCTTGAAGAGTTTGAGGAACTCAATCATTCTTGAAGAGTTCGATGAACCTGATCATCCCTCATTATCTGAAGGTATAAATTTATTTTCTATTGTGTATCAAACCAATATATAAATAGATTGAGCCAGAAAAATGTTTTCAAGAAAAAAAATTGTTAATAACGATTTAACTTTGTCAAGCGCGACGCTTCCATTGCTTTGGTTGGTTCTTTGTTTACGAAACTAACACAACCCCCACACTCAGTGATGAGACCCATGAAGCAAAGCAAAGAGAGTCAATTACAAATTTGAAATGAGTCAATTGCAAGGGTTAGATCTCAGAAATTCAAAGAAAATGGCTGATCAAGGAATTTTGGGTTGTTTTTGAAAATTTGCATGCCAAGATGAGTCTAAATGATAATTAAGGTTTTGTCCATGTCATCAGAGCAATCGTAGGGGTTAATTATTAATTAGATTAAGTCTTTAATATTTCAAATGTAATTTCAATATTATTTTTAGAGTTTTTATAGGGTTTATTTTAATTAGTAATTAGACTAAAATGAGATATCTTTTAATATTATGTGCGGGAAAAAACTTCTATATAAAGAGGGTTTATCTTTTGTAAAAGGCAGAGATTATTGATAATAAAATTTAAAGAAATTTTCTCTAGATCTTTTTGAACTATTTGAACTGATCAGATTTTTATCTGTGACGTTCACACTGACTTATCGATTCACTCATCCGTCCTGGATTGTCGCGTCTTCGACATACCCCAACTTATCAATCCATTCTTCCATCCCATATTTTTGTGGTGTTTTCGAATAGTTTTGATTCTCTTCAACAAGTTTGAATTGGGTCAATTTTTTATCCTTCTTGATTTGAAATCGATCCTAGAATTCTTGAACTATCATTGTTATCGGGTATCTAGGGTGAGTCGCCTAGTGAGTTCGTATCATTTGGTATTAGAGCTTTGACTCGTCAAATTAGGTTATCTTTTCCATCATTTGGTTCATGATTCCTTTTAATCATTGGGTCAGAATCTTTCTCTTAAGAATTAGATTTTTAGTATTCTTGAGCAAGTTGTCCAATATCTTGTTGTCGAGTTTCAAGGCAGGTCGCTTGAGGTTCACATCATTTGGTATCGGGTTGCTCTTTGATTTTTAGAAATTGTGGTTCTTAAAACTATCATAAATTTTCATCCGTGATTTGAAACAACTATTATTGCATATAAAAAAGAATGGATTTTCGGGTCCTACAATCCGTATTTGAACTTCAAAGTCCAATTCTATTGTTTTCATCCAGTTTTGAGGTCCTTACGTTTTTCCGCGTTGTATTACCTAAAAAATCAAATTTGCATTGTTTTAGTTATCATCTTATCCTCTTATAATATTATCATCTTATCACATCTTATCCATATGTTATCTATATCTTTTAAATTTTGTTATCCTTATTTGTTTATCTTATCATTTTCTATTATCCTTCTCCTCATCTTTAATTTGAATTTGAATTTAAATTCAATTTCAATTTGAACTCTTATCCATCTTTATCCTTATCCTTATTCTCATATCTTATCTAATCTTATCATATCCTATAATTTGAATTCAATTTGAATTTGAATTTAGATTTAAATTTCCTTCGGTTTAGCACCTGAATATCTTTAAAAAAAACAAAGAGAGAGAGAGAGAGAGAGAGAGAGAGAGAGAGAGAGAGAGAGAGAGAAATATGGAGTTGCAACAAAGTTCTTTTGAGTGTAAAGGCATGATGAAAAAAAGATTTTCAGCTAAGCTACATCCTAAAGGAGACAGTCCATTTCAAGTGAAAATTCGAGGATGAATCCTTTTGAGAAATGGGGGAATGATGAGAACCATGAAGCAAAACAAAGGGAGTCAATTACAAAATTGAAATGAGTCAATTGCAAGGGCTAGGTCTCAGAAATTCAAAGAAAATGACTAATCAAGGAGCTTTGGGCTGAAAAATTGCATGTTAAGATGAGTCCAAATGATAATTAAGGTTTTGTCCATGTCATCAGAGCAATCGTAGGGGTTAATTATCAATTAGATTAAAATTATGTGTCTTTAATATTTCAAATGTAATTTCAGTATTATTTTTAGAGTTTTTATAGGGTTTATCTTAATTAGCAATTAGACTAAAATTAGGTGTCTTTTAATATTATGTGCTGGAAAAAACCTATATATAAAGATGGTTTATCTTTTGTAAAAGGCAGAGATATATTTTAGAGAAATTCTCTCTTGTTCTTTTTGAACTATTTTAACTTATCATATTTTTATTTGTGACGTTCACACCGACTTATCAATTTGTTCATTCATCCCAGATTGTGATGTCTTCGACATACCCCAACTTATCAATCCGTTTCCCATCCCAGACTGTGGTGTCTTTGAATGGCTTTAGTTCTCTTCAACAAGTTTGAATTGGGTCAAGCTTTTATCATTCTTGGTTTGAAATCGATCCTAAGGTTCTTAAACCAACATTGTTATCGGGTTCCTAGGGTAGGTCGCCTAGTGGGTTCGTATCATTTGTTTGCGAACTAACACAACCCTCACACTCAGCTTTGTATAAAAAATATATATATAGTCTAACTTGACAACATAAAAAGTCCATGAAATATCTTTCTTCATTGGTCCATAATCCATTCTCTCTTTCCTATGAGGTCTTCAAATGTTCATACTTCATCGTCTTCTCAAATCGTCTTAAATCATCTTCAATTCTTCTCAAATCATCTTTTCAAATATTTTGAAATAGTTGAATCTCATATTCCCATCCCGATTGGAATTGGAAGTGTATGAAATAACTGTTCTTTATAATGTCATTGTTAATATTAGTCCAAAGTCACCTAAGTAAGAAATTGATATGTATTTACAACACTTAATAGATAAAGCTAAAACAATCATGGGATAAGGTGAAAACATATGATGCCGATGTTGCACACAAAAATTATTTGCATGTTGTCGTACTAGGGACAATAAATGACTTTCCAACATATGTCGATTTGTCTGGTTGGAGCTTGAAGGGTGACAAAGCATGTGTTATTTGTGATAGCATGTTAAGAACATTGTTAAATACCGAAGGTAAAATAAAATATACTCAAAATAAATTAATCACACATTCAATAACGATGAAACATATTTTAAAAAACATATGCATGTTACACATTGTTACTGAAGGAAAAAGAACGATGTTATGTAAATTTTTAAAGTTAGTGAAATTTTCATATGGATTTGCATCAAACATATGAAGATGTATTCATGCATGATGAGGGGAAATATATGGGGAATAAAAAATAATGATGGGCACATTTTACTAAGAAACTTTCCCATTGGAATTAGTTTTTTCCTATGCAATGGTGTATGCATTGCTTTAATTGAATTATATAAGTACAAAGAATTGTATTCGAAGAAAATAGACTTAAGGGGCGTTTGGTATAAGGCATATTTTGCCTTATACCTGAATCCTAGGGTATTTCAGTGATATCTTTATTTGGTATTCAATTTACAGTAGTCTTATAAATTTCAACAATGTTAAGATACCATCTATTTAAGGATATTTGAATCCCTCTCAGATCGGGATGTATCTGGATGCTAAGAGTATTCATGGTTCAGTTCGGTCAGTTATTAAGTAAAAATCAAATCAAATCAAAAGTCATGGTTCGGTTCACCGGTTCGGCTCGTATTTCTGTACATTTTTAAGTGTATTTTCATTCTTAAACCTGAAACTTTCATGTCTACTCACCTAAAAAAAACATCAAACTTATCAGGAATCATATTGGACATTTAAACATAAAATAAAATTCATGTCTAGTCACTTTCATATCTCAAATTTCTCACAAATCATACTATGCAACATATAAGCAAAACAACATTTAAACATAAGATAAGAAGTAAGACATATTATTCTATTTTGAACATAACAACATGTCTTATTTTAACATAACAACATGATAAGAAAAATATAAAGTTCTTCGTTCTTCATTCTTCAATCTCCACTACCAATATCACACCGTCACCGTAATAATCCCAGACTTGCAGCACTCTATTAAAAAAAAGCATGAAAAAAATATAAACTTGTAGAATACTAAATGTTTTGTAAAAATAAAATGTAATTCAAGGACTAAGTTGAAAGTTACCTTCATCAAGTTCAATAGATTCTTGAATTGTCTCGTTGAGGTTAATAATATTCACCGATTTACTCATGATCCATTTTTTTGCACAAATATGAACTTCAACTATTTTTGGAGCCAATGAACTCCAGCATTAGAAGGCTCTTGGTTAGATTTTCTTTTACTTGAATTACGCTTTGGAGGTTTTGAGTCTTTAACTCCAAAATTTTCAGTAACTTCTGCATCAGCATTTGACATCCAGTAATTGAATGAGATAAATAAAATAACAAGAAACTATTAGTAGGACAAAAGAGATTTACATATCTAAAACATAGAACTTAGAACAAAAATTCATAATACAAGAGTTTTGTAACATAACAAACATAAATCATAATACAATACAGTCAAACACATATCTGAAAGCAAAAAACATGAGCAGCAGTTCAAACACAAATCTGAAAGCAACGGATCTATAGTCAAACACTACATATCTAAACTTAAATCAAACGTAAATTAGAGCACACAGATGAGAGAATGGTGGAATTCGCGAAGGATTGCTTGGAGAGCTTCAGGGATTTAGTGACAAATCAGAGTCTCAGACCAAAACCCTAAAAAATTAGAGTCTTAGGCTCGAGCGAAATTAGAGTCTTCAGCTTATATATGGTGTTAAAGACTCAAAACGACGATGTATTGAAGAGTATATGAGATAAACAATACTAGAGTATAAAACGACGTCGTTTTACATATGGATTCGAACCGAACCAAACCGAGATATATTAAATAACTGACCATTTTCGGTTCAGTTCGGTACCAAATTTGTAATGTGAGAGATCCCTCTCTCAACTTTAAGAACGTTTAGTTCAGCATTATTAATTTATTTAAATATTAATAAAATATGATTAAAAATAATATTAAAATTAAACATCAAAATATTATTTTGCGTAATATAACTTTAAAGAGATTTAACTAACTTCTTGTTATTTATAAAAAATTACAAAAATAAAATTTAACTTATAACAAACATAATAATATTAAATTACGAATCATAATTTCATAGAATGATATGCAAAACAAACATAACAATAATATTTTATTAAAAATTAAATTGTAAGGAATTGAATTGAGATTCTTATTCTAAATTCCAGGACCTAAACGATTCCTAAATTATTTTCGTAATTTAAACTAAACGAATGAAAAACATTTTTTAACAAAGATTTTAATTAGATTTTTTTCGCCAAAAAATATTTCAGTGCTGCGCGGTGCGCGGCTATGAGGGGTGAGAAAATGAGCACCAAAATTTTCAAACCGGGCCTAATTTTCGACCGCCAAATGAAAATCATCTAAACTTTTCATTAAAAAGCACAATCCTCTCTTACACATTCCAATAACTTAAGAATCGTCGATTGAAACCTTATCGACGGCTACTGTCTACTATAGAATACCCACGGATCGTGATTTCTAGCCGTCGATAAGTACCAAATCCAGCGAATATGATAAACCCCGCGCTTAACTTTAAAGTCCCCAATCCAAAAAATGACCCCATTATAAATACTCATAGCACCTTCTTTACTCCATTAAATCGAATTATTTCATCTTCGCTCTATCGCTTAACAGCAAGTTTCTCTCTCTTAGATTTCTGTGAAATATGTCAGGCAGAGGAAAAGGAGGCAAGGGTTTGGGCAAGGGAGGTGCCAAGCGTCACAGGAAGGTCCTCAGGGACAACATCCAGGGTATTACGAAGCCTGCAATTCGTCGTCTAGCTCGTAGGGGAGGTGTGAAGAGAATCAGTGGCCTGATCTACGAGGAGACCAGAGGTGTATTGAAGATCTTTCTGGAGAATGTCATCCGTGATGCTGTGACCTACACTGAGCATGCTCGGAGAAAGACGGTTACTGCGATGGATGTGGTTTACGCCTTGAAGAGGCAGGGTAGAACCCTCTATGGTTTTGGGGGTTAGGGTTTTACTTATGTGCATTTTTGGATATTGTCTCTAGATCTGATTTGAAGTTTTTCAATGACATCTCCTATGTAATTTCACGATGTAGTTGAATATTTCTATTTCAAAATTACCTAAATATGGTTTGTTCTCATTCTCCATTCCCCATTCCCCATAAGCCTTGCTGTCGTGTGAGTCCAGAAAGTTAGGTGACATTTGAAACTTACGTGTTTCGAGTGAATGAAGTAAATGGATGAAAATGGTAAAGTGCATTTGCGTCTCTTTAGATATAAAGGACTTGTATTGTTTGGAATTCGACTAGTATTCTCGCAAGGGCTACTTTTGAAAATTTTCTTGTTATCAGTGGCATAAGTGAACGTAATCAGAAATTTTGAGGTGACAGTTTGTTTCCGATTTTTTTCGATAAATTTATTTTTTAACATTTGTTAAAAATTTATTTTTATTTATTATGATAAAATTATTTAGTCTTATAAAATAATAATGTTATGTATTTCTTGTTACTTTTATATAAAATATTATTTTATCAAATAATTTTCTTATTTTACAATAATTTATATATTTTTCAAAATAATTTTTGTAGTCTTTTTTTTTGAAACATATCAAGCTGATATTTCTATAATTATTATGATCTAATTTGGTGATATTAATGAGGAATAACTTTTTGTTGATGATCTTCTTCATCTTATATATTTTTAAGGCTTGAGAAATCAATATAAAAATCAATGATTGGCCTTGGGTTTATTTTTGATAATATTTCTCTAAATAAATGGTGTGATTGTCTTTATGAATTTAGTGCTTGGATTGATTTACAATTGTTTAAACTAAATGTGGCCTTCAAAGAACATGCTATTGTTCGGATTATTCTTCTAGACATCATTTTCACATCCTATAATAATGCGTTGATTGACTCTATTCTTACCACCCTCAGCCATATCTACTATGTTCTTTGAGTTGTTTTAGTTTGATGAATATTTTCATAGATCCTAACAGCGGTTCTTTAAGAGGACGATTGAGGGCTAACCCAATGGATGATTGAGGGCCCAGAACTTTGAGCAATATCACTTTTAATATCACTAAGCGGTTCCTTAAGAGGACGATGACAGCTCCTTTAGTGCAGCCTGCTCCTCTTTCTTCGATCCATCCTGGTGTTCAGATCCATCACACTCCCTTGGCCTCAACTTCCTATACGACGAAACCATCTGCTCTATCAGTCCTACATCTTTCTCCATCTAAAAAATTAAAGGCTCTTCTGGACCCTGCTCCGAGAATCCAGGTGTTACAAAGTCTCTAGTTCTATTTCCGAAACTGATACCTCCAGCACTGATGATACCTCTAGTCTTCCTTCTGAAGCATGCCAAGCTGATATTTCTACTATTGCCATGGTCCAACTTATTGATATTGATGAGGAAGAACCCTCTGTCGATGATCTTCTTCCTCTCATACATTCCCAAGACTCGAGGAACATATATAATAAACCAACGATTGGCCCATGGTTTACTTTTGACGATCTTCCTCCAAATAAATGGCTTGATCGTCTTCATGAATTTGGTGCTTGAATTGACTTACAACTGCCTAAACCAGATGTGGCCCTCGAAGATGTCTTCTCTGAGTTTTTATCTCGATTCGAAGGGATTTTAAGAGAATGGTTTCAAAGTCTTAGTCCTTATCAACGGCTTACTGCAGCCCGTAACCCTGATGCTGGCACTCTTTTGGGAATGTTACATAAAAAATTCATTGGGGATTTCCAACTCATTGATAAACGAAGTTGTCAAGACTTTTTTGAAATGAAATGTTGTTCGTTAGAACGCCGTGATTTACAAAAACATTTCCAACGTATGTCTGACAAGTATTATACGCTGAATGGAGCTAATGATGTCAACCTCCGGCACACGTTCATTGCCTCTCTTCCTGAAGAATTGCAACCTGAACTACATCATACAAGTAATGCCCTTCGCCGTGGATATGACGGACATTTCCCTTGGTGAGATCTATCAGCTTGCATTGGCCACTCTTGATAAACTATGTGAACAACAAAAGTTTTTTAAAGGGATGCTCAAAGGGGAATCTAAACTTCGATCGGCATGTACCAAATCCTATCTCCAAATCAAATGCCATGCTCAAAAGGATTGTTCCTGTTCCAAGGATAACAAACGAGACAAACGGGGAAACCCCCACCGATTTTCATCTCGTAAAAAGGGTTTACGACATCACTCTCGTACTAAGCCTTTTGTTCGGTATTTCAAGAAAAGACATCCTTCATCCCGCAAGTCAGATAAATGTTACATCTGTGGTCAAAAAGGATATTTTACAAAAAATTACCCTCGTAAAACCAAACGAGATATTCAGATGCTGCAACATCTACAAACAGTGCTTCTCCTCCGAGACGATGAAGATATTGAATCTGCTGTGGAAGAACAAGCTAACCGCAATGAAGACATTCAATATGTCATGCCATACTCCTCCGACGCGGCCAACTGTTCATCCAAGTACACCACCTCCTCAGACGATGACACATCGGATAATGCTCCTCCCATCCTTTGCTTGGGATCTCTTGGGGTCTTCTAAAGAGAAGGCTGTATCCATCAAAGCACATATTGAAATCTGGCTTCTTGCAGATAAATTTGCCAAAGCTATTCCAGCCATTGGATTTTTAGATACTGGCATTTGCTGAACAGTTATGAAACTATGCAATCTACCTCTTGAAGATTGAGTTCTTTATAATCAATATTTTTCTATTACTAATGGCAGTTTATTCAAAATTGAGTGGATTACAAAGAGACGTATTGGTCTTCAATTTTCCCAAACTGCATTCTCTGGATCAAGGTGTTAGGCAGTGATCTTCCAAACAAAGATATATTAATTGGTTTTGATGTAATCTCCCGCACCAAGAAACTCCAGATTTTATCCACTGGAATCCAGTGTAAAAGTTTCTTCCATGCTTATACTCTTGTTGCCAGTCTCCTGGAGCTCCAACAAGTTCCTCCTGCTTATACATATCTCCGTGACCAGATTTTTCCTTACTGTGCTGATAGGCATGACTAGTTTTTCCATGCTTTCCCTCTTTAGAAAAATCCCACATTTTTATTCGGCTTCCGTTCAAACGCAATGAAGACCTCAATCCTACCAAGGCCACTCATCCTAGCATGAATCCTGATGATCTTGCGTTGGTCCGAGAAGAGATGCCTCTTCTCCAGTAAGGTCTTATTGAGCCCACAAAATCTGAATGGGCCTGTTAGGCCTTTTATGTTGAAAAACGAGCTGAACTCAAACGTGGGAAAAAGAGGTTGGTGATAGACTATAAACCTCTCAACCTGTTTCTCCAAGATGATAAGTTTCCTATTCCAAAACTCAATACTTTATCTGTCCATCTCAAACGGGTCAAGATACTCTCCAAGTTTGACCTTAAAGCTGAGTTTTGGCAGTTAGACATTCATCTTGAGGACCGGTATAAGACTGCTTTCTGTATACCGAATGCCCAGTACCAGTGGACCGTCATGCCATTTTGCCTGAAAGTAGCACCTTCGTTCTTCCAAAGGCCATGACCCAAATGTTTGAGTCCATTTTGCACAGTGCCTTGGTTTACATTGATGACATTCTACTCTTCTCCGAAGATTCACCTTCTCATCAATTCTTATTATCCCAGTTTATTGATCTCATTAAACATTACGTGATTATGCTCTCCGCCAAGAAGGCCAAAATTGGTGCTACTCATATTGAATTTATTAGTATGATCTTTAAAGATGGCAGATTCCAACCAGGTCCTCATATTGCTATCGAATTACTCAAATTTCCAAATACTGATTTAACAGTCAAACAAATCCAACAGTTCCTTGGCATCATTAATTATCTCAGAGATTTCATCACTCATGTAGCCACCTATACCAGCCACTTATCCAAACTTCTCAAAAAGAATCCCTCATCTTGGGGCCCTGCCCAGACTAAGGCGATCCAAGCCCTTAAAGACCTTGCCCAAAATCCTTATCCATTAAATATTCCTGACGCAGGATTGCGTATCCTATAGACGGATGCCAGTGATGACCATTGGGGGGCCATCCTCATTGAAGAAGATAAGGGCAAATTTTTTTATTGTGGGCATGCTAGTGGACAATTTAAAGACTCTGAGAAGCATTATCATGCCACCTATAAAGAGATCCTAGCAGTAAAATAAGGGATTGAAAAATTCAGCTTTTATCTCAACCCGTATGAATTTACTGTCGAGATGGACAACACGTCATTCCCCAAGATGCTTGATCCAGAAAGGAAAATTCTTCCTGATAAACAACTCCTCTGGTGGAAAGACTGGTTCTCACGCTATAAATTCTCAGTTCGTCATCTCAAAGGACATCAGAATACATTTGCTGATTATCTCTCCTGACCTCAGAAAGACAACTCCTCTTTTGTTCAGACCCTTACTCTTTCTGATCCTCACTCCAATCCCACTATGCCGATCAACACGCATACTACCATTTTCCCTCCATGTCCTACACCTGATAGTCCCACTATGATCAACAATCTTGCCACAAAACTCTGTTTTACTAGCTCTATCTATTATTTGTAAAAACCCAAATATACAATTTCCCAGACCATTTTGATATGACAATCCCTTATACTAGAGTCCCTCTCATTAAAGGTGCCATACCAGAAGAACTCATGCGGTATCTTTGGACTCTTTCTTCCCTTCATTACTGTGCTATCAGATTTCCTCCATATCGTATTTACCAGTATATTTGTGATGCTGCTAATACCCATACGCACCTTGTGACTCTTCTTCAACTTTTTGCTCTAGTTCCGTACTGGCGAAGCCAGCTTCACAATATTCTCACCGAATACAATATATGGACAGCTCCTCGAAAACAGAGACATACTTTTTTCTTTTTTTACACTCTCCACCGTGAACAAGATCATTATGTTGATGGAACCCTGTGTATGCGTAACTATGTTAATTTTTGGCAATCCTCTCCTACTTGGCCCAAATATGAAAAATGGTTCATGGATCAATTGGGTCGAACCTTAACACGTCTCAATGAATCCACCACCCACATGAACTATAATGGTTTTCCCCTTGGGCCATTCCCTTCTAGTCCACAAGCTTCCTCTAGAGCTTCCTCCTCAGCTTTACATGAGTACCAACGCTATTCATCTTCAGTGGTTTATCATCTTCTCACCCTTCAGATCCATATCCATTTGAGTCTCAAGATCCCTATCAACTGGACACCCAATTCCAACCTGACTATTTTCCCCTAAGCTCAGCCAACTATCTGTGCCATCATCTGAACCAAATGACCCTCACGATCTTGATGACTTCAGCTCCTCATATTTTCAGGACATACCGTATGATGGAGACTATGCCAACTTAGGGTCTGATCATGAGCCTATTTCCAAAAGTAATTGGTAGTGTTGCCACATGTCTTCCACTAATCTATTTCATGTTGTAATAATAATAGCTTTATCTTTCCTGTCATCTTTTATGTTTTCGTCTTTTGTAATAATCGTTACTTTAGACTATTTGTAAAAGTCATTACTTTAGACTATTTGCTTTTAGTTTTTGTTTTTGATAATAACTATCGTTACTGTACATTGTTTAGGTCTGTAGCTACTAATTGTCTGTATTCCCCCTCCATCTCTATATAAGGAAGGTTTTCGTTTCTTTGTAATCAGAAGGTTTTCAGAATAAAGATATACAAGTGTTTTTCTCTCATGACTTTCTAAGTTCTTCTTCTTCTCCTTGCTACCTTACTCTTATAATAGTCTACTTCTGGCTGCCGAGATTCAAGTATGCTCTACACTTTCCCTTGACAGAGGGATCCTGTGTATTAGAAAAGAATCAGACTATGATCTGAGAAGATATTCTACTATGCTACTCTGAGTTATTTTAGTTCGATGAATACTTTCATAGGTCCTAACAGCGGCTCCCTAAGATGATGGTTGAGCCTTACCTGGATATTGAAAGTATGCATTAGACTGATCAGCTGAGAATCGTATAGCTGAATACCCATCTTGGTATCAGAGCCATACTTTTACAGCGCATGGTAATCTATTATAAAGAAATAGGACAGTAAGGAGAACCCAAGAGAAAAATGAGTGACTCCACAAACCTTGAACATGTTCGTCTTTCCTCTTCCTTCTCTCCTCAAGATCTTCCTCCTTCTGTGCGTCGAACTATTGTAAATAAGAAACAAAATTCAAGAAACAGAATTATCACTTCTTAGTCCATACAGCCTTTATCATCAGTCAAACTATGTTCTTCCTAGTATCAGAACTTTGATATCTACTCACAGACCTCATGTGAAGGAAATTGTGCAAACCATAAAATTAGACCAATGTGGTCTCCAAGCGACCACTGCAAAACAGTATGTTACTCTTGAGATCCCTCAAGAGCTGCTTAATGGTTGGCAGACACAATGCTACACACACCTACATGTTGGTGCTGTCCGACTTGCCTTGATCGTCCATGGCAGAAAAAGGGATTGCCACTACTGCTCGGATTGCTCTCCTAGACACCACCTTCACATCCTACAGTAATGCGTCGATTGGCTCCATTCTCACCAACCTCAGTAATGGCACTTTCATTCTGACTATTGCCCCTGACTTTAATATTTAACTTTCAGACCCAACTCTGTCTCAGAGATTGAAAGTTCAAGTCCAGATTGTAGGAGCAGAACAAGACTCCAGAGCTATCATGGCCACCCTGTATCAATTTTATTTTTTTTTAAAATAAAAACTTTACGAAAGTTTTGTAAAATAGTTTGACCTTGGTAGAATTGAAACGGTCTTGATATTGCATATTTAGATTTTTTTTGTAAAATAGTTTCTAGAATATGCACGTTTATTAAAATGAATGAAATAAAATATTAAATTTGAATTAATGATAAATAACCTCTTCATATATAGAAATTATAAAATCTAAATGATTAGAATACAAATTAATAATATCAAATATTTTTTTAAAATTAAAATTATTTTTTTCCCTAAATAAATATTATTCATGAACTATCATATTTAAAAATACTAAATTTGTAAAGAAGAATATAACTGGATTGTTTATTTCTGTCGGAGTAGAAAGATATTGATAACCATTGTATGCATATCTACTATAGAAAAATGTATGTAATGAAAAAATTGTTATGTATTATTAAATATTTTAATGTGTTATTATAAATGATGATTATTTTTATATTTATTTTTATCAAAGAAAATCAAACACGACATGAATTATTAAATTTTTTTTAGTAATTTCTAATAAAGAATCTGTATATAAATTTGCTATGTAATTTTAAATAATTTGTCATTGAATTTATTTGTGGTATAAGTAAAAAAAATTATTTTNTCGACACGAATTAAAAATTGATAAAAAAAGAAATTGTAAATAATAAATAATTTTATTACTTTAATATAATTTATATAACGTTTTCAAAAACTTTATTAAACTTTTCCACACAACTTTACCCAAATATCCTACGTACTAGACAAGGAAATTATACTTTTAAATAACTTTTTTCACTTAACCACGTGTTATCGGATATGATAATCTTAATATGTTGTTATCTAATTTTATCACTTAAACTTTTCCAGCAACTTAACTTTTTCAATATTCTTACTTAACCCGTACCAAACGACCCATAAAAATTCATTATCTTGCTAGTATTGTGTTTGAGAACCAATTTCGAGAACTTTACTCCATAGTGCATAAAGTGATGAGTAATCTTCTAAAATATAATGAATTTTTATTTTTATAGAAGTTGTACTTCAATCGATAAGAACTAGTAAATACAACTATGATTGGTAATGAAAAACACATGAGTGAATATGGAAAATGTGAAAAGAGGGAGAAACATAAAGTTTTCATCAATTCTGGAAACGCAAATAAAAAAATATAGTTTGATTTGTGACCCTTCGAATAGTCATTGTAATTTTTGAACTAATGTCAATTTGAAAATGAAAAGACGTCAATATTATAACATTTCAAATGGTTCAAAAACATAAATAATGTTTCATTCAATTTTTTTTACAATCCCTCACATGAGATAAAAATTGATGTTCTTAATCATGTAAAGAACAAAGCAAATATTTGTGCGATTACATGTGATAGTAATTGATTGAGAATAAGTAGCTTTTGGCATTAAACCTTCCCTAGAGAAAAAATATATCAAACTTAACAGTTAATTAATGAACATGATATCTTGATTTGTTCACCCGTTTGTGTAAACCAAGAAAATAGAGTTTATACAGTTCTTCATTGACCATTGTTGTTTCTCACATTGTGTTCATTTTGACTTTGAACAACGCTTGGTTTCATGAGTATTTAGAGAATGTAGCCTATAATTTCCATGGAAGCACCACTTTCACACTCACATAGGTGAGTAACATTAAGAAATTTCCTGCTAAGAAAAATGATTGGGAAATGTTTTATATATCGTGTGAATATTCTATACAGATTTGCTAGCTAATATATAATAAAGACATAGCTAATTCCTAAGAATACAATCAAGTCATGATCCTACAATTAAGTTAATGATTTAGTGTATATACACAATTAATGCTATTCACAATTCACTCCTTGATGACTGTGGATAGATGTGATCCATGATTTACACAATTGATTCTCTTTCCTTTAACATTCCCCCTCAAGTTAGAGTATGGATGTCAATGACACGCAACTTGCTGAGATTTGTATGAAATGTTGGCATTCTTAATGGTTTGGTGAATAAGTTTGCAATCAGGCTTCCAGTTTGAGTTATCTCTCAAACCGTATGACAGTCTAGTTCGACTCGCTTCGTTTGTTCATGATAGACCGAATTTACAACAGTATACAGGGCCGCCTGATTATCACAAAATAACTTTGTTGGTCTGGGATGTAGTACGTACAAATCTTTCAATAAATATCTCAACCAAGTAAGCTCACAAGCAGCTGCAACCATGGAGCGATATTCCGCTTCTGCTGATGATCTCGACACGGTGACATGCTTTTTACTTTTCCATGACACAAGTGATTTTCCAAGAAAAGTACAATGTCCTATTACAGATCGTTGTGTAATTGAACACCTTGCCCAATCCGCATCACAATATCCGATTTGGTGAAGTGGGCTATCTCAAGAAAATAATAACCCTTGTCCTGAAGCTGTCTTCAAGTACTGGAGGAGTCGATGAGCGGTATTGAGATGATGTAGTTTGGGCTCCTGCGTGAACTGACTAAGTGCATTCATTGAGTAGGTGATATCCGGACTACTAATTGTGAGGTAGATCAATTTTCCAACTAATCGTCGATATCTAATTGGGTCTTTGAGCAGTGCACTCCCCGTATCTGTTAACACTAAGTCTGGAGCCATGGGAACACTTGCTGGCTTTGCTCCAAATAAACAGGCTTCCTCTAATATGTCTAACATATATTTCCGTTGGCACACTGTAATCACTTCCTTGGACCGTGCTACCTCAATCACAATAAAGTATTTCAGCACTCCAAGATCTCTAATTTTAAAGCAACTGTTGAGGAACGTCTTGAGGTAGTTGATGGCATTCTCATCATTCCCGGTGATGACCATGTCAACAACATAAAGTAATATAATAATAAGGGAATCCCCACAGACATGTGTAAAGAGTGAATAGTCAGCATGTGACTGCTGGAATCCAATCTCTTGAATTACCATGAAAATCTTCGAAACCAACTACAAGATGCTCGCTTAAGACCGTAACGGGACTTGTGAAGTCGACACACTACATTCTCCCCCCGTCGATGATAACTAGGAGGGAGGATCATATACAACTCTTCACTGAGTTATCCATGCAAGAAGGCATTCTGCACATCCATCTGATGCAATGGCCAATAATTGCTAGGAGACAGACAACAAATTATGATCAACTTGGCAACCGGGGCGAATGTGTCTTTGTAATCGATACCTTCGCGTTGAGTAAAACCATTGGTAACAAATCGAGCTTTGTAACGCTTGATATTGTCGTCAACATTGTACTTGATCTTAAAGAACCATTTGTAACCGATAGGTCGTTGGCGAGAAGGTAAGGGAAATGTTGACCAAGTGTGATTTTTCTCATAGCTTCAACCCAGTGAGGATCATGAATGGCGTATTTGTAATTGTTTGGCGCAACCAATCTAGATATATTATGCATAAATGAACGATATTGACTAGATAGCCCATAGTAATAGATATACCATTGTAATGGATAACGAATGTCGGACGAGGAGGAAGAAGGGACGTCAAGGCCAAGGATAGCAACAATGTATGTTTTTAAATCTCGGAGATGAGGTGGAAGTCGGTGGGTGCAAGTGGAACGATGAGGTTTGGGGACATTTTGTGATGGGTCGAGAAGGTAGGTGGTGGAAGTGTTGGGGTTGGAGATATAAGGTAAAACCAACTACTTAAAATGTTCAATTAGTTATAAATAATTATTTGAAGGGTTCAAGTAGTCATAAAAAACTACTTGAATCCTTCAAGTATTCACTTGGTGTATTGGTTGCTGACTGTAAAAATAAGACAAATACTTGGAGGGTTCAATTAGTCATAAAAACCACTTGAAAATCCTTCAAGTAATCAACTGGTCATTAATGAACAACTACTTGAACTCTTCAAGCAGTCACAGAGTGTCTGAGTTATTGACTAAATAAATAACTATTTGAAAGATTCAAAAAAGTCATAAACAATTATTTGAAGGGTTCAAGTAGACATAAAAAACTACTTGAACCCTTCAAGTAGAATAATAAGTCTTCTTAAAGAAGAGAGGAGAAGGATAAAAAAAAGAAAATATGATTAGATTGATTTGATATGTGCATTGAGAATGAAAGAAAAATAATGAGAGAAAAGAAATATTGCTGATGTGATTTAGTGAGCCATGAGTATAATATTCTGATATTTGAAAAAATAGTACAATTTTCTTAATTATAATTGTAAAGTGTATAGTTTTCTAAATAACCCTTTTATATTTTCAAGTTAAGTGCTATTTTAGTTAGTTATTTCTCTGGTCGTTAATTATTTACAATGGGTTGATAATTCTTATTATTAGAAAATAATCAATTTATGACAAAACATTTTTTTTCAGCTACTTTATTTTTCTTTTCATCAATTATGAGATATTTTTCGGGTGTCCAAAAGAGTGCCCACGTGTCCACGTAATTTCCTTTTTCATTGGCGATACCAACCACAAACTTTGAATTTTAGTGAAGTAAATTCAAAACTTCTAGAGGAAAATCAAAGCTGTATTTTATTCATAAACCAATTACCAAAATATTACCGACATGCAAGTTTTTATTTATGTATATATTAAGTTTAAGGAGTGCACTAATATCTACAGTTATTTTACATGATTTCTTATGTGCCAATCTATAACAATAGTAACAGTGTCAATATAGTTTGTATAATGATTATGTTCGAAAAAGAGAAAAAACTAATATAAGTTTGTAGCTTTACTAGTTAGTTATAAAAAAATTCATTCCAACCTGAAAAACGTTTCTTTCTAGCAATTTAATATTTTTAACACAAAAAAATGGTGACCCATGTGTATAGGTTTTATCTTTTTCAAAATTATTACTTTAAATAAATATCGTACAATTCAATTTTTTTTAATAATATATACATTTTACCTTATCATATTTTCGTGCATCGCATAAATATCACTAGTATATATATAAAGTTAAGTATGTACACATTACATTGTGTCAAGTGTCCATATCCAACTCTATCATATATCATAAATACGAGTTATTAATTTAAATATGATTTATTCATTTAAATTAATTATTATATTACATATCATAGATGTCGTCTTAAATATTTTTAATAAGAGAAAATTCAAAACGAGAGAACAAATAGTCACATGCCTTAATAAAAGAACAAGTCGCCTAAAAACAGAATAAACACAAGACCAAATGTATGTCACTTTTACCATGAAAAAAGAAGAAGGTCAATACTCACAAAACGTACAATTAAATTAACCCATAATAAACACAAAAATAAAAAACCATACCACATAGCATATATAGAATATCAAAAGTTACAAACCATTAATTAATTAAAGTAACATAATTGTTTCAAAAGAATTGTACTACAAATATACACATAAACTTCCTGCATCCTCTTTCCAAAGAAGTATTTATACATTAAATATATATATATATATACTATATATATAACAGAACCATATTCTTATAATTAAACACTATCAAAACTGAACCAAATACTATTAAATGACTTACACCAAATATTTCTCCGTTTTACAAAATCCAATAGGCTTCCTCCTTCACACCTTTCAATTTTCAAATTTTGTTTTAATTGATCAATTTATACAGATCTTTAATCATTCAATAGGTCAAAGTTTTGGTATTTGTTTTTTTTCCGTAAATTAGTGGCTAAAATTTATATTCCATGTACATAAAAAATTTGCTTAATTATGAAATTCATTATCATAATATCTAAGTTTTTTATTTAATATTTTCATATGCCGTGTATAGTAGAGTTTTATAATATTTGTAAGCTTTATATAAATATCTCTATATCTGTTATGATTTAATAAAATACAAAATGGGAGAGAAAAATCTTATTTATATAAAAAACTATGAGAACATGAACAACTAATTTAGAACAATGACAAAACCCACAACCTAAATTGAAGCCACCACCTCAACGACTCTACACATTGGCATCAGTCCCATTCCGACGGGAAGACGAACCAGGCAAACCGGGTTTGCCTACAACTACAACAGCCACTCTTGCCATTGAATTTTCTCACAAGAGCCTTGAATTGCTTCCAGGGCTTTTGTTAATGGACACGGAGGCTGGCTAAATTGCCCTCCCCGACCACTACTCTCTGTGAGACTTGCTCGTATGATACTCCATACGAGCCTAATATAGGCCCAACCACGACTTGAAGGAAGAGACCTGAAACACGTTGAAAACCATAAAAGATATGCAAGTAATCAAAAGAATTAATTTCAAAAAATGTAGTCCTAATGAAAATTGATTGAGAGAATACCTTAGAATGTGTAAGATTACTGCAAATCAGAGAATTTTGTCTCATTGAACAAAATGGAGTCTGTTGAAGAAAGAAAAGCTGCAGTCTCAGAAGAAAATCTTCATCATAGGCAAAAGAGGGAAGCAGAAAAAAGACTTTCCCAAACACAGTGGGTGTCTAACCATTTCTGGTAAAAAATGATTTCAGGCTACAAGTAGGCATCTGTTGGAATCATAGGAGATCATTGGCAACCGTTAGAATCATTTGTATATATATATCATCCCTCATTGTAAACAAACATAATTTTTTCTTCAATAAAAGATCAGAACCAGAAAGGTTCATCATCTCTGAAGCTCATCATTTTTCCATCCAAGATCAGAACCAACAGGTTCATCATTTCTACATGGTATCAGAGCAGTGATTCTGAGAACCAACACAAATGGCAGAACCATCAACCTCCGGCCAGCTTCACCACCATGACACCAACCCCAGACTAACCTCCATCCTGCTCACTGGCCACAACTATATACCGTGGGCCAGGGCGGCTCGGGTGAGCCTGAAAGGAAGAGGCAGACTGGGCTTCGTGGATGGCAGTAAGCCAAGACCGGACCGAAACTCAGAAGAATGGGACATCATGGACAGCCAGGTAATGACCTGGATAACAAATTCAATAGACCCAAAACTCAGTGAAATTTTTTGTTTTTGTGAAACAGGACAGGAACTCTGGGAAGAAATCCGGAGCAACTATTGTGAACAAAACAATTTTGCACAAGTCTTTGAACTTAAACGAGAGATCTCCCAAGCAAAACAGGGGGACAGATCAGTACCGGAGCTAACCGGGTTTTTAAAATCGAAGTTCAAAGAACTTGAAACCTTGAGACCGATGACCACTGACCTGAAGGAACTCCAAGAACGGGCTGAGCAAGATATGGTTTACCACTTCTTGACGGCTCTCGACTCAAGCTACGAAGCATTCCGAGCTCAGATCTTGATGTCGACAGAAAAGCCAACTTTTGCCACCGTCTCAGCCATAGTTCAAAGAGAAGAAACCAGGCGACGAGTCATGAGTACCAGAGATGAAAAGGGGGAAGCACTAGCCATGGCGACCCGCGGCTTCCTCCGAAACCCTAACCCTAAGGAAGGGGGAAGACACCGCGGACAACCAGGCGAGCAGGTGAGATGCAGCCACTGCCGAAAGGAAGGACACACCCATGATCGGTGCTGGAATCTGCACCCTCACCTCCGACAGAACCAGAGAAAGTTCCAGAACGAGCGAGGGAGCTGCGCGAAGAGTGACGAGCGAGGAGGCTCCGCGAAACGCTCACCCTTTTATACCGAGGGTTTTATTGGCGCGGGTCACGGGTCAGGACCCGACCCAGACCGCAGGGCAAATAATATACATGGACCCGGTTCGGGCAGTGGGTACCGACCCGACCAAATGGAAGAAATAGACCGATCCGGATCCATTAGGGCAGACCTGTCCCCAGACAACAACGCACAGATGGCTGCACTGCTCAAACAATTCGGAGAATTTTTACGCGATACCCCAGGTTCATCTAATTGCAATACTGTCAATTATTTTTCTAAATCTGCAAACTTTTGTCACAACTTAGAACACTGGATAATAGACTCTGGTGCCTCTGACCACATGACTTATAACACAAAAAATCTACACAGTCTCACTAAATTAGAAAAACCACAACACGTGACGGTAGCCAATGGAAATAAAGTTCCAATTTTTGGCACAGGGTCAACCACACTCTTCACAAAAACCATTAACAACGTACTTTGTCTCCCCAATTTTAACTCCAATCTCCTATCCGTCAGTAAAATAACCAAAGACCTGAACTGCAATGTTACATTTTCACCTGACAAAGTAATTTTTCAGGATCGGGTCACCGGGAGGAAGATTGGTGAAGGGAAATTTAGAAACGGTCTGTACTACTTAGAAGATACCGACAAAACATGTCTGGCCACCTCCAGTACAGTACAAAAGGACAAATTACTTCATTGGAGATTCGGTCATCCCTCTGACAAAATCCTAAACAAATTACTTGGTTGTAATTCAGACTCTAGCAGTTGCTCAGTCTGCAAACTCTCAAAACAAACCAGGTTACCTTTTCCACTATCTAGTAGTACGACAAAACGATGTTTTGAATTAATCCATTCTGATGTTTGGGGGCCTGCCCCAGTTGACTCGTATAATAAATTCAAATATTTTGTTACCTTTATTGATGATTTCTCTCGCACCACCTGGTTATATCTTTTAAAATCAAAAAGTGAAGTCTTCAGTCGTTTTCAAGAATTCAATAAGTTAGTCGAAACTCAATTTGAAACAACCATAAAAATCTTTAGGTCTGACAATGGAACCGAATATACTAACAACACCTTTTTTGAGTTCTTTAAACAAAACGGTATACGACATCAAACCACCTGTATCCACACCCCACAACAAAATGGTGTCTCAGAACGCAAAAACCGACACCTTCTTGAAATGACTAGGGCTCTCCTCCTCCAAAATAACGTACCCAAACGGTACTGGTCAGACGCAATACTTACAGCAACATACCTTATCAATCGATTACCCAGCGTAAAATTGCATCTGAAAAGCCCTATAGAAATTCTCAAGGGTAGGAAAATTAATCTTGATCACATACGAGTCTTTGGATGTACATGCTACGTACACATTCCAAAAATTGATAAATTGGACAAAACCGCAGTCAAAACCCTATTCTTGGGGTATTCCGCTGAAAAAAAGGGGTATAAATGCTACGACCCAACAAACCATAAACTCTACATCTCACGCGATGTACAATTCTTAGAACTAGAATCCTATTACCCAAAGGACTCCGACAACCATAACCACCACAAAACACTTCCGCTACCTAACAGTATTATTTCCTCCGATATCATAAGACAGGAACAGGATAACACATCAACCACGCCTGAGACAACTACCTCAGGGGGAGCAACTGATGAGGCAGTTGTCACTGATGAAGCAGTAATCGTAAGAAGATCAACAAGGCAAACTCATCCCCCAGCAAGATTAAAAGACTACGTGTCTCATCAGGTTTTATACCCTATCCAAAATTTCCTATCTTATGATAAAATCTCTAACAAACACAGGGCATACTTGGGAAAAATTGATGAAACAGATGAGCCAAAGACCTATCAAGAAGCCCAACTCGACCCTAAATGGAGAAAGGCGATGAATGAAGAACTCCTAGCCTTGGAAAAGAATGAGACTTGGGACATAATCCCACTACCCAGCGGGAAGAAACCCGTAGGATGTAAATGGGTCTACAAGACCAAATACAACAGCAACGGCACTATCGAGAGATACAAAGCCCGACTAGTTGCCAAAGGCTTTACTCAGACATATGGAGTAGATTACCAGGAGACGTTCGCTCCAGTAGCAAAAATGAACACAATCCGAGTGCTACTATCCGTTGCCACAAACCTCAACTGGGAACTATATCAAATGGATGTAAAAAACGCATTTCTCCAAGGAAATCTGGAAGAAGAAGTATATATGTTCCTACCTCCAGGACATGAGAAAGCAACCCACCCATCTCTGATATCTAGATTAAAGAAGGCTATCTACGACCTGAAACAGTCACCAAGGGCATGGTATGAAAAATTAAGCCTGTCTCTTTTAAAGATTAACTTCGTCAAAAGCACGGCTGACTCATCTATGTTTGTCAAACACACGAACAACTCCACCACCATCGTTTTAGTCTACGTAGATGACATTATCATCACCGGAAATAACCACAATGAAATATGGAGTGTTCAAGAAGTTCTAAAGGGAGAGTTCGATATTAAAGATCTAGGAAAACTAAAGTACTTCTTAGGGATAGAAATAGCTCACTCGAAGAAGGGATTGTTTCTATCTCAAAGAAAATATATCTTAGACTTATTAAAAGAAACAGGCATGATATGGGCAAAACCTAGTAGCACACCAATGGAAACCAACATGAAAATAGGACTGAATGATAGCAAAACAATAACTGATATAGGCCAATATCAGAGATTAGTAGAAAAACTTATTTATCTAACGGTCACAAGACCAGATATCACTTTTGCAGTTAGCGTTATCAGTCAATTCACGCATGCACCCTGCACAAATCATCAGGCAGTCGCAGAAAGGATACTCAGATACCTTAAAGGAGCTCCCGGCCAAGGGATATAGATGAAGAAAATCGGGGCAAACTCCTTTGCTGGATACACTGACGCTGACTGGGCAGGTAGTTACGACAGAAAATCTACAACTGGTTTTTGTGTCTTTGTAGGTGGGAACCTAGTGACCTGGAAGAGCAAGAAATAAACTGTTGTAGCAAGGTCAAGTGCGGAGGCAGAATACAGATCCATGGCCTCCACTGCTAGCGAACTCACATGGATTAGACATCTCCTTCAAGACATGAAGGTTGAGATAAGAAAACCGATAGAGATGCACTGTGACAACCAAGCAGCACGTCATATTGCAATGAACCCCGTTTTTCATGAGAGAACCAAACATATTGAAGTGGACTGTCATTTCATAAGAGAGAAAGTACAGTCTGGAGAAATCACCATTCCCTTTGTACGTAGTGAAGACCAGCTAGCCGACATCTTCACCAAAGCCCTTGACAAAAATAACCTCCAAAGAATACTTGACAAGTTAGGTTCGATCAACCTATACGAACCCAACTTGAGGGGGAGTGTTGAAGAAAAAAAAGCTGCAGCCTCAGAAGAAAATCTTCATCATAGGCAAAAGATGGAAGCAGAACAGAGACTTTCCCAAACACAGTGGGTGTCTAACCATTTCTGGTAAAAAACGATTTCAGGCTACAAGTAGGCATCCGTTGGAATCATAGGAGATCATAGGCAACCGTTAGAATCATTTGTATATATACATCATTCCTCATTGTAAACAAACATAATTTTTCCTTCAATAAAAGATCAGAACTAGAAAGGTTCATCATCTCTGAAGCTCATTATTTTTCCATCCAAGATCAGAACCAACAGGTTCATCATTTCTACAGACTCCCTATTCCTAATGATAGGGTCAAATTCAATGAGATAAAACTTAGTGTTTATGCCAGGTTTTCCAGCAAATCACCTGAAGACCTTATTGAGTCCTTAAATCAAATAAGTAGCTTAGGAATTAGAAAACTCATTTGTCGATGTTGTTACTTGCCCCCTCGCCAGGATAAGTCTTACACTTGAACGTAAGAAGTAAATAGCATTCTCATTACCATTACAACAAAACTTTCAGGCATGTTTTTGTATTGTCAATTCAGGCATCCAAGCAACTCACAAATAAAATACCACTGCGCCAAAATTATTGACTACTAAAATACCTCTCGTTTGGTGATGTATGCGGGATACTTATAAAGCCCATATTGTCCCGGGTTAATTCTCTTCCTTCTTTTCATTCTGACGTATCCATCCTCCCCCACCATCTACCTCATACATTTTTAACGATTATACAACCGTCATCGTACCCAACCACGACCATTGAATGATAAGAGAGACATCCAACATCTGTTCCTTTAAGTATACCCAGTAAAGATAAAATAATTTCATATTACACATTTGACAACTTTTGTTAGATTGGATTATCAATTGTGAAATACACATAAGCTTACCGTTTTATATCTTTTGAATGTGTCGGTCATAGTTATGTGCACACGTACGAGTTGTTGTGATAGAACTCTGATGAAACTAAGATCATCAGGTATCCACTGGTGACCATCAATAGTAATTAACTCACGTCTATAATTTGATCAATCAAGGCAAAAAAATCAACTTTTTAAACGTGATTCCTATATTATTTAAAAGAAGTATTTTACCTTGTCTTTGCACATCTGTTTAATCCCACGATACGAGTAATCCTCCTCTTTTTGAAGACTCCCGTTCTAGATGATGTACCTGAACGCGTTTCTATAACAACCATTTATCGCCGGTTTTTATTTAGTGTGAATTTTCTTTCCGTCATCCCGCTACTTGGCATGTTTCATTCTAGGAAAGCAAAGAAGCTAAATTTTATGATGGAAGATAAAGGCATGAATAATAATAAATCTCACTTATGTGAAGTCCATGTTTCATCTAGAAATGTAATATGAAGAATAATGATGCAAGCAACAATAGCTAACTGTCATCACTTCAGCTAACATTGCTCCAGTGAAGAAGAATAAAGGCCATGCTTTGTTCTTAATGCATGAATCTGTTAGAAATCTAAATACATGAAAACATAAAACAATTCATTCATCACCTATTCTCTATCAATTTTAGAGAGGAGAGAGATGTTAATGAGAAAATGAATAAAATTTACTTTTGTAACACCAGACTGTCACAAAAATAAACTAATAGTCTCAATCAAGAGTGTCGAATTAAAAATCTGAGTCCTAACAACAATACAAGGCTCCTTGATTCAGAACAGAAGTAAACATAAAATTTTGCGATTTTACATAGTTTTGAGAGTAAAAATAGATCAACTAAAAGGTCCCAGTGCCCATCATTCCCAAATTACATGCAAAGATTTCAAAAAATTCCGTACTTACATCACTCAATGCAGGCTGTGGGGCTTGCTCTGATTATGCTCCATAGGAGACTAATACAGGCTTCAATACGACTTGAAGGAAGAGACCTGAAACACGTTGAAAGCCATAAAAGATATGCAAGTTTTTAAAAGATTTAATTTCGAAAGTTTTAGTCCTAGTAAACACTGATTGAAAGGATACCTTAGAACGTATTAAGATTACTGCAAATCAGAGTATTTTGTCTCATTGAACAAAATGGAGTCCCTATTACTAATGATACAGTCAAATTCAATGAGATAAAACTTAGTGTTATGCCAAGTTTTCCAGCAAATTACCTGAAGATCTTATTGAGTCGTTGAATCAAGTAATATCTCTTAAGAATTAGAAAACTCATTTGCCAACTTTGTCACTTGCCCCCTCGCCAGGATAAGTCTTACACTTGATCGTAAGAAGTAAAGAGCATTCTCATGACCATTAGAGCAAAACTAGCAGGCATGCTTTTTATTGTCAATTCATGCATCCAAGCAAATCACACAAATAAAATACCACTGCGCCAAAATCTTTGACTACTAAAATACCTCGCGTTTGGTGGGGCATGCGAAATGCTTATAAACCCCATATTGTCCTTGGCGAGTTCCCTTCTCTCTTATCATTTTGACGTATCCATCCTTCCCCACCTTCCCCCTGAATTTTTAACGATTAACAACCGTCATCGTACCCAACCACAACCATTGCATGATAACATGGAAGTCCATCAGGAGTTCTAAGTGGAGTTCCTCTATACCTAAGTGTATCCTGTAAAGATAAAATAACTTCATATTAGATATTTGACATGAGATGTTCATCAATTGTGAAATACATATAAGCTTACCCTTTTACATGTCGACAACATGCCGGTTAAAGATATGTACACACGTATAAGTTGCTGTGATAGAGCTCTGATGAAACTGAGCTCATTAGAAGGTGGTATCCACTGATAACCATCAATAGTAACCAGCTCACATCCATGTACCTAATAATTTAATCAATCAAGGCAAAAAAAATTAAATTTTTAAGCAACGTGATTCCTATATTATTTTAAAAAAAAAGATTACCTTATCTTCGCAACCATTTACGCAAGCATCATTGAGAGACTCACAATTCACCAACTGTTGTTCTAAGAGGGCAATCAAGTTGCCTGTCGCAATCTGATTTATGCCTTTCACATCGACAACAACTGCAAATGCCCAGCAAGATCCTACATAATTACTCAATCAATATTCATGGTTATGTACTGAAACTAAATTACAATAGAGAGAGAGAGAGAGTTAAATTCATACCACATTCACCTAGGTATTTAACACCAGTGACATCTTTCCAATCTATAGATCTTGGTAATTTATTGAATCTAGTAAAGGATCTTCGAATCCTAACATCCTGGCAAACAAAAATTACATATGTTAGAAAAATTATACAGAAAATGAGTAAATTGAGTACTCCCTACCAACTAGACTAATGCATACACAACTTTTGCACTAGATATGACAGGTTTTCTAATTCTAGAAATAATTCTCACTCTATAGTTCCATATAAATAAATTGAAAGATAAATAGTATGATTGATAATCCTAGAACTAAACCTTCGGTGATCCTACACAACGGAAACAATGGTTGACCTGAAAAGTAAACATAAATCTAATTAATATAGAAAATCAAAGTAAATTCTAAACAAAACTCTATTCTTTCGCAAAAAACTTACCGACCTACAAAAAAAGCTTCATAGACACTCCAATGAGCACTAGCAAGAGTTTTAATATCCATGTTGTATGTAGTTAGCTATAAACATTCATTTTATTCAATATCATTCACCAGCTAGTTGTAAACACACTAGGGAGAACTATAGTGTGATTGACATATTGTTTGAAGGCCATCCATAAACAAACATGTTTCAATATTCTTCATAAGAGACTGAAAGTTTGGTGGGAATGAATGATTTGTTCTCTAACTTAGCATTTTTCTCCTATATACAAGGATCATCTTTGAAAAGGAAATGACTTCTTTAATTAAGTATGGTGGAAGTTTAAATTACACCCGGTTTCTCTCGACAAGTTTGCAAAGTCATTATCAAAAGAATTATGTGATGAATGTTTTTGCTCCAATGTTATTTGTACAATGGAAGTGATTTTCCCAATATTATTTGGTTGTCTAAAATTATGCTTTTTAAGTATATGTGCAGTTATTGCTCTGACATCCTTGGACGTCAGGGTAATAACTGCACACATAGTATCTATCAGTAAAACCAAAACTCTCACAAAGCCAAAAAAACACATAGAGAAACAGAGGGAAGCTATAATCGTTCAAAACCAAAATCAGATCTACAAAACATGAAATAAGCACAGATTCTCATCAACTAGAACGAAGATCTAAGAAATACAGAACAATCGCGGGAAAGGAAGAGATACTTACCTCGTGTGGGCAGAAACGAAGAAGTCTTCATCGGTGGGTCCAAGCAGCGTCGGGGTCTATCGTCGAGGGAGCCTTCGCGAGATCTGTCTTCACATCGAGGGTCTCTCTGTTTTATTTATTCCCGTTTAGTCCCCTCCTAAAGGAGGAGACTAAGTTATACAGTGCGGGTGAGACTATTTCGTCTCACCGTATTAGTTAGTACGAGTCTTATGTTTTTGTCAAACGTCGGACAATACTATTTTAGTATTATCCAATACGGGCTGCCAAACAAGCCCTAAAAGAGACAAAGTTAGTCCATGTTATAAAAAAGTAAAACCAACCATATGCTCAAGTGGAAATAATGGAACCAGATAATAACTTTTGTCTTCAAACAAATTTCTAAGACAAAAGAACCGAATGAATTCTGAGTAACTTACTCAATTGACTAAATTTTCCAAAATGATAGGACACTAATCTTAAGCTACTAAAATGTCAATTCAAAACTTCTAATTTGAATAGCACTGAAGATAGCAAAACTAATGGCAAAAAGTGCTCAAAAATTCAAATCTGAAACTAGTCCTTCATCTTAATTATCCGCCTATAGTAAATAATATAGAATAAGTATGACAAAATAAGTTACTAAAAATGACATCATAACCTATAGAATGAAGTGGATAAGGTTGTACAATTTAAAACTTATCAATCATTGTCAACCATTTAAGACAATGATTAGAAAGATATAAATAGAAAACACCATATAAAAGTTACTGTGTGATACAATATTCAGTCGTTCTTTTTCTTGAGACATAAAAAAATGAAAAAAAATTGTTACTAATTAAGAATATGTTCAATCATATCACAAACGGAATTGAATTTTCTCAAGGAGAAGAGAGAGAAATTTCACCACAAAAAGAAGAGAAAATATTAATCGATCTTTCATCCACATGCAATGTTCATGACCATTACCTTGTTTGCAGCTCTACGGAAAACTCCTCAGTCGCGATGAACCAGCAAGGCCAACTAATTGTAAATTTGATATGAATTTTCTCCAGTAACGAATTTATATATAGAAATACTTTTGAATTTAATAGTATGACGCACCTGAGACTGAGAGGTACTATAACCGCCATTGAGGCTCTGGATTCTGCAACCACCGGCAATTATAGGCGACCAAATGTGAAACTTACTCGTTTTCTTATCATTATTTTCCTGCATCAACTGCGGTTATCAACGGTTAAATCAGTTGGTAGCTCCTCTTCGATGGCTGATTGAAGTGGCACTGGCGCGAAATGGATATTAGTTAGTTAAAATCTGGAAAATTATGGGCTAGTTTAGTTTGAGAACATTTTCATAAAAACCAAACAAGTACAACAAAAGTTAACATCCAAGAATTAAAGAAAGAAGAGCAGTAACAAATCTGCCTACACGTATGCATGACCCAATAACTTCAACTTCAGTCCACCTCTAGTAAATTCTCACACCATCTTGAGAAAACAATATACTAATTATTGAGTGCTTAACCTCAAGTGCTAAACCACTAATCTAATAAGATACCAAAGGAAATGTGTGAAATACATGATAATAACCAAATGCAAGAATAACGATTGGACTTAATTACCAGGGACTGCCTTCTTTGAGCAAAGAAAATGATTAATAGTTGAGTAAAACAGCAGGTGTTCGTATTACATTATAATATTCATTGACATAAAAAAAATTCTGTAGTCTCCTCATTCCAAGCAGATTCTTTCTGGTAGGACAAAGTCCACTGTTTTGTAACAAATGAACCGAAGCTGGTAAGTGGCAATATTGACGAATTAGATCCATGCAAGAATTTCTCTTTTAAAATAATGCACTTCCTAAAAACAAACAACTCTTATTGACGTCTTGCTTCTTCAAAAGAGTAGAAACTAAATAACATTGTAAATGGACGTGGTTAAGAGTAACGTATCAAAGGGAACACGTGGCATCTAAAGACAAGTCCTATTTTATAAAGGTGGCGATCACATTATATGAAATTAGGTATTAAATGTTGTACTTCGTCTTCGAGTTTAGTGACAAAAATTCGAAGGTATTTTCTTACCTGTGAACAATCTGAGGGTTGTAGTCTGGTAGGATTAGGATAAGGTTCACAACACTGTGATGGGAAGATCTCCTTGAAGTATGTAACCACCTTACGAGTTCTGGAAGTGCCTCCTTTATGTCACCCCGGGAGAACCCCGGGCGCGGCTCCTCATGCCACTCCCGGGGGGGGGGGGGGGNGGGGGGGGGGGGTGACCCCGAAGGTGACTCCTCATGCCACCCTTGGGAGAACCCTGAAGGTGACTTTCTATGCCGCCACGGAGGGAACCCCGGGTGCGGCTCCCCATGCTACTCGGGGGAACCCCGACGGTGCCTCTTCATGCCGCCACGGGGGAACCCCAGGTGCGACTTCCCATTCCATTATGGGGGGAACCCCGGGTGTGGCTCGCCATGCCACCCCGGGGGAGAAACCCCAAAGTGGCTCCCCATGCCGCCACGGGGAGGACCACGAGAACGGTTTCCCATGCCATCTCGGGGGAAACCTTGAGGGTGGCTCCCCATACCACCACGGGGGAACCCCGGGCACAGTTTCCTATGTTGTGTCATTTTAGGGATGTGACACATTTTAGGCATGGCGTCACATTTTTTATGGGTGACCACATTTTGAGCGTGATTCTTATTGGTGTCAATTTCTGTCTGGACACACGTTTGGCGTGTAGTTGTAAAAGATGTGTGTGTGATCCCCACTTGACTTCATCTATAAAAAGGGCTCTGTAGCACCATTATTGAGGTAATCAATTCTCACCGATCCCGCGACCAAACACTAATAATTTTCTCTCCTCGAGTTTCTCTCCTATCTTAGAGTCTTTAAGGCATTTATCACCTTCCGATGAGTGCCTAAGGTTACCTGTCCTTCACCCTCCGACCACTAACTCCTACATTCCCAGGCATACTTGGCATAGACTAAATTACTCATACACACATCATCCTAAACCCCAAAACATTCTGGCGACTCCACTGGGGAGTGATATGTCTACCACCTTTTTCCTTCTTCGAGTATGGCTGGACGTAGTCGAATCACGAGAGCTTCTTCTCATTTGGAAGGAGAGAATGTTAACCTAACCTTGACATGGAAGATGCTACTCCAGGGAGAGAATCAACCTCCCCGCTGTTACTGTTACTATAATGATGACGACTGAACAGACTAACGCCATTAGAGAGCTCCAGGCCTCTAGTGTTGAGATTCATACCATTCTGAGTACTATGGCCGTTCTCCTCACTGGTGCTCAGTACCTTCCTCCACCATCGTCTGTCGTTCATATACTCCCTCCTCACGCGGAAAACTAGACTGACGCTGATAGATAGATTCTGGCTATAAATCCTGGGGGCTTATCCGGGTTAGGGACGGAAAATAATGACCAAAATACGGATCACTAAAGCAACCACAAATGTTATCATTTCGTCGACGTCCTTCCCGACAGCTTTCACACGTCCCATGCCGGCACATGACGTCCCGGCCGATGGCACTGATACTGGCTCTTTCGTTACCAGGGAGACATTACAGAAGATGTTGGAGATGGAGCATATCAAAACCTCTCTGAGCGAGACGATAGTAGACTTTCGTCCCCCTTACCCATGTGAGCTAGCCTTGAAGCCATACCCGTCTGACTATGTACCACCAAAGTTTTGTAAGTATAACGGGAAGGACGGATATGCTAGGGAGCACATTATACGTTTCATTGATGGCTTGGGCTCATACGAATAAGGGAGTTTTCAAAATCACTCACTAACCGGGCATACGCATGGTACATCAATCTAGCGCTAAGATCAATTTTAACATGATCTCATATGGTTTCTGCCTTCATGACAATGTTTTGTGTGTCTGAGGAAAAGATAAGCATTCTCGAGTTGGGGCGTGAGCATCAAAAGAAAGATGAGGACCTGATGACTTACGTCAGACGGTTCAAAGACAAAGCATTGGATTGCCAGGAAGAGTGAAAGGATGACGACTTGGTAAATATGTGTATCTACGGAATGGTGAATCGGTATAGAGCGCATTTGGAGAACCTCGACATCGCCACTTTCTCACGCCTCCATGTATCTACTCAACGCACCAGCACTTCGGTGTCCAGGCCAAAGGTTGCAGAGCAGGGTGAGCAAGGGGGGCTAACATGGAAACCTGCAAGATACACGCCACAAGTAGCCATGGCACAACCCCAATGACGAGGTGTAAAATGGGACAGAAGCGAAATAATGATCCACCACCTTTCCTCTACTCCATAGATAAGGTGAAAGCGCTGTTAAATGCCTGGGTCAAGGATAAGGTCGTACGGAGACCTTGGGTGGAAAAGTTGCCCATCACAGAAGAAATGGAATCACCTCGGTTTTGACACTTCCACCGAGACACCACTCATGAAACCAAAGATTGTAAAACTTTGAGATGGATTTTCCATGACAAGCTCCAAAACGGGGAGATCATTAATGCGGACATAGAAGTCATGGGGAACCAGCCTTTACCCCACATGCTACATGATCATTGTGACAGGAAGTGGTTGATATGTTACAAAACCCAAGGAGGGGTACATTAAGTACAAAGACAATCATGTGTTGTAAGGTCAAAAAATTATGTACTCGGAGTCACAATACACATGTTTAATTATGAAATGCCTATTCTTGGGTTTTATAATTAGAATTATTTCAGCAAAGGTCGTTTGGCTGAACTTAGCCATAGTTGTAAATCCCTTCAAAACGGAACTTGGCCGCCATAACGTGTTTGAAATACACAAGTTGTTTTAACTGCTTATTTCACTCGTTACTACAGAATATGACTGTTATGGTGTAGATTAAAACTAACTTAGAGATTTATTATGAATATGCTTATGTTAAAAGTCGTATGTAAGAGCGACGTATGTGCGAAGTAGGGATGCATGATAATAAGGCATGAAAATGGTTTGAAGTAGGAACGAATGATCATGTTTGATGAAAATTCAATGCATGAACTGATGCATAATAAAATCAGAAGTATGGATGGGTACATAACCATTTAAGCATGGCCATTATGGATAGTCTAATATGCACGCGCCTCCTTTGGAAACTTGATCATATTTTTTAGTATGTGTGCGCCTTCTTAGGCAATATCATGCAGGTTCCTACGTGTATGCGCTTTCACAAGTCGAATCATCTACGGACGACACTCCAACATGTGCACCTGCCGCCGAGCCATATCTCAATATCAGAAAGTTATGGTACGTTTGTTCATGATTCTAATGAGTTATATACAATAATGATTATGAACACATCATTGAGCTACATATCTCATATACGAGCTTGCTATAGGTATAAAAAATAATATATTGACTGACTATACTCACTTATTATGATACTTTAGTATATGGCCACACAGTATGAACATGCCAATGATGCATATATTACCATGTATATTCACTTAACATGATACTTTGGTATGTGTGCTAACATTGAACTTGAGGTTGTGCATCACTAGTGTGTGTATTTTCTTCAGCCTATTCGTTTAGTTGGAACACCCCAAGGTTTCAGTGAACACTTTGATAGGGTGACATTTTTTTTTGAAAATGTGAGTATTTCTCTAGAGGCCATTTGCTCAAAGTAAAGTGCAAAAAATGAAAATAGGAGAATGATCTTAGCTGGCTAACTTTATAGAGGAGGAGAGGCCCCATGCCACGTTCTGTCTAAGGAGGGGTTGTAAGTCTCATCCAAGGGAGGACGGGATGAGCACCACATCCATTTGGATGAGGTGCTGTCGCGCGCCTCAAGGTAAGATGTAACGCCTCATTCGAGGCGCTGACACGCCTTGGAATGAGGCCTCGCGCGCATGAATGAGGCGCATACGCACCTCTGAACGAGGCGTTCTTACACACCTCATTCAAGGTGCGGCCACACGCCTTGTTCAGCCCCTCTAAACGAGGTGTTCTTGCAGCGCCTCATCCGAGGTGATGTGACACGTCTTTGAACAAGACGTTCTCACACACCACATTATAGGTATTGTGCATACCTTGACATACCTCACCCCTGAATGATGTGTTCTTGCAGCGCCTCGTTCGAGGTGATGTGGCATGTCTTTGAACAAGACGTTCTCACACACCGCATTAGATGTATTATGACATACCTCGCCTTCAGTGAGGTGCCGACATGCACCTTGGGCGAGGCTCTCCGCCTCATTCGAGGTACGATGAAACTGTGGGGAGTTTCCTAAAACACATTTACATATAAATTATGGCAGATATAAATTTTTTATGATTTGATGTCTATAGTTATTAGAGAAAAAAAAAGATGTATGTCCCACAAATAAGTGCGAAAGACGCAGGAAATATTCAAATTAGAAAATATGTTCAAGCTTGATTGTTGTGCCCTCAACCTTGAACATGGGGCTAATGTAAATGGTGAGCCAAGTCGTTAAGAATAACGTATCAAATGGAACACGTGGCGTCTAAAGACGGGTCCATGTGACACTTATGTGAAATTACACTTATCGGTGTGATAATGACCAAATAACGTATGTAAAGGACGCTTCTGTTTTATAAAGGTGGTGATCCGATTATATGAAATTAAGTATTAAATGTTGTACTTCATCTTCGAGTTTAATGACCAAAATTTGAAGGTCTTTTCTTGCCTGGGAACAATCTGAAGGATGTGATCTGGTAGGATTAATACAATGTTCACTATACTGTGATGGGAAGATCTCCTTGAAGGATGTAACCACCTTACGAGTCTTGGAAGTGCTTCTTTTGTGCCGCCCCGGGAGAACCCTGGGTACGGCTCCTCATGCCACTCCGGGGGGAACCCCGAAGGTGGCTCCCCATGCCACCCTAGGGGGAACCCCGAGGGTGGCTCTCCATGCCACCACTGGGGGAACCTCGGGCTCGGCTGCCCATGTCACCCTGGGGGGAACCTCGAGGGTGACTCTCCATGCCGCTACGGGGGAACCCCGGGCGTGATTTCCCATGCCGCCATAGGAGGAACCCCGAGGGTGGCTCCCCATGCCGCACGAGGGAACCTCGAGCGCGGCTCCACGTGCTGCCACGGGGGAACCCTGGGCACAATTACCTATGTTACATCGTTTTATGGATGTCTCACATTTTAGGCATGGTGTCACATTTTTAGTGTGTGACCACGTTTTGAGCATGACTCTTATTGGTGTCAGTTTCTGTCTGGACAGACACGTTTTGCGTGCAGTTGTAAAGGATGTGTGTGTGGTCCTCACTTGACCTCATCTATAAAAAAGCGTCCCTAGTACCATTATTGAGACAATCAATTCTCATCGATCCCGAGACCAAACATTAAGAATTTTCTCTCCTCGAGTTTCTCACCTACTTTAGAGTCTTAAAGGCATTTGTTACATTTAGACGACTGCCTAAGCTTGCTTGTCCTTCACCCTCCGACCACCAACTCTCTCGTTCTCAGGTATACTTAGCACACACTAGATCACTCATACACACATGACCCTAAACTCTGAAACATTGTAGTGAAACATTTCACGCAGACTTGAGAGAACAAAATGATTTAAATGGTTAATGCTTGAGACTTGAGAGTTCCTTATTTTTCACTTCCTCAAAAGTTAAAAGGCATAAATGAGAAGCAAAAAGTCCAGATGAACAACTCGAGTAGGTAAAAAATCGTAAGCTATCCTAAATCAATCTTGAACAGCTAGAAGCGACGGCGTTTTCCATTTTCCTCTGCCCCAATCACCGAAGGTGAAACTTACACACTTTCTTATCTTTGTTTTTCTTCAGCATTTGCAGTTATAGCAGCAGGTTACACCTGTTGATTAACTTCTTAATAATAATTAATTGACTCGTCGCAGGCGTAGGATATGAAGACCAAAATAAAATGATTTCCATTTCTTACTTCCATCACATTCACTTACCTTTTGCCCTTCCACCGTAATTTCTATACGAAATTGCAGTTGAAGCTGGATTAGTTACTCTCAGCTCTGGCCTTGGCGGATACAGTGAGGTTAGGTCCGCCAACTACGCGTGCACAGCAAGGGTGCTTTTCTTATTTGAAAATTTTTCTCACACTTCCCATGGTATATATGCTTAAATAACATTTTTTTAAGTTAAAAATAAATCTCTCTTCATCTTCATGGTATGTTTTATTAAGAAAACTATAATAATTAATTTCACAACTATTTAAATAACACGTAATATAAAAATTATTTATTATTTTTTTCACAATTCTTAAAATGTTAAAATAAATTTTTTTAATATTAAAACTAAAGCTCACATAAACTAGAAACAACCTAAATCAATTTATGTTACGAGTTAAAAAATAGTTAAAATTGATTATGCGAATGATCTAGTCTTTTCACACAATAATTTTTTAACAAATTAAGTTTATTTATCATTTTTAAGCTATAGAGAGTGTTTGAATTTTCTTAAGTGTATCAGTGATTGAAAATGAGAAAAATGTCCAAATCGTATTTATTAATTAAAAATATGAAATTATACTTACACCCCTTTGCTGTTGTACTTTTACACATGCACCCACTGAAAAATAGCAATCTCTCTCTTCATTAGCTATGGGAACTCGAGGAGAGAAACTCGAACTCTTCAAGTTAATGACTACATGAACCCTTCAAATGGTTATTTTTATTCTGCCAGATAACAAATTAGAGACTAGTTGAGTACTTGAATGGTTTAAGTAATTTTTTTACGATTACGTGTACCCTTTAAGTAGTTATTTTTTTGTTAGTCAGTAATCCAAATATCAGGTGACTATTTGAAAGATTCAAATAGTTATTTAAATAGTCATAAAAAACTATTTGAACTCTTCAAGTACTCAACTAGTATCTGATTTGCTGAGTAGTAAAATAAAAGTAACTATTTGAGACACCTAGTGTTTGGTTTGTTGACTGATAAAAAATCAACTACTTGAGTGGTTTAAGTAGTCATTAACAACTAGTTGAACTCTTCAAGTACTCACTTGGTGTATGAGTAGTTGATTGGTAAAAAAAATTAACAAAAGATTAGGTAATCAATAGAACTAATTTCATTTGAGAGCAATTCTCGAAGCTATTATACCTTCGACGTAAATATCAAGATTTTTAGTTATACATACTTGTGTCACTTCAACAGCTAGTTCCTAATTATAACAATGTATCATACGTTAGACACAAGTTTATAGGTCAATGTGAGAATTCCTCCAAGTTTTGAAGTCATCAACTTCCTCTCCAAAAAGAAGCTCAACATAACTCATTACTTTTTCAAAACTTTAAGGATCATCTCTTAACAAATAGATATGAAATCAACCCTAAGGAATTTATTGTCCTTATTCTTTAACTAAGTTTCGGTACCTTCTCTCATTTTATTGGGATATCACTTGATTCAATAAATTCAATAATAGTAATGAATCTAATTTTATGAATATGCACCATTTGTTGAGTGCCCATAAAGTAAGGTGTAATAATTATTTATGAGTATTTAGTTATTTTCCTAACATTTATGTATTACTGAATTTTATGAATAAATGAAAAATTTTCTTTAATTAAAGTGTGTTTATAATTTACTTAAATCCTGAAACTATTATTAACTTAAGAATAGTAAAGACAGAGAAGACTTCCAGACAACCTCTTCTAAAATAGTTAAGAATGTTATTCGTAATCTTAGGATCGTTTGGGCAATCGAGTCTGATTATAATTGTTAGGTTGAACAAAAAGATGCAGGTCTTAGGGCATGAGAGCGGTTGCCGTAGGAGGGATTACTGATGATGTTGAGGCGCCAGTAGTTTTGGTGCGGCGGGAGTACACTTGGAGTTGGATTGGATGAGAAATAATGGAAGGAGATGGATCGATTGAAGGGGATGTGTCTGTGTTGGGCGAAGGGATGGTTTTGTTTATTGTGTTAGGATAAGAGATAGGATCAGGTTGATTATGTGGTGGTGAGTTGGCTGGATTGGGCTCTTCAGAAAGATTGGGCTAATTAGAGGTGTTGGGCTAAGGAAATGGAATTTGATCGTTTATTCAAAGGAAATGTACGCTCAAGGAAAGTGACATCCCGTGAGATAAGCGCGGTAACCCTTTTGCCCAAAAGGATAGATCCAATGAAAATGCAACGACGTGCATGATAATCAAGTTTGTTATCGGGGGTGAGGTTTGTGGCATAACATAGGCGACTGAAAACCCGAAGGTTGAAATAATTTGGTGGAGTGTTGTGTAAATGTTCATATGGAGATTTGTGAAAGAGTAAAGGTGTGGGTAGGCATTTGATAAGATAACATGTTGTTTGGATGCTTTCCCCCTAAAATTGTAGTGATTAATTGGCTTGAAATCAAAGAGCACAGGCTACATTTAAAAGATGACAGTGTTTACGCTCGACTACCCCATTTTGTGCTCGACTACACCATTTTGCGCTCGATAACCTCATTTTGTTGGGGAGTACAAGCACATGTGTGTTGAAAAATGGTGCCACGTTCATCAAGGAAAGAATGTATGAATTCACCTCCATTATCGGCACGTAAAATTTTAATGTCTCGACTAAATTCTGTTTTGACCTAAAAGAAAAAGGATTTTAATGATGATTATGTGTAAGATTTAAAACTCATAAGATGTAACTAGGTAAAGTGTGTAAAATTATCAATGATGGTTAAGAAATAACGAGCCCCAGAGTGTGCATGAATTTTGTGTGGTCCCTAAATATCACAATGAATTAGATCAAAAGGTGCAACTGTTTTTATTGAACTTGAATTGAATGATAAACGATTTTGTTTTACTAGGGAAAAATCTCACAAACATGCTTAACATTAAAAATAATTTTTGGAAGGGTTTTGGATAGGTGATGTAGAGGAGCAACATATTGATGTCCAAGTCATTGATGCCAAATGTCAGAAGTGCAGGCTACGTGGTTGATGAGATGGGGATTTTGGGTTAGTGTGAGATAGTAAAGACCATTAAAATGCTTGCCAGGCCAATCATCCTCCTCGTATCCGCATCCTGCACAATATAAAAATCTGAGTAAAATATCACTATACATCTCAAAACTCGAGTCAATTTACTTGCATATATCAAATTAACACAAAATTTAGACACATGAAGAACTCCATCAAGAGACAAGTCCGACGATAAGTTAATAGATCCAACATTTTCAATAATGGCTTGTATGTCATTAGGTAGTCCAACAAAAGCATGAGGTGCAGTATTTTTATTATGAGTAGGTGCAAGATGTGATACATGATTTGTTGCTCCACTATCCACAAGTTCCTGGTTCAATTTTATCATAGTGGTTGATTGTTACCATTTTTTGTCTCGAAGCAGTGCAATAATCTGCTTGTATTCCTTAGCTGTGAAGGTTGGGCTTTCATTGTTTGATTCCCTTTTCATCTCAACATTATGGGCTGCTGCCTATTTATTCTTAGGCTTCACATTTTTGCCATGACATTTGTGGCCCACTGGAAACCCAATCAAATAATAGCATTGCTCTACTAAATGGCTTCCTCGCAGTTGGTGCAAAATTTGTGGCTGGAAGATAAGTTACGGGAAGAAGAAGAATCACGACGCTATGTGGAGTCGCGAGCTCCATCTTATGGTCGAGTGACGACGTGAGCTGCTAGTGAAATCTCTCGAGGAATTGCAACCTCCATCTACCTCTCTTGCTGAAGGATTAGCGCATGAACTTTCCGTGTATCGGGAAGTGGACTCATCATCAGGATTGAACCACGGACTTGGGAATAAGGCTCGTTAATCCCCATCAAGAACTGTATCGCTTTCTCCTTCCTGTCCCTGGTAGCAAGCTTCTTCAACATGTCGCAGGAGCATGCAATGGGCTCTTGGTAGGATGCCAATTCATAATTACGTCCATCCAGCCCGATTTTATTCCTGGTGCTGAGAGCGAGGCACATGGAGTGACTCCATTTTCCATAATTACATCCATTTAACGACGTTTTAACCAAGGTGAGTCCTGGTGTTTATGAATGATGTAAGGCCAGAGGATCAGGTAATGGTGTCTCCTTCTCCTCCATGCTTTTTTATGTAGATTTCTGTTCAACCATTATTGGTTGATGTTTTCTGGTTGTGTTTATGTTTCTGGCGGAAGTATGTTTCTGGCAGAAGTGTTAACCTCTCTGTTGGCTCATTCCTAGGAATACAATAAAGTCACGATCCTACAATTAAGTTAATGATTTGGTGTATATACTCATTTAATGCCATTCACAATTCACTCATTGATGACTGTGGACAAATATAATCCAAGATTTACTCCTCAATTGAATCTCTTTCCTTTAACACCTGCTATACCCCACATGTACATATATAAGCTATATAATTCATTAGAAGTGTCACTAAATCCAGTTTTTACGAGTCTCATCATATAAATGGGCAGAGTAAGTGTCTCATCAAAGAAATGAAGCTTGTCTCATAGTTTGGTTGTCCCTTTAAATCTAGATCTTGAGATCTCCAATCAACTAGATTGGGTTGCTACTATGACGATTCCTCGTTAATTTATAGGCTTTTAAACCATTGCCACTCTTTTATCAAACAATATGTTTAAAATCTGTATTATCATCGGTTGACCTAGACATGTTATGAAACATGTTGAATATACTAGTAACAAATTAGTTTAGAGCAAAGCCGTTTATCTAGCTCTAAATCTAATTGTTACACTTTAAGAGTATTTTCATAATTACCTTAATCCTAAGGTGAATACGAAACTTGACCTAGTTACTTGCGATATTTGATATGCCAAAAGAGTGAGTTTGAATTTTCGGGCAATAATTCGGCTGTTGGGATCGTGATTCAACTATGTTGGAGTTACGTGATTCATAGATATGAAATTCTTGGTAACATTGCAATAGCAACAATATCACATTATGTTTTATTGATGGGTGTGTGAGTAAACAAATTGGGTCTGGTACTCGATGACATTAGTCATTGAATAAGATATTGTGAATTGTACGAGACACTTCACTAATATGTTTTTCTTATTCACAATCAATAAATAAGTTAAGGAAACAAACTAGAGGGGTAAAATGGTAATTTTATATTAAGATATTGTTACTAATATTCATGACGGATAACATTGTAAAATATTATGTGTACCGTGAAATAAAGAGGTTTATTGTAAACCTACAGAAAATATAGCGCGCAAGGATCAAGAGTTGACTCAGCATCGGACCTATAGTGGAGTAGTACAATGTTAGGATAAAATAGGTCAAGAATTTATTGAGATAAATTAGTCTGGTATTTGAATCTCATAGTTTCATTCATGTGAGCCTATTCGGTCTCAAGAGTTGCTCGTATGTAGGAATGAGAAACAACATCAATTAGACCAAAAATGTGTTTTGGACCATGATACACTTTTCAAACCCATATGTGATGGGTGTCATCACTAAATTAGTGAAAGACAAAATTAATGTTTAAATTAATTAATTGGTTATTTTCTAATTATTGGATAATTAGTAAATAAAAAATTAATTGATAAGGATCAATTTAATTTAGGAAAATTTGCAATTTTCACTTTTGGTGGTTGTATTTAACAAAATTTCCCTTTGTTTCTTAAATTGCAGGGATGACCAAAAATTGCACGTGCTAAAGTGGGATTAATTAAAATTTTATTATTTCCCTATTTTTCCATTGTCTATCGCGAGCTGTGGGATGGAAATGAGCTGTGGGTTTTCAAAATTGGCAACCCTACTGTAACGCGCTTCTTCCTTCCTTATCGGAAGAAGTCGCGATTTCTGAACAACCATATTGTAACGATCTTTATTTTTGAGCTGAGGGATTCGAGCTGATACTGTTTTCAGATTCAAGCCTTCTATTTTCGGCAAATTGCTATTATTTTACGGCAAGCTGCTGATGGTTCTTCTTCTCCGACAAGGTGAGTTATATTTCTTAATTTTTCACATTATTAAGTTTTTCTTTGCAATTTCTTGTTTTATATTGTTCAGAAAATTTGTGATTTACATTGCAATTTCGTTATTTCCAGATTTTCTAAGTAGAAAATTTGTGATTGTTTATCTTATTTGATTGTTTATCTTCTATGTATTTTTTCTACATTGATTTGTTCTTTTAGTTTGTGTTCTTGTTAGATTATGTACATTATTTTATTTGAGTCTATGTATTTTCTTCGTTATTCTGTGTTATTGTTAGGAAGTATTTTTCTTACTTCTTTTCAGACAAACATTATTCCGAGTCTTGCTTCTATATACTGGTAATTAAATTATATATTGTCCGTATCAATTTTATGTACCATCCTATTATTTTTTTGAACTTTATGAATCTTTGTATTTTCAGGCATGTCAAAGGTTCCTATTATTTTATTTTATGATGGTACGTGGTGTGATACCAATATATATGTGGATAACAAATTAAAACCGATTTTTGTTGATGAGGATTCAACATTTGGAGTTCTATTAGATTTGGTTATATGTGAATTATGTTTGTCTACTACACGAGAAAATATAGTTATGAAGGTTGTTCTTGGTGTTAGGACGACATCTTGTAATGTGTTGGAGTTGAAGGATGATAGTGACGTTTCATGGTTTATTTCTTTTGCAAAAAAAATGTCTATTGTCCATTAGTTGTCGAGATTGGTCAAAATTTACAAATTTCAACTATGGCCAATGCTAGTTGTTCTAGGGTCGACACAGTTGTTTCTACTGCTAGCAATGTTCTTGTTGATCAACCATTTGATTATCGTTTCATTGAGACTGTTGATGTGGAGAATGCTCCAACTTATTGTCATGTTATTGAGGGAGATCTGTTTGGTAGTAAGGTAGAGTTGAAGAAAGCACTTCAAGTGGTTGCTTTAAAAAATAACTTTCAATTTAAGATGAAGTCTAATGGTGAACATTTTATGGCAATATGTGTTGATGACTCTTGTTGTTGGTATTTACGTGCTTCGAGGTATAGGCAGAATGTTTTGTGAATGGTTAGGAAGTATACTAGTGAATATTCTTGTTCATTAGATATTACACAAAGCGATCATAGGCAAGTTAGTGCTATCGTGATCAGTGAGTGTTTAAAGGAAAATTATAAGGCTGGTTGCTTACGAAAGAGTCGTCCAAAGGAGATTATCGACCACATACGTGCAAAACATGGTGTCCGTGTTAGTTATCATAAAGCTTTGAGGGGAAAAGAAATTGCTATGAATTCTGTTTTGGGGTCTCTTGAAGAATCATACGCTGCCATTCCTTCATTTTTTTGCAGCATTGCATGAAACTAATCCTAGTATGACATTGTTACTTATGCTTAGTAAATATAGCATATAGTTTAATTACTATTATTTTACTTTTTATTGCTTTGTTTCAGGTTCCGTTACCGATTATGTTGTGACTTCTGCTGGGGGGTTCAAGTATTGTTTTATGTCTAATGTTACATCCTTAGATGGGTGGAGACACTGTAGACCATGGATGTCGGTTGATGGCACATTTTTAAAGGTGAAGTATGTGGGTATTTTGTTAACTGGTTATTTTTTAGATGGTAATGACCAAATTTTTCCGTTAGCATTTGCTATAGTTGACTCAGATAATAATGATTATTGGATATGGTTCACGCGTAAGTTTCATTCTTGCATGGTCCATTTATGTCAGAATATAAAGACTAGGTTTAAGTTGCTGAATAACATTGATCCCATTTTTTATCCATGTGCTAAGGCTTATCTTATGCCTGACTTTGAGCGACACACGTGGAGTTTAGATAAGATATCTCCACGTGTTTGTTCTTATTTGGAGGGAATTGGATTTCCTAGATGGGCACGAGCTTATTTTCCTAGTAAGCGGTATAACATGTTGACCTCGAACATCTCTGAAAGTATTAACAATATTTTAGTTGAAGCACGTGAACTTCCTATCATACGTTTGTTGTAATTTATACATCAAATATGTTTAAGGTGGTTTTACAAGCGTAGAACGGTGACATCTTTTTTTGAAAATGAAGCTTACACCATCAGTTGAGGAGCATTTGAGAGATGAGTATATAGTTGCTCGAACTATGTTGGTATGTGTCATGTATTTTATTTAATTACTATATGGTTTTATTTTAACATTATGGTTATGTGTAACTTATTTTTACAGTTTTTCAGGTTGGTTCATCCGATATAAATGAATTTCATGTTAGCCAGGGTGGTGTCGTGCACGTTTTAAACTTGAGTAGTCATATGTGTTCTTGTCGGAGGTGGGATTTGGATCATATCCCATGTGCTCATTACCCTGCTGCTTTTTTCAATCGAAATTTGAGTTCATATTCATAGTTAGTGATTGTTTTTCAAGTACGGAATACGCTTCAACCTATAAAGGCGTTGTTCATCCATTAAGAAATTGGAGTATGTTACATATTCAAGATGAAGGTCAATTGAAGTTACTACCTCCCGATGTGAGACATTCAGCTGGGAGACCAAAGAAATAACGTATTCCTTCTATATGTGAAACTAGGCGATGTGTGAAGTGTTGTTATTGTGGTCAATTTGGTCGCAATCGAAAAACATGCAGGAACCCAATTGATGATTCCTCTTCTAGGAGTAGCAAGTAGACACAATTATTATTTTAACATTTGATATTATTAATTTTGTACTTTTATTGTTTATGAGCATTCTTTTTTATAAGTCCTAATGCAAGTTGTTTTTTATTGACAAACTTCCATTTAAGTTGTATTTTCAGTGTTCATTTCAATTTAGTTGTTTCTTGAAATTGATAATTTGAATATGCGTATTTTATGTGCACTATTTTATTGATAGGAAGGTTTTCAAAACCGTTATGTCTCTAACAGTTGTATAGAGCTCGTCATAAAATTATAGACCTTGTGTATCTAACTATATACCGTCCTAATTTGAACTGTAAAATGATTACCTATTTTTACATGATACCCCCAAATAATCCAGCTCATGCACAAGAAATTATACAGTAACACTCAATTATATGTTTAAATACTTCTCGAATTCTAAAAACATATTCATAAGTGTCCATATAACGGTATCTAGAAACTTGTTAAAAACCCATACTAAACACAAATCCATATCAAATTCTTAAAAACGCAAATCCAAAATCATTAATCAAATTGAGATCCAAGGGAGAAGCTTGGTCCGGTTTCAAGTGAAGTTAGCTTCGGTCCTTGATCATTCGCTACCGTCTTATTCACTTTTTTTTACTTTCTCATCCACATATGGTGATTCAAGAGCTTTGTTTTTCTTGACCAATCATTTTCTTCCTTTCGTCTTCTTTGAAGAGTTGTCTTTGCTCATCAAATCCTTCACCAATACTTCCTTATGTTGGCCTTCCTCTTTTCCTTCATCTTTGCCTTCCTCTTGGCTTTGATCTTGTTCATGCTCCTATTTATCAATATAAAATAAATAAATAATAATATTCATAATTTTATGATGAACATTATATAATTTTCTTAATGCTTCTTGCTGCCCAGCTTGTTGGTCTAATCTTTCAAAAAAAATTAATGTCGTTTGATATTGTATTCAAGCTTTCAACTATCAAATACGATTGTTCCTTTGTTTCGTCATCGGCTCTTGGTCTATTACTCCCTGCTTCTCCTTCATTCTTACGAGGTTTCTTCATAAGTCTCTCAAATGAGTCATCTTCCTCGGATTGGACAATAGCCATTATTGGTTCCTTTCCTTTTGTCGTTGTCTCTTCAGTGTTACGGAAAGGCTACATGTATAGTGCTTCTAGTTCCTTCCGGGTCGGTACCATTTTTGTCAACATGATTCGAATTTGTTTGATCATTCAATAAAATAAGGTTATTAAGAAGCATATTTTTCAATAACAGTAAATAATTTTAAATACTAGTAATTAAATTACATACCAATTTATTGTTAAAAACAGTATTGGCCAAGTCATTCCATGAGGGTTGTACATGCGTTTCCAGTTGCAAATCCTTGGAATTGTTGTCGCTATCCTCTTAGCAAATTGGTTTTTCCTTGATGAAATGTTGGGGATAGTCTCGTACGCCCAAACGATCAAACCATACGGGAAACCACCAACACCATATCCCATCGCGTCTATTTTCTTCAAATAGTCTTTAATGAATTCGATTGTTAGTTCGTATGACGACCTTCCCCATGGATATCTCTCGAATGTTTCCTCGTCATAAATTATATCGACATGTTGAACGTCGATCTTTATGCACTCTTGACGAGCTGAGAGAAGGTTTTTCAAAAAGTATAATCGCGAACCTTTATCTTATTATCCTTTTTCGCTCATTGCATTGCATTGAATGAGAATGCAAGGTTGTTGCACGTTATCAACTTCATTGATAGGAAAACAACCTCTCTTAGCATTCCTTCCTTCATTCCCCCCTTTTGTATCAGTGGATACTCCCCACAATTCAGCCCTGTCACTAGTGTAAATTCTTTTAAGCCAAAGTTCAGAACATTACCATCAATATTAAAGCTTACCCCTTCAATTTTGCTGATGGTACGACATTGTCTCCTCATTAGATACATGAATACCCGTGAGGGGAAGCTATGAATTTACATGTCCAATAAGTGTCCAAAACATGTCTCTTTGAAACATCTTTGCTGCTTGGAGTTCAAAATCTTCTTTATCGTTGAAATGACAGAAATGCTGGAATAGAGATTTCTCCGCTGCATGGAGTTCCACTTACTTGGCAGAACAAGTAATGGGTTGTCCTGCATTGGTAATAAAATTAAATCACATAAGTATCTAAATTATTGACAGATATCGGAATATAAAGTGTTTTTAACTTTGAATTGTACGCGCTTTCTTCAATTGATTTCATCTCAGATTCTTTTTCTTCTTTTTATATTTCATTGCCTTCTTCTTCAATAGAATCTTCATTTGTATCTTCATCATTTTCATTTTCATCATCCTCGTCTTCTTCTTCAAATAATTTTTTCTCTTGTTTAGGTGTGGGTTGTGTATCGTCTTCCGTTGTAGGTTGTTGTCTTCGTCTTGTGTTGCCTGGGTCAGTTGTGTTTCATCTTGTGTTTGAAACAATTCTTCATTTTTCGGGAGTTGTTCTATTTGTTGATTACCTTCCATTATTCGAAGTTATGACCGCGTTCTACGTGATGGTCTTTCTTGTTTCTTTTTTTTCTTTTAACCCTTTTACTCCTTGTGTTTTAGCTCGAGTCATTTTTCAAAATAACAACACACTTTTAAGCAATCATATTTTTTAAACCAGTATCTAAATTAATGACATATATCTACATTGATAACCCACTTCTTGGCAAAGCAAGCAGTGAGTTATCATACATTGGTAATAAAATTAAGTCACACCAGTATCAAAATTATTGATAAATATCAAAGATGTATTACCTTTTTGTAACAAATTTTGGTACTATAAAATGTATCTAACAGATTCATAAAATGCATGCAATGAGTTATACCGAATACTCAGTAAATTATAGACCAACATCTCCCAAAAAATCTATCAAAAGTGCTTTTGTTGTTGTGGAATAAGAAGCCTTCATATTTTAATGCATGTATTTAATTTATTCAAAGCTATTAGACCGGTTCCACTTTTTGGGGAATATGAGTCGACACAATAACAAGAATATTTCTAGTGGAACATCTTTCACAATCCCTGGAGATATAGTTCACAAATAGACCGAGAGATAAGTAATTCGACTCATTCTGGTTAGATACTAGAATCATCTAGTTTTGATAGATTTAGTGAAACGGGGACTTAATATACATCTAAACCACCGAAAATAAAAAGACCAAAATTAGGTCACTAATTTAGATACTGTCAAAATATAAATTAAAGAAGAATTTTTCATACCTGTTTTGCTGAATTTTTGTTGAGCTTTGAGCTCCTTTAATAGCTTCTTTCTCACGGTTAGGTTTTCTTTCAGGTAGGAAGAATGACGACTTCAATGGCGTCATGTGGATAATTTCAATGGCGTCGTGTAGACGGTTTCAATGGCGACGTGTGGACAGTTTCAATGGCGTGGATAGGGTCTATTTATTTGTGGGTTGCGAAGGTTTCGACGATACAAGGTGTTTTAGTGCTTTTTGAGTGACAATCTGTTTAATTTCAAATCTAACGGTGAGTATCAAGGCATATTGACACATGCCATCGATCTGACGATGGAAGGTGTTTTATTTTCCCGCTTCTCTATATTCCCTAAAACGTTCATTTTGTTTAAACCATCAAAACATGCATTTTGATTAAATGGAGCGTGGACTGGGCAATTAATCTTTTTCCACTTACCATTAGTAAATGACCGCCCGACCATTTTTGCTAATAAAATCTTGGGCGGCCATTTACCTACAAGAATGGCCCAAAAAGGCCATTCTTGTAATTCTCCCTTTGATTTATCAATTTGGACACAGTATTTAGCTCTAAGGGAGATATAAAAATCGTAGAAAGCTGTGCAAGGAGATGATGGATTTTAGCAATTTACAATATAAGGGTATATGTAAATTCCGTAATTATTATATAAGGGATTGCAATAGGGTTTCATCCCTAACCTAAGCTTAACTTAATCACAGTGTGGTTATTGAGAGCAAGAAAAATGTTTTCTCTCTCCCCCTTCCTTGTTGTCGCCGAAATCATAGTGAGGAAGAAGAAAAATTGATTTTTCTTCATTAGTTGTTTAGAGAGCCCACTCTAATCCTGATAATGTCATTGTGAGACATACTTCTGTATCCTACGAGTTGTTGTTGGTGTGAAGATCTCTTGAAGTTCTATGAATTTCAGGAACGAGGAACACGAGACAATAAATTGAATCACTCCAAATCAGAAATTCTCCATTACAAGAAAAGGTAAATAGTCTTTTTATTTATTCTCGACACGTTTATCTAAATATGTATGATCGTTGTATGGTTTTATATTTAATATAATTAAATGTTTATTTTAAAATAAAATATATTCCGCTCACGAACCGTTCGTGTTTCATTAATTTGTCATCAAATCTTAAGGAAGAAGGTATTCTTTCTCAGCTTACAACACCTAACACTCCAGATTAAAATGGTGTGTCAGATAGAAGAAATCAAACTCTGATAGATATGGTTAGATCCATGATGAGTTACTCATCCCTCCCAGATTCGTTCTAGGGATATGCATTGGAAATAATGACATATATTCTGAACCAAGTTTCGTCAAAGACGGTGCCTAGTTTACCATATGAAAGATGGAGTGGGCGGAAGTTATCCGTAAGCCACCTTAGGATATGGGGATGCCCGACACACGTATTAAAACTGAAGACATGCAAGTTGGCCAGTCGATCAGAATTATGCATGTTTGTAGGTTATCCTAAGGGAACAAAGGGATACGTCTTTTATAGTCTGACCGACAAGAAAATATTCATGAACATGAATGCCCATTTTCTTGAGGAGAACTATATAAGAAATGTGAAGCCAAGAAGCACACTTGTGCTAGAGGATACATCGACTCCCCAATCAGGAACTATTCCCGAATCAATAATGAGAGAACCACTGTAGGAGCAAGAGTCTATGGAGCCTCGACGTAGTGAGAGGGTTATGAGACAACCTGACACGTACATGTCTTATGCAGATGCCTTAACAAAAGTCTCAGATAAGGATCATGATGAACCTTTTTCCTACTCGCAGGCAATGGCTGGTCCTGAAGCAAACCTATGATAAGAAGCCATGAATGTTGAGATACAATCGATGTACTCGAACGGAGCCTGAAAACTTGTAGATCCTCTTAAGGGGGTAAAACTCATATGGTGTAAAATTTGTTTATAAGAAAAAATAGGTCTGGATGGGAATGTGGAGACATTCAAAGCTACGCTAGTAGCCAGGGCTATACCCAAAAGGAAGGTATTGACTACGATGAGACCTTTTCACCAGTGGCCATACTTAAGTCTATCTGAATTCTCATGTCCATTGTTGTTGTCCTCGATTATGAAATCTCATAGATGGACGTCAAGACTGCATTTATGAATGACAATCTTGAAGAGCACACTTATATGGCCTTTCATAGGGAAAGGTCAAGAGGGAAAGGTTTGCGAACTACTAAAGTCTATTTATGAACTTAAGTAAGAGTCCCAATCGTGGAATATCAGATTTGATGAAATTGTCAAGAACTTTAGTTTTGAACAGTTAGTGGATGAACCTTATGCATATAAGCAGATATATGAAGGGAATGTTGTTTTTCTAGTCTTGTACGTGTACGATATTCTACTCATTGAGAATGATGTAGGAAAATTATCCGATGTCAAGATTTGGCTTACAAAGTAATTTGATATGAATGATCTTGGAGAAGCTGACTTTGTCTTAGGTATTCAGATCTTTCGAGATCGGAAGAACAGAAAGTTGGCGCTGTCTCAAGAATCTTATATTGATAAAGTGATGGATGACTTCAGTATGCAAGACTCTAAGAAGGGATATATCCCCCTTCAGAAATGGAGTCAGCCTCTCCAAGGAACAATCTCCCAAGACTCCTCAAGAAGACAAAGACATGAGAAAGATTCCTTATGACTCAGTCATAGGAAGTCTCATGTATGCAGTGCTTTGCACTAGGCTAGATATTTGCTATGTCGTGGGCTTAGAGAGTCATTTCTAATCTAATCCCAGACTTGAACATTAGAATGTCGTCAAGCATATCCTCAAGTATCTTAAGAGAATGAAGAACTACATGCTTGTATATTCATGTACTGACTTGAATATGGCGGTTATATTGACTTCAATTTTCAAGAAGACAAGGATTCCAGAAGGTCCACTTTAATATCAATTTTCATGCAGAATGGTGGAGAAGTAGTATAGAAAAGTATCAATCAATCTTACATTATTGATTCTACCATGAAAGTTGAGTATTTGGTGGCTTACAAAGCTGTAAAGGAGGTTATCTGGCTTAGAAAGTTTCTAAAAACTCTGGAAGTTGTTCTAGATGCTGACAAACTCATGACACTTTATTACAATAACAGTGGGGCTATAGCTAACTCTAAGGAGCTGATGAGCCATAAAAGATCCAAACACATATAGCACAAGTATCATCTCATCAGATAGATTATTTAGCATGGAGATGATGTAGTACCACACATATCAACTATCAATAACCTGACAGATCCATTCATAAAGACTTTAAGCAATAAAGTCTTTGATGATCATTTGGAGGGCATGGGGATACGAGATTGTACACTCATACTTTAGGCTAAGTGGAAGTTTGTTGGAATTGTGTCCATAAAGTAGGGTGTAATAACTATTTATGCGTATTTAGTTATTTCTCTGACATTTATGTATTACCGTATTTTATGAATAAATGAAATTTTACCTTTAATTAAAGTGTGTTTATAATTTACTTAAATCCTGGAACTATTATCAATGTAAGAAGAGTAAAGACATGGGGTCTTCCAGACAAACTAATCTGAAATAGTTCAGAATGTTATTCGTAGTCTTAAAATCGGCTGGACAATCGAGTCTGGTTACGATTGTTAGGTAGAAGTAAAAGATGCCGGTCTCAGGGTATGGGAGTGGAGACTCTAACAGTTGACCTAGACATATTATGGAACATGTTGAATATACCAGCAAGAATTAGTTTCGAGCAAAACCATTTATCTAACTCTCAATCTAATTATTTCACCTTAAACATATTTTCATAATTACATTAATCATGAGATGAATATGATGCTTACTTGCAATATTTGATACATCAAAGGACTGTGTTTGAATTGCCGGATAATATCTCAGCTGTTAGGATCGTGATTCAACTATAATGGAGTTGCGTGATTCACATATATGAAATTCGTGGTAAGATTTCAATAGCACCAATACCAGCTTATGTTTTGTTGATGGGTATTTGAATAAATAAACCAGGCCTGATAATCGATGACATGAGTCATTGAATAAAATATTATGAATTGTATGTGACACTACACTAATATGTCTTTTTTATGTTGGAATTATGTGCATAAAATATGGTGTAATAAATATTTATGAATATTTAGTTATTTCTTAGACATTTTGTATTATTGTATTTAATGATGAATGAAATTTTTTTTATTAATTAAAGCGTGTTTATAATTTACTCAAGTTTCGGAACTATTGCCAACCTAAGAAAAGTAAAGACTGATGAGTCCTCCAGACAAATTCTTCTGAAATAGTTTAGAATATTATTCGCCGTCTTAGGATCGACTGAGCGATCGAGATCGATTGCGACTGTTAGGTTGAACCAAATGATACATGTCTTGGGGCATGAGAGTGGAGACACTAACAGTTGACCTAGACATGCTGTGAAACATGTTAAATTGACCCGTAACCAATTACTTTATAGCAAAGTCGTTTATCTAGCTCTAAATCTAATTGTTATACTTATGAGAGTATTTTTATAATTACTTTAATTCTGTGATGAATACGAAACTTGACTTAGTTAGTTACAATATTTGATATGTCAAAGGAGTGAGTTCAAATTTCCAGACAATAACTCAGCTATTGGGATCGTGATTCAACTATGTTGGAGTTGCGTGATTCACATATATGAAAATTCATGACGATATTACAAGTGTAACAATATTACCTTATGCTTTATTGATGAGTGTGTGAATAAATTAACTTGACCACGTATTCGATAAAATGAATCATTGAATAAGACATGATGAACTCTACGAGACAATTCACTATTATGCCTTTCATATTCACAGTCAATAAAAGAGTTAAATAAATAATAACTATAGGGGTAAAATGGTAATTTTATATCCTACTCTTGTTACTAATATTCAAGGAGGGTAATATGTTAAAATATTCTGTAGACCATGAAATAAAAGTGTTTATCTGCACCAATAAAAAATGTAGCGCACATGAATCGAGTGTTGATTCGGTATCGGATCTATAGTTGGGTCATACAATGTCGGGATTAAATATGTTGAGCATTTATAGAGATAAATTCGTCCAGTATTTGTGTCATATAGTTTTATTCATGTGGGTACATTCAATCTCAGGAGTAGCTCATAAGGACAAAAATGTGTTTTGGACCAAGGTATATTTTCTGAACCCATATGTGATGGATGTTGTCACTTAATTAATGAATAGCAAGTAATTAATGTTCAAATTAATTAATTGATTATTTTCTAATTATTAGATAATTAGTAAATAAAAGATACTAATTAATTAATTGATGGAGATCAATTTAAATTATCGATTTGGACTAATGAATTTGGACACAACATTGACTCTAGGGAGATGTGCAATTTTCGGCAATAGAAAATATTAGGGGGTGAATTTTTGGTAATTTGGCATATAGGTGTATATGTGCAAATTTCATAATTAATATATAAGGGACGACAATATAGTTGCATCTCAAACCTTAACACAGTGTGTGATTACACTGAGAAGAAAAGAGAAGGAAAACTTTGATTTTTCTTCTCTAGTTGTTTTGAGAGCAAACTTAATTCCTTATCAGCATCCGATTGATATATACTTCCAATTCCTATGAATTGTTGTTGGTGTGAAGACTGATTCAAGTTTTACGAAGAACGAAAAACGCGATGTGACTAATAGGATTCCACCAAATGAAATTTCTCCAATACAAAAAAGGTATAAAATCATTTTTATCTCTATTGAATATGTTTAACTTAGTATGCATAAACATATGTATGATTTTAATATTTAATATGATTAAATTGGTTGATGTGAATTTTTTTTATTTTTTGTCCACGAGCCGTTCGCGATTCATTGATTTTTCAATAAATTTTAAAACCTGATCCAACATCTTATTCATAATTAATAAAAGGAGTTAAGAGAATAGTAATCAGAGGGGTAAAATGGTAATTTTATATCTAACTCTTGTTACTGATATTCACGAAGGATAACATCATAAAATATTTTGTGGATCGTGAAATAAAGATGTTTATTTGTACCAACAGAAAATGTAGCGTGTATGAATCGAGAGTCGATTCGGCATCAGGCCTATAGTGGAGTCGTACGATGTCGGGATTAAATAGGTCGGGAATTATGGAGATAAATTAGCCAGGTATTTGAAATCTCATAGTTTTATTTATGTATGCCCACTTGATCTCACGAGTAGATTATAAGGACATGAATGAGAAACAACATCAGTGGACCAAAAACATGTTTTGGACCAAGATACACTTCCCGAACCTATATGTGATGGGTGTCATCACTAAATTAGCGAAGAGGAGAACTAATGTTCAAATTAATTAATTTGTTTTTTTAGTTATTGGATAATTAGTAAATACAAAAATTAATTAACTAATTGATATGCATCAATTTAACTTATCAAATTAGATTGATGAATTTAGACACAGTATTAGCTCTAAGTGAGATGTAAATCACAGAGAGTTGTGCAGGGAGATGGTGAATTTTGGAAACTTATAACATAAGGGTATATGTGTAGATTCTATAATTATTATATAAGAGATTGCAATAGGGTTGCATCCCTAACCTAAGCATAACCTAATCATAGTGTGTGATTATTCAGAGTAAGAAAAATATTTTTCTCTCCCCCTCCCTTGTTGCTGCTGAAATCATAGTGAGGAAGAAGAAAATTCATCTTTTCTTCCTCAATTGTTTAGAGAGCCCATACTATATTCCTGACACTATCCTTGCGAGACAAACTTTTAGACCCTAAAAGTGGTTATTATTGTGAAAATCGTTTGAAGTTCTACGAATCTCAAGAATGAGGAACACGAGATAATAAATTAGATCCAGCCAATTCAAAAATTCTCCATTATAAGAAAAGGTAAAAAAATATTTTTATCTCTTCTAGATAGGTTTATTTAAATATGCATGATCGTTGTATGGTTTTATATTTAATATGATTAAATATTTGTTTTGAATTTTTTTTTATATTCTGTCAACGAATCGTTCATGGTTTATTATTTTTTCATCAAATTTTAAAATCCGATCGAACACCATTATTATGACCATAGCTAATAAACATACATGATTTAGGTCTCATTTGAATTTTGTTAGATTTTGTGATAGCTACATGAGCTAAATACTCCCATACTTTAACATTTAGCTAAAATGTCATACCTTTATATTAGCAATCAAACATTGTTCCATTGGTCCTTTTATAAGAATTATCTTGAGAATATAAGTTGCATATAGCAAAGCTTCCGCTACAAGTTCAAGGGTGAACTTGAACTAATTTAATTGAAGTAATTATACACCGATCAAATTTTAAGTAACTAAATAATGTGTCAATCATTCATAAGTTAAATTATCAAATGATTTTAATGGGTTATAAAATATCAATATATAAATGATTACCACATCACTTGATCATTTAAAACTTAATCAATTTTTTGGTCACCATTGAATTATTCATTTAATTGAGTTAGCATTTATCAATCAACGTTCAGTTCTTGTGTTTAGCACACTATCAATAGATTGAGGTAATAATAAACTACTTTAGTGAATTATTATGTTAGTTGAATAATGCTCCTCAAAAGTAGACTCATATTCATCACATATACAACTTCTTTATACCTTGATCTTCTTGTTAAGTTGATTATCAAACTTTCTAATGCTAACAATTGTATTCCTCATTTTCACCTTTCCAATTAAAAGATCACATTTTACAATAAATTGTGAGTTTACAATTCTCAATCAAAAGGTGTAATACTAATACCTTTTCCATTATACCCACTCTCAAAGGTAAATCTATTCTATTAAATTAGACAAACTTATATTCAAGATTTCTATCTATTGACACATACAAAATGTTGGGTAAACTACAACCGATCCTATAATTATATTATTGATCTACGTTTGATTTTTTAAAAATATTATGTTTAAAAAAATTAACAAACCATTATAATTATTTAACGTCATATCAATCTTCTTTATCATTAATAGGCACGCAGGATAAATCTATTACTCAAAATTACCTCAACTTGATTTTCCCCCTTCTTCTTCCTTCTTCCCCTCCCTCTCCGCAGCTTTTCAAGTACTCTTCTTCCCCCATTTTGTTCCTTCCCTCATAATTCTATGACGCAGAAAATAAAAAAACCTCCATTTTCCACCATTCCCACTTCTAAAGCAAAAATAAACCAGAAAAAAATCCATTCCCTTTATAGAACTACTGATTTCTACTCATAATTTTACTCAAAATGGGGAGGTCCCCTTGCTGTGAGAAAGCTCATACAAACAAAGGAACATGGACCAAAGAAGAAGATGACAGTGAATCTTCTGAGTTCTTAAACTGTAATTTACCCAAAAAAGAAATAAGTGCTGACAGTGAATCTGTGAGTTCTTAAACTGTTTTGAAATTTCGATTTTACTTGACTTTTCATAATCATCTCTCTCTTACCCTGTCTTTTTCTCGCTCTCTTCCTTGGTTATTAGAAGAGGCATAAATTCTTAATAGCTTATTTGTGGGTAAATCTTAAAATCTCTCTATCTTTTGAGAAACGGGATTGTTTGAAAATTTGAGAAATTTTTGTTAGCTATGGATGATGAGTATGCGAAACTTATCAGGAGGATGAATCCACCTAGGTACTAGATTTTCTTCTCCCTTTTTTAAATGTTTTGTCCCTGCCATTTCTGTCTATGTTGTTTCGTATGTTCAATCTCGAGAGTTCTTTTTTTTTTTTCCTTTTCAGTTTTAGGATAACAGATTTTGTGTTTTATAGTGAAGAGCGAATTAATTGTTTCTTTTACTTAAATGTAAATTTTCTGATCAGTAATTAAAATTTTCTCCGTCGAGACTTTTTATTAAGTTGATGAAAGCAGATGAAATTGATGAAAGAGTGAAAGAGATTACCTTATTTTATTTTGTTTGTTTATGGTTCCCTTTCCATCAATGTTTTCCAGTCTATTAATTTATTTTATTATATGCGTCACAGAATTATGGGGGAAGGAAGACCATGGCTGTACTCGAAAAGCTGCGAAGAGGGAGGGGGAAGAAGAAAGAAGCGGAAAAATCAAGTTGAGATAATTTTGAGTAATGGATTTATCTTCAGTGACTGTTGGATAATAAAAAATTGATGTGATGTTAAATAGTTAAATAATTTATCACGTATTATTTCTTAAAACAATTGTGATAATCTTAAAGTAAAAGATTAAAAATGAAAATTATTTCAAACGAGAGGTATAAAATTATAGTTTACCCTGTAATATTAGAGAATTCATAACAATCACACGGATCGGTATTTCTAGCCGTCCATAAGTACCAAATCCAACGAATATGATAAACCCCGCGCTTAACTTCGAAGTCCCCAATCCAAAAAATCCATTTCATTATAAATACTCAAAGCACCTAAATTCACTTCATCAAATCGAATTAGTTCATCTTCGCTTTATCGCTCAACAGCAGATTTTCTCTCTCAGCTTTCTGTGAAAATGTCAGGAAGAGGAAAAGGAGGCAAGGGTTTGGGCAAGGGAGGTGCCAAGCGTCACAGGAAGGTCCTCAGGGACAACATCCAGGGTATTACGAAGCCTGCGATTCGTCGTCTAGCTCGTAGGGGAGGTGTGAAGAGAATTAGCGGGTTGATCTACGAGGAGACCAGAGGTGTATTGAAGATCTTCCTGGAGAATGTCATCCGTGATGCGGTGACCTACACTGAGCATGCTCGGAGAAAGACGGTTACTGCGATGGATGTGGTTTACGCCTTGAAGAGGCAGGGTAGAACCCTCTATGGTTTTGGGGGTTAGGGTTTTTATTTCATATTTAGATTCAGTATGGTTTCTGTAGATCTTGTCTCTTGATCTTATTTTAAGTTTATCAATGCCATCTCCTATGTAATTTCGCGAAGTAATAGAAGTTTTCTATTTTAAAATTACCTAAATATCGTTTGTTCCCATTCTCCATGCCCCATAAGCCATGCTGTTGAGTCCAGCAAGTAAGATGACCTTTGAAACTTACGTGTTTCTAGTGAATGAAGTAGTCCATGGATGAAAATGGTACATTTGGGTCTCTTTAGATGCTGAAGAACTAGTATTAATTGGATTTCGACCAGTATTATCGGTAGGGCTACTTCTGAAATTTTGCTGGTGATTGGTGGGGATAAGTGAAGGTAGTCGGAGACTCTGTAAGATAAGATTCAAGAATTCATATGAATGCTCATGAGCAAATAGTGCCAAGAGATTATCTTGCTCGACACACCCAAATTTCTGGTAAGTAAAAGAAAATCAAATCAATGTTCCTTTCAACCTGCAGGTTTCCCCCAATAGCCCCTCCCCCCGAAAAAATAGCTATGCGTTTTCTCTGCCATCTATAAATTTAATCGATTCATACTAAATCACTTCTCCGAACAAGAAGCAGCGCAAATATTTAGTCCATGTTTTATCGGCCAATGAGGCATGCATTGCACAGTATGCGAAGTTAGTGGAGTGAGCAAAAACTGGCCAGACACTGGCTGGACACCCATTGTTAACCAAACTGCTGGACACCCATTCTCTATTTTCCCCACAAAAATCAGAAGTCCTAGCATCCGAGCATCCGAGCATCCGAAATCAGAAGTCGTAGAACTGATTAATGTGGAGTTATCGGTGTTAAATTTAAAATCTCTTTCGGTATAAATCGTATCTCAATGAAACTCAAGATCTTATGTTGAACACATCAAAAATCAAATCAAAATAGAGCGGGAGCGTATTTGAATTCATGATGATAAATAGCTGTTTAGAGCTGAGCGGTTGGTCTTTCAGATCTTCACGATTCTTTATCTGAAAATCTCATTTGATTAAGCTTCTCAGTTTTCTCTATAACAATGAGATATTAGGAAAAATAGAATGATTTCCCGTTATCGTGTGATATGAAAATCATAACCACTTATAAATATTTTTTAGTATTTCTATTTTAATCCATCATAAAAATAAAAATTACTTTAAATCTCTACACATTAAATGATCCATAACCTATCAGATTTATTTAAACCTCATTATCCAAACCTTAGTAGATTGCTTGATACTTCTCCATACCACAACTCCACCATTCAGGATGAACACCAATCCTCAAGTGGACCTCCTAGAATCCTTGTCTGCTTGGAAATCAAAATCGGTATAATCCGTCATATTCAGGTCAGTACCTGAATATATAAGCATGTAGTTTCTTGTTCTCCTAAGATACTTGAGGATATACTTGACATCATTCCAATGCTCGAGTCCAGGATTAGATTGGAAATAACTTACCACGCTCACGGCGTAGCAAATATCTAGCCTAGTGCAAAGCATTACATACATGAGATTTCTTACGGCTGAGGCATATGAAATCTTTCTCATGACTTCCTCTTCTTGAGAAATCTTGGGAGATTTTTTTCTTTGGAAAGGCGGATTCCATACCTAAAGGGAAGATACTAATTCTTGGAGTCTTGCATACTCAAGCGATCCATCAGCTTATCAATATAACATGCTTGGTAATATGCCAACTACATATTCTTTCGATCCTGAAATACTTGAATCCTAGGATAAAAACAACTTCTCCAAGATTCTTCATATCAAATTATTTTGCAAGCCAGATTTTGACATCAGGCGATTTCCTTACATCATTTCTAATGAGTACAATATCGTCCACGTACAAAACCAGAAAAACCACATTTTCTTCGTGTATCAGCTTATACACATAGGATTCATCCACTAACCACTCAAAACTGAAGTTCTTTACAATTTCATCGAATCTGATATTCCATGAATGAGACGTTTGCTTAATTCCATAAATGGACTTCAACAGTTTGCAAACATTGCCCTCTTAGCCATTCTCTATGAACCCTGGTTGAGCCATATAAATACACTCTTCAATATTGTCATTCAGAAAAGAAGTCTTAAAGTCCATCTGCCATATTTCATAATCGAGGGCAGCAGTAATATACATGAGAATTCGAATGGATTTAAGCATAGTCACCAACGAGAAAGTATCCTCATCGTCAATACCTTCCTTTTGGGTGTACCACTTGGCTACAAGCCTTGCTTTGAATGTTTCTACATTCCCATCTGGACCTCTCTTCTTCTTATAATTTCATTTACACCCTACAAGTTTTATCCCTTCAGGGGGATCTACAAGCTTTCAGGCTCTGTTTGAGTACATTGATTGTATCTTGACGTTCATGGCGTCTTGCCATAGGTTTGTTTCAAGACCAGCAATGGCCTGCGAGTAGGAAACAAGTTCATCATGATCCTTATTTGAGAGTATTATTAAGGTAACTCCATAAGACATGTACCTATTAGGTTGTCTCACAACCCTCCCACTACATCGAGACTCCGTAGGCTCCGGCCCCTGCGGTGGTTCTTCCATCATTGAATCAAGAACAAGTCCTGATTGGGGAGTCAATGTCCTCCCACTCAAAAATTTCTCTAGCACAAGTGTGCTTCTCGGTTTCACACTTCTTATATAATCATCTTCAAGAAAACACGCATTCGTACTCACGAATGTTTTCTTGTCAGTTGGACTATAAAAGACGTATCCCTTCATTCCCTTGGGATTTCCTACAAACATGCATAACTCTAATCGATTGGCCAACTTGCCTGTCTTCGATCTCAGTACGTGTGTCGGGCATCCTCATATCCTAAGGTGGCTTATGGATGACTTTTGTCCACTCCATCTTTCATATAGTGTACTAGGCACTGTCTTTGACGGAACTTGGTTTAGAATATATGCCACTGTTTTAATGGCATATCCCCAGAACAAATATGTGAGGGATGAGTAACTCATCATGGATCTAACCATATCCAATAGAGTTCAATTCATTTTCTCTGACACACCATTCTGGAGTTCCAGGTGTTGTAAGCTGAGAAAGAATATATTTTTCCTTAAAGAAGTCTTCGAACTCTCATTGTAAGTACTCTCCACCACAATCAGATTGTAGTGTTTTGATTTGTTTATCTAATTTCTTTTCAACCATAGCTTTATTCTTTGAACTTTTCAAAGGTTTCAGACTTTAGGCGCATTAGATAAACATGTACAACATGTGAGTAGTCGTCTGTGAAGGTTACAAAATATTTATAATCTCCTCTTGCTTGGATATTCAATGGTCTGCATACATCACTATGTACGAGTTCGAGGCATTGAGTTGCTCTTTCACCCTTTGCTGAAAAGGGTCTCTTGCTCATTTTACCTTCTATGCAGGATTCGCATGCGGGTAATGATCCCACACTTAAATTTTGCAATTAACGATCCTTTGTAAGTCTTTTAATCATGTCTAGGCTAATGTGACCAAGACACAAGTGCCATAAGTAAATTGGATTGACAGAGTCAGACTTCAACCTTTTATTATCCCTTTGTAAATCAATATTTACCTCAGTGTCAAATATCATTGGAACATTTGGTTTTAGATAGAAAATATTGTTTGTCATGCGTGCAGTAGTAATCAAGCAATCATTTCTAAAAATATCAATATCATTATCAATGAAATTCATAGAAAATCCTTGCTGAAGTAAACTAACTACTGAAATGAGGTTTCCCCCAAAACCGTGATATAGTAAACCTTACGCAAAATCAAATAATTGTTCTCAATTAGCAATTTAATAGTTTAAAATGATACTGTCGGAAGCTGAGCTCCCCCTCATTTAGTCTTCTACTTTCCCTGAACCCCTATAGGGAACAACAAACATGGTTAAAGGTTAGAGAGTCTACAATCCACAAAAAATGAGAGTCAACCACATAACAGACTTCAGTAACAAGTAATGTATCTTTAGATTTCAACTCCTTGAGATAGTCCAGGGAGTTGCATTTCCAATGACCAACGACTCCGCAATGATGACATGTGTCTTTCAATTTGTCCACTTTCATAGGGCCCTTGCCTTTCCCAACTTTCGAGTTCTCCTTCTTAGCTTTCTTCGGACCTCTCTTGTATTTCTTTATGGCGCTAGAGGTGGAAGACTTACTTTCAGTAAAGTTTTCCTCTCCATTCTTCTTCTTGTCCTTCAAAAATAGGGTCTCAGCAGCTTGTAACTCCTTCATGAGTTCAATAAGAGAGTGTCTCTACTTATTCATCGAATAATTAAGTTTGAAGTTCTCAAAAATATCTGGCAGGGTCTGAAGAATCATATCAACTTGAGTCTCACCATCTACCTCAACACCCATGATCTCCATCTCATTTAGATAACTACTTATCAACATCATATGTTCGCTGACATGAGTTCCAGGTTTCATCCGATAGTTCATGAAGTTTCGTACAATAGTTTGTTTGGCTTGACGACCTTGACCCCTGAACATATCAATGATGTTCAACATCATATCAGCGGTGGTCTTCATATTCTTATGTTATTTCTGCAACACATTACTAACTGGTGCCAAGATGTAGCATCTGGCGATCTCATTAGAACGCAACTAAGAAGCATAGGAATCCGTTTCCTCTTGAGTCGATTCAACAATAGGCTTAAGGGGACAAGGGGTGGTGAGCACAAACTTATACTTTTCTACCGTCATTAAGATATCAAGATTACATTTTCAATCCACATAATTTTTACCAGTGAATTTGTTTGCATTCAAGATTGTTGAGAGTGAGGATAATGACATGATTACTTAAAAGAATAAATAAAGCGGTGTAAAGAAATATGATGCATGATTCAAGTATTTAAATATTTAAAAATCTGATAAAAACATATTTCTTCCACGATGCTACGATCAACAATGATAGCTGGTCTCATCTAGGACAACGCTCGAGCTACCTCCTATGGCATCGAGACTCTTCTTGTTTAGTTAAAACTTTTCAAGATGTCACTACATCTAGCTTAACCAATTACCAATGGTTTGGTCACCTTAGCCCCATTGACCAGTTCCTAAGAGATTCTAATGTGTTTCAGTTGAAGTGTTTAACCAACGCATCGATTTTAAAGGTTGCTATGAACTAACAGTCCGTCTAGGGACGGTCCCGCCTCACCACTTCCTTTACAAGCTTTAGCTTCACAAGCAACTCGATGACTCAAAGCAACATGATTTCCAAGTTTCTCTCACTGAGGATAGGACCACTAGGACGGCTATAAACCATTCATCATGCCACGATCAAGTTTGCGTTGGAGACATTTGGAACGTTTCAACGTAAATGATCATCCCACCTAGTTTTTGAAAAAATTAAATTTTCTTTGTTTTTTTGAAAAATCATAACTCTTTATAAATTTGAAAAGCAAGTTTTAAAAATTAAAAACTTTTATAAAATTTAAATCATAATTTAAAAATGATATTTTTTTTATATAATTCACATTGTATTTAAAATCATAACCCATTATAAATTTAAACTATAATGATGCATGTATATGTTACATGATAATTTGATACTGACATATCCCTATTCCTATATGACATGTTATATGACGATGCGAGATTAAAGATAAATCATACATTCAAAATTAACCTCTCTATGACTCATTTCTAATTACAACCCATTAAAAATAATAAATAAGATACAATAATTTAAAAACTATTCATCATGGTGTCTGTAATTATCTCATTCTCTTTCAGAAAGTCCCACCTCTTTATAACCCTTCACCAAGATCAAGTCCCATTCAAAATTCAAATTCCAATTTAAAATTAATTTCCAACAATTTTTTACTTTGATAAATAATCACAATTGATTAATTTATTTTAAAACAATTTACAAAATAAATTCTAATTAATTAGTGTTGAAAAATTATTAAATTAATTTAATTTAATTTTTAGGGACTGGATTGAGCTTTGAATCAAATCTCAAGTCCATGTGAATCATTTGAGCCAAGCAACACTTGCTCAGTCCAAAACCTCAATAGGCTTGGTGGGTCCACATGGTCTTAGGCGCGCTAGGTTTTCCTAATACCCTAGGGTTTCGTGAACCCTTGTGCGGCCCCTAAGGGTTTCCAAAACCCATTGATCGCGAGACAACCAAGGATGATGGTGGCTGACAGGGCAGCGCGCGACGAACGGTACGACATGTGGTGGTGCGCGACAGCGTGACCTGAGATAGAAAGCATGACGGATGATGGTTTATCGGGATGCATGTGACGACAGATTTATATGGAACTTAACAATACAACTCTCTACAAAATTAAATTATATAAGATCTTATACCTCAATTTAGCGTATATCAATTCTAAAACTGAAAAATAACACCTAGAGCCAGTCGATTGAGATCTATTCATAAAATAAATTCGAACATGTTTTGAATCTACAATAAAAATTATATGCCAATATCATCATATTCATTCATCCATATGTTTAATACATAATATGTATATTCAAAAACCATAGGCTTTGTTACCAGTTGTTGGATCGGGTTTTAGATTTTGTAGAAAAATTAATGAACCATGACTAGTTCATGGGTAGAATTTCAAAAAAATTCCAAACAAACATTTAATCAAATTAAATACAAAACCAAACAATGAACATGCATAATCAGTAAAACGTGTCGAGAAGAGATAGAAACAATTTATACCTTTTCAGTTAATAGAGAAATTATGATTTGGCGGGATATAATTCTCTAGCTCGTGTTCTTCGTTCTTGAGATTGACAGAACGATTAATTGATCATTACACCAACAACCACTCGTTAGAGACAGAAGTAATTCTCTAAAGGATTCATGTAAGAAGTGAATGTGGGCTCTCAAAATAACTGTGGAAGAGAAAAAAAAATTCGATCCCTTTTATATTTAATTACACAATTTACACATATACCCCTATATGTCAAAACCATAAATCACCTTCTCCCATCACTGTGGTGTGCGATTTTTACATTTCTCCTAGAGCCAAAATTATGTCCAAATTCATCAGTCCAAATTGATGAATTAAATTTATCTTTATCACTTAATTAATTAATATTTTATTTACTAATTATCTAATAATTAAAAAATAACAAAATAATTAATTTGCATTAATTTTTCTCTTCACTAATACAGTGATGACACCTACCTATCTCATATGGATTCAGGAAGTGTACATTGGTCCAAAATACATTTTTGATCCAACTATTGTTGTTTCTCCTTCATGTCCTTATGAGCAATTCCTGAGACCAAATGGACCAACATAAATAAAGCTATGAGATTCAAATATCGTCTAATTTATCTCTATAAATATCCAACCTATTTGATCCCGACATCGTACGACTCCACTATAGGTCTGATTCCGAATGAACTCTCGATTCATGCGCGCTACATTTTATGTTGGTATAAATAAATATTTATTTTTCACGGCCCATAATATTTAGCGATATTATCCTTCTTGAATATTAATAACAAGAAAAAATTACCATTTTACCCATCTAGTTATTATTTCTTTAACTCTTTTGTTGACTGTGAATAAGAAAGACATATTAGTAAAGTGTCTCATATCGATTACCATGTCTTATTCAATGACTCATGTCATCGAGTACCACACTCAGTTTATTTATTCACACACTCATGAATAAAGCATAAGGTGATACTGTTACTTTTGTAATCATACCACAAATTTCATATCTATGAATCACATAACTCCAATATAATTGAATTACGGTCCTACCAGTCGATGTATTGTCCAGCAATTCAAACTCACTCCTTTGGATTATCAAAGATCACAAGTAACTAAGTCAAATTTTGTATTTACCTCTGGATTAAAGTAATTCTGAAAATACCCATAAGGTGTAACAATTAGATTTAGAGCTAGATAAAAGGCTTTACTATAAACTAATTGGTTACTGGTCTATTCAACATATTTCATAACATGTCTAGATCAACCGTTAGAGTCTCCACTCCTATGCCCCAAGACCGGCATCCTTTGGTTGAATCTAACAATCATAATTGGATTCGATTGCCCAGTTGATTTCTAAGATTGTGAATAATATTTTGAATTATCTCAGAAGAGTTTATCTGGAAGGTTGCTCGATCTTTACTCTTCTTACATTAATAATAGTTTTAGGACTTAAGTAAATTACCAACACACTTTAATTAAAAGAAACTTTCAATTTATTCATAAAATTCAGTTATATATAAATGTCAAAGAAATAACCGTTTACTCATAAATAATTATTACACCATATTTTATTCACATAATTCTAACAACCTCAAGCTGAGGTACTCGTTGTAGTGTAGATAAATCTCAAATGCCCCATTATATAGAGAAAGTTGGGCAGAGAGGAAATGTTCTTCTTGTATTTATGGAAGGATCAGTTCTCCATCTCCAATGGCTAATGGCTCTCGATCCTCTATTAAGCATGAAAAACTATCTTCTGAAAAGCCATATGCAAGTGCTTGACTTTGAGATGGATTTTTATATATGAATGTTTAATTATTAATATTTGATTTTTAGACCATGGCGCGGGGGATGGCTCGAGCTTTCTGGAGATAGAGGGGAGGAGGGTTATGTTTTGTCGATTTTGGGGAAATAGGGGGGAAGAGGGCCGTTTTGGAGAAAGAGAGGTAGTCTAAAACGGCACCGTTTTGGGCTTTAATAAACAGTGCCGTTTTGGACTTAACAGAAGTTTGGATGGAATTGGATGGTTTTAGATGGAGAAGTAAAATTGAGAGTTATAAATGATCAAATTAGAAGTTTATGGTTATAAATGATTGTAACTGTAAAATTCAAGGGTGTAATTTATAGTTTTTCCTTGTTTCTTCTATCACAAGGTGTTTTCTCGCTCTCTCCATCCTATTTTCAAAAGGTCGTTGTGTAATTATTTGAAGACAGCTTTTCCGGAAGACTAAAAACCATAATTATTTGATTTTGTACAAATTTTATCTTAAATGGCTGGACGAGTGATTCCTAAGTTGACAGGGCTAGAAGACTTGAGGTAATCTAAATCCAAAAAAAGAAATTTCATGTTTTCTTCTACTAAAGACAAGTTGGTCTTTTGGGTTGCGTCTAGTACTGATCCATCTCTCTTTGGTTTGTTTTTTGGTTTTATTAGTAACGCTATGATCTTTAGTCCTTCGGCGTTGATGAGATGTAGTTGTTCAGATGATTGGATTAGTCATACGTCGAAGATGTTTTAGTTTCTGTTCTTTCTATTTAACCATGAAGTAGGGAGAACCGTTATGTTGTCACAGAGATAGAGATATTTGTGGACGAGCATTCCTTATTTGGATTTTCATTTCTTCACGATTAGCATAGAAACAAGGATTTTGTGGATATAAGAAATTCCTCTATGTTTTTTAAAACTTATTGAGCATCATGCGCAATGCACGTGTATCCACTTATGACATTTTAATTTATTTATAAATTTTGCCCATGTGGTGGCATAAAATGATATATACGATCATAAAAAAATAATTCTAGTCAAATGAAGTAAAGTAAATTATTTATAAAAAAAGAGATTTACTTAATGTGCTTAACATTATTTATTTTCATTAAATTTTAAGATAGTCTTATAATCTAGGTTACCTAAATTAATTAGTAAAAGAAACACATAGTTAATATGAAACTAATCATTTACTTATAATTTTTTTTATTTTAGTTAGTAATAATGAGAACAAAAGGTCTTTAAGCATGATAATTTAAATTAAGTGGTTGAAAAAGTCTTTGTGTGATTTTGTATGTTTACTTTTAAGTTTAAGAATAATTGTAAAAAATTTTAAATGTAGATGAGGGTAATATTGTTCCCACTTCTAGACCGTTAAGGGTGCAAGAAAAAAAAATATTTGATAGCGCATAAGTCAAAATTGGCATCCCAAATACCATGTATAAACCCTTTGACTCATCTGTTTTTAGGATTTTTCTAAAGGCATCGACAACATTGAGATATTTTCCTGACGATGGAGGTCGAAGAATATCCTAAGGACCCAGCAGCCAACTTAAGAGGTACCATCACTCTAGATTAATTTAATGCAGCTCAAACACAATAAAATGCATAGAGATAAGAGATCATCCGTAGTCAACAACCCATCCATGGCCAAGGTCATCCCCAACCTTCAGTAGCAAGGAAGTGCTCCCAAGTGCTCCTGGGGATCCAATAAAGCTCAGTACCCCTATCCATTCCTACCCTATTCTCCATTCTTCTGCGTGGAAATCCATTTCTATGCCTAAAGAAAAAACACTCCCTTGGCCTCTTGATTTCAACTATTCCAAATTTTGTCTATTTCACTGATACGCAGGGCATACCAAGTTCTCTATCGTCTGCATCGTCCGCTCTCAAATAACCTAGACACTAGTAGCGAATTCTAATAGCTAACTAGTACCTAGCTACTAGACAACTTTCCTTAGGAAATACCATTCTATTAGTTAGGTGGTCAGACCCTTAATAGGATAGTAAGCAAGCTGTCTTAAGGTTGTTTTAGAGGCGATGCTGAAAGACATAAAGAAAGATCTTGATTTCCCTTAAAAAGTGCTTTGTTGGATGATCAAAATAAGGGGGTTTTACTTCTTGTTGGCAGGCCACTCGACCTTAGAATCGCATAGTAGTTCCAGTCTCCGATAAGCACGTGTCTCCTCACTTATTCCTCCCCAAACCAGAACTCCTTCGTTACTGGTTCAAAGCCTATTATAAAGAGCAACTCATTTCACGTTCTGAATATTGGGAAATGATGAATGTAATTGATCTGATAGTGCATGTTTTGATGCAGTTGAGCACATTTTTTATTTTTTAACCAAGATTGGGTCAGTGATTTAGTGTATTGCTCAGTGGGTACAAGATCGAAAAAATAATGTATTGCATTCCAAGTGAGATGCCTAGATAAAAGGAACGAGGGAAGAATCGACGAGGAATCCATAATAGAAAATCACAAAAAAAAAATATCTTGACGAGTATTCTCCCGAGATGTTAGAAGCTGCAAAATCAATTGGTGTCAGAGTTGCTACAATTGCTTCAGAAAGTGCCGGTGTCAATATTGGAAACATGTTCAATTCTTTGGTCCCTTCCAGGATGTGAAATCCATCATTATCTAAACAATCGTTTAATTATGCCATTTTGGGCTTTGATCTAACCGAAGCTATTGCATTGTTTGTCCAGTGATGGAATTTTTTATCTCATTCGTACTTTGATCTAGTTAAAGTTTCATAAAGCAAGCACTTCTTTCACATAAAAAAGTCGAGAGTTACGATCTAACTAAAATGATTCCACATGAAAAAATGACCTTGCCTTTTTAAGTAATGGGAAGCGGGCTAGTCCCCAAAAATGCCCCTTCCTTTATCGTTGGGGCTTACACTTCCTTATGACTCATTCCTTTGGTCAAAAGCTCTTCGGACATCAATCATTACCCCCACAGGCATGTCCATCATTGTATGTTTTTTTGTTGTCTGATCACGCTCAAAATTACGTATCTACATATATTTATGCCCCTGTTTCGTAGTTTTGTAGCAGGTTTTTTTCAAACATTTTCTAGGATTAGAAAGAACCGTTATAATCACCACTACGTGCGAGATGCCACACATGACCCAATAGGAATGATTTTATACACCCCTCTCTAGATAAGAAGCAGAATGCGCCATCACCTACAACCTTTTCCACTATTCGGAACTTCCACGAAATGAAAATTGGCGGCATAGTCATATGCTCGACATTTGTTGCCTTGGTTTTCATCTCGGAGTACTGCTATGGCTGATCTAATCTACTTAAATAACTTAAAGGCTTGGGAAAGCAGTAAGCATGTGACCGCGGCAACAAATGGATATTTTCGTGAAGAGTAAGCAATAAATCTCCCTTTATTTTGTGAAAGTAGGTGACCGCCTATAAATTATTTCAAGGCAAGGGGTGGTCTGATCGACATTGTTATTTACTCTGATTCAATCAAGGTGGTTTTCCTTTATCAACACGTAGGTGGTCTAAGTTCCTATGACTGGGTTTTTTCTAGCCCCTTTGAACATCTTTGTTTAATGTATTAAATAGGGTCTCTCTAACCAGTGAAAAGTGATGGATCTCCACTAATGGCAATTCTTGTCTCAGTTCTGATGATGCAATTCTGGGAGGAGTCAGTAGTTGCGTAATGGATCCCTTCGGAGATGGAGAATATGTGACAATGTTTTGGGGTGGTGAACCAACAAGTCGCTCCTCTAGTATAAGTATCGTTGCCTTCTATAAGCTTTGACAGAAGCAACTATGGTTTCCCGAATGCCTTTTGACTTTAGTATGGTCTAGTCTTTTTTTCCTTCCTTGCCGCCAACTTACACCACTAGGAGAGTAAGCAAGATACCTTACTTGCATTCTACTGTATAATAAGAGAAATTTGTCGAGTCCACGATGCTTCGAAGTTTTCCCTCCCCACTTTTCCTAACCACGTCACTAAATCCATTATGACTGGCGAGTTTGAACATGTACGAATATAACCACGTAGAGCGCTGACCTGCCTATCGAATAAAGATATCATTAAACTTATTTAGCCAAGCTAAGGTGTGGAACCCTAATTTTTTAGTCTTTTTTATAATAATAATATTAATAAGCTAAAACATCGAGAAGTCCTCCGTTGAATTGAATGGGGTGGGAAAGATAGGTTCAGTAATGGAGCTAGGAGCTCTGGCCAACAATGAAGCTAAAGCTTCATGCTGGTGCACTCGCTACTGTAAGTTCAAACTCAATGTTGATAAGAAAAAAGAAAATCCCTTAAGAAGAAGACGTTCAACTATGTCAATAAAAAAGGGGCAATCAAATGCTCCATAGATAACCCCATCTATCTCGTTCCCATCCAACTCACGAGGAGATCAAAGAGCGGTTTGCACTTCATGCCCCAATCTCCTTGACTAATAGATGCTTAGATACCTGCCACTGAATTTTTAAATGACGCAGGGTAATGCATTAGGAGCATTGGGACTACGCCCATAAAAAGCACCAATAAGCCCAAATTCATATCTACATGTAAAAACCCTTCGGCTCACATATTTTTCAGGATTTTCCTAAAAGCATCGATGTCATTAGGATATTTACATGATGATGGGAATGACGATGAGGAACGTTGGGACTACATCCATAAAAAAACACACATTATATAACTTCCATTACAAACTCTCTACCTATAAGAAAATGATGTGTTTATAAAAGACAAATGAGGTGTAAAAATGAAGGGAGAATGGTTTATAAAGGACTAAAAATTGCGTGAATGACTGAAAATGAGGATTAATGGCGAAAAAGTCATACATAGTAAAATGGAAGCTAAATGACCATTAGATTTTACATTCTAATGTAACAGAAGAGTATTTGGTACAGTTTTCCAAACTATAGAAGCATAAGAATATAAAAAGAAAATGCAATGATATGATTTGCCAATGTCGTAAACGATAGAAGTATAATTTGCATTTTAGACAGTTCAACGTATTCATAAATCCATTCTTATAAAGGATCTAAGTGTTAGGATTGTTCCTTAAAGCATTGGAATTCTATTATATTTATTTAGACATTTAATTCTGATTAATAATAAATAGTTTATTCTTATATTATATGCAATACATTCTTATAAAATGTCTACAAGCATAATAATATTTGGTTTATGGGTCCTATGGAGTTTAGCTCATGAGAACAAGGTAATTAACCAAGAGTCCTTTATGACTTATAAATATTTAATTTCACAGTCGAATGAAGCTAGACGCTTTGCTAAGAGAAGATTGTAGTACATTAATTCTATTATGTTGCGTGACTTACCTTGGTCACTAGGTAGAGTACCTAGTAAACGTACTAGTGCATTTGGAATGCATTAAAATGACTAATGAGTCTGATTTTCATTAAAATACTATCAAATAAAAATCATGACTCATTGCTATTATATGATAAATATTTTCAATCTTAAGAGAGTTATGAGCTCATATTTAATGATTTAATTGTTTTGATCTACTAAGAATGAGACTCTATGAGTCAACATATTCCGTAGGTTGGATTACTGAGTTATTAGATAGTGAGTTCATAGATTCTCAATATCTAAATCTATAGACACTTTAATTAAGTGCATAATACATATTAAGTAATTCATTTATGTGGTCATAATAAAATGGAAACAAATCATAAAATGGAAACATATCATAGCATATGTTGCGGGAATCAATTTGTGGATATTGAATGTAATACTATTATACAACTAATCAAAATCCACATGTTATCTTTGCAAGATGTTTAAAAGCCTCATCGTTTCAAATGATACTTTTATATCTTTATCTTTATTCTTTTATGACAAATAATAAATTTTATTATAATATAAAAATGATAATAGATTATTTTCATTTGCAGATATTTCACTTTCAGCAAAACCAAACAGTCCTACGATGATTAATCCTGCAATTGAACATGCAATGAGACTCCATTGATGGCATAACTGATTTATTGAAACACAAATTTTTAATGATTTAATATTCTGACTTTTGTGTTTTTTAAATATTAAAGGAGTGAAAATGATAAAAGACAATTTCAATCTTATCAGTCGTCGGTATATAATCTAGCTCAACCAATACAAGATTGAATCATCAAAATTGGACAAGCTTGATGATCTTATTAATTCAACGTAAACAATTCCAGGGCTCCCAACCTTGCCCCTCCCTCTTTTCTTTCTCCAGCATCTCGGCATTCACAACATTTGTTTCACAGCATGTTGAACTAAATTAAAAATTGACTATCAAAATATCAAAACGAGAGGAATTAAAATGAAGAACCATGACAATTGACATACATTGTATACACCAAATTTAATTCTATTTCTTATCATTGTTGGCTTAATTAGAGGTAAAGAACCAAAATTGACAGATAAAGAATCAAAATACAACTACATATAATCGAATGAAAACCCACTAAAAATTGAATCTACAATGATTTTGTCATAATACCGCGGGAGTTGAATAAATGTATTATAACACAACCAAATGATCAAGTAGGTTCGGTTCATTTTGGAGTACTCACTCTTATATAAACCCATTCAATTTGTGGAAGCGTGTAGCTGAAGCTACCAAGCTGAAATGCGGTTAGAAAATAACTGAATTGAAGCCTCCCAATGAAATCTCCAAGGTCGATGAAACTTCTCATTCCTCTCAAATGTTCTATAATTCCTGTTTTTGAATTTATATTTTGTTTGATTGTGATTTTTTTCCCTTACCTTTAGATGTTTATTCTCAATCACTCCATCTTTTAAGGCAAATTCTTAAAAGTTGTCTCAAGATGAAATCACTGAAATCACGTATGTGTAGACTACAGACCTTCAATCCTGCATCAGTAGAAGTATCGACCACTAGACGTAGGATTCGACATGAGAAATCGAATAAACGCAATCTGGAGAAAAGAATTTGTAATATCCAAGATATATGCAAATCTAGTGACCTGAGGGAAGTAAAAACCCTGGTGAATCTGAAGATGCGCGGAACTTGATCCAGATATATCATTATGCCAAAAATTGTGTGAAGAAAACACAGGATTGCTGTCGAACGTATTGCTATGGCCAATGAGATTCCGATAGAAGGAACTTGGGAATGAAGGTATATTGCACAAAGCCATTTCTGCTTTGTTGTATGTTAGTCTAATTGTGAAAAATTGCTCAACGATAATTTTTAAACTTGATTAATATTATAATACATATTTTTTTCTAATTTGTCATCTTCTTAATTCAGGGCATTTCTCAAACAAATCCTTGAATCTTTGTTTTAGTAAATATTGAATTTGGATTGAAAATTCACAATTCTAGGATTTGTAATTCAAATGCATTAAGCTTGCCCTGTCTTAAAGAAGATATCATGCTCCAAAATGGAAGGGAATTAATGGGGGAACAAAGTGTTATGACCACAACCTCAAGAAAATTAAAAAATTTACAAAACATGAAGAAAGATAAATAATAAAATGCGGAACACAACGAACTATTGTGGTTTGGCAACGCGCCTACGTTCACGGGCGAAGATGAGAAGAATTTTACTAATCAACAAAGAGAGTACAAAACAACGCCAAAAACATTCACGAACTCAAATCTCATAAATCTAAATATTAGATTAAAGTAGAGTTTTAGAATAGTTGTAGGCCCCACACAAATATATTTATATTTGGCATGGTATAATAGAAAAGTGGAGAGGGGATCATATTTATATAGAAAACTGAGAGAACATGACAACTAAATAACCGATGTGGAACAAAAACAAAAACCCACATTTGAAACCACACATGTCACAAAGAAAAATCAAGATTCAAAGTTCTTCATCGCTGCTAATTCATTTACTTCATGAGTAGGTCTTTCAAATCTCCAAAGGCTTTGAAAGATCGAAAATAAAATTTTTTGATGATGTGAATAGATGAGTTGAGTTTTTCCGTCTCAAATTCTTTAACAATAGAAGGTAAAATGCACATGTTTAAGAAATGATAGATATGAAAATGATCGATAATTTAGAGAAAGTTTCATTCATTGAGGCAAATTAATAGTTTATGAAGTTCACAAGGAAACAACCGAGCATGCTCTTAGAGGTCGTTTGGTTCACGCAATCTAGAATGACCATTAAAATTCAATTGCTTGTAAAACATGATTGTTATGTTTGATTACACATGGTAATCTATGAAGTCATGAGTGCTAATTTATGATTGTTATATTTAGTATAGGTTAACTTTTGTTGTAAATTTGTATGGATAACGAGAAACTTAAATGTCCTTTTTAGTTATATATTATCTAAAAAATATTTTGACGTGTAATTTTAAATTAATTTTAATTAATATTAGTAAATAAATAAGTTAATAATGTTGGACTTAATTTTAAAAAATAATTTTAATTAAATTAATAAAGTAAGATATATGATAAAAAATATTTTCATCTGAAATTTTAAATTAATTCATACAAACATAAACAAAAGCTTTCTAACTAAGCTTACTAACTGATACAAACAAAAACAAAGCTTTCTAACTAAGCTTACATAAACTAGCAAAGTGATAGCACTAGGTACTTCATTAATACATCCAAAAAGATATTTTTATCAATTTTTTTTTTGTATTTAGTTATGATTATATTATAAACATATAAATTTTTATTCATGAATGACATTAATACAAATTAGAAGATCAAGATCAAATTATCGTTCATTCTATTTCTATCAAAGAAAGATACATTTCTAAGTCATTTAGTAACGGATGATCAAGTGAGACAAAAATTTAATAGTATGTGCAATGCACGTAATGTTAGCCTAGTGATATAAAATGTGATAGGAAAGAGAATTTTTCTTTTATTTTTATGAGGATGAATCTTAATGACTTTTTATAAGAGATATGTGAGACATACCATATTAATTGGCGTGTAAATAAGACAATTTAAAATATCAATAGGGACATTATCGTTCAAAAATATTTCCTCAAATTTTGTGCTTTTATATATGAATTATTATTATTATATGGATGTTTATTCTGGGTGTAAGGGAATTTTTCATCTCTTACGGTATTCGAATATTGAATATGAAAAGAAAATGAAAAATGTTAGAGATGAAAGACAAGTAGGAGAAATTATAAGCTTATAGCTTGATTATATCGATTGAATTGTACACATGAAGGTTTATATAGGCCTTTCCCTCCTCGGCCTTTTCCATCTGTTTCTTGGATTTAATGAATAATCAATGATAAATATCTTAACGGTTTGATCAAATCGTGAGACGAGGGGAGTAACTGACGCCAACCTTTATATCCCTTTAATTGACACGTTTATTGACTTCGTCTTCACCACGTTTACATTCTTTACTTCCTTTCCTCTTCTTTTGGCCACGCCGACAATTCTCTTCATCATGAGAGAAATTTGCCCCGTACATTTGCCCATGTTTTGTATCTTTTGATGTAAGTCGTTGATGTAAAACATTTAGCTTATCATTTTGCCAAAGATTTGCCGATGTCACACTTTTTATAACCATTGCCTGCCCCACGCCGCTTCACCTTTCTGCCCCTGATGAATGAATTTCTTAGGCAAGAGGAGGCGTCTTCACCCGTTCAGCTTCGGTACAGACTCTTGTCAATGCTTCACGACGTGTGTCCCTATTTATACCTTTTTACTGTCACCTGTCGTTTCAACTTTTTATTTTTTACCCTTCAATTTCATTATTCAGCATCTGTTTGAAGAAATATTTGTAGGATTTTTATTTTGTTGCCTTCCCGAGCGTTCTTTCTATGTGTAGGTGTTCATCTTTAAGCTTTTTCTCTAATGGTTGTACTTTTCCCCCACCGTTCCTAGGATTTTAAATAGAGAGGAGTTTAACCATTTTATTACTCGTTACCATAATGCTTTCCCTGAGGAAGTCGGTTTTTCATATTCCAATGGTGACCTTGTTAGTTCTCCCCCCTAACCGAGGAGTTTTAAATTTTAGGACAATGTACATAGCTCTTGGTTTTCTTTTCCCCATCTCTCACCTTTTTCAGCAATTCTTCCATTACCATGATCTTTCTCCTCTTCAGTTCACCCCAAATACCTATAGGATTTTGCTAGGTTTTGAGTCTTTGAAGCATCTTTTTGGCTTAGATTCAGGACTGAATTAATTTCGTTTACTGGACTCCCTTAGGGAGAAAAATGGACACCATTATGCTGCCTCACATAGTGGTGTGGTCGGCAATCCATTAATATTGGATCTACCTAAGGGGTGACAAAAGGTGGAATGCTAAGGCATTCCATGTTTTCGGTGACTAGAGAAGTTGCACGCACTCTCACATCCCTATCGAATGAAGGTCATATGGTGAGTGATTTTCCCCTCTCCATTTATTTTTCTTCTTTTTTTCTTTTTTGTCAAGCTAACTATATTCTTTTTTTACTTCAGATAAGCGTAAGAATATTCGTCCTTACGAGACCCTGAATGATAGAGCCAAAATCAGAGTTGCTTACAGTGTTACTTCTCGTGATTGGAAGTGGTTATTGGACCCTCAACGTCAGCTTCCATTTGACATTCAACTTCCCCTGATGTCACTAGCTTCCCCTGCTGCCCCTCGTAGACCTCCAGTTCAACGGATTGTCATCCAGAGACCACCAAGGCTATACCCTCTTTACCCCATTCTTCTACTTCTCTTTCTATTCGAGAAGCTTTTGAGATGAGGCCCATTCAACTTTCTTTGAATCGTTCTTCTTTGCGCAATATGCTGCCACGCCTAGCTATTGAGCCTTTGCCTGCGGGCTTCTTCTCCTCTTCCTAGTCTTGCTGATTCTCTCCCATTCGGCTTGACTCTGTTGGGCTGATGGGTTTTATTCCAATCAGGTTTTCTTCTCCTGATTTTGGATTGGGTTCTTCTGAGCTCGTTAACAACCTTCCTTAGACTCTTTTTCCTCCAGGAAAAGGCCCGAGGATTCCTTTCGAGGTAATTTTGATGGTTAACCACGAGTCTTCTCATCAAATTATGAGCCACCTCCAATGCTCAACCAACTCTGATAAGTTGGCCGAGGAGTTAGTTGATGATCTTCAGAAAGACATTAATCATTGTCTTTTTTCAAATAACTGCTTTTATTTAATAACTTTTTATTTTAGTTTACTTTTTTCATGCTAACTTGACTTTTTCTATTTCAGACCGCATTGCATCACAATGTTCTGACTGCCAAGCTCAACAGCATTGGTGATCAAATGGTTAAACAAGAGCAAGAAGTGTCTAACCTCAAGTTCAACTGGCTGCCAAAGTTGTTGAGATCGGCAAACTAAAGAGTGAGTCTGAAGCTGCGAGGCTTCTTATTTAGGAACTGCGGGCTGAGACTGACAGATGCATCTAAGAGGCCACTCGGGTGCTTACTGAGTGGTTTGAAGTTTATGCTGCCGAGGCCTTACAGAAGAAAGATGAAGAAGCCTATGAGCATCACATCACTCAATTCAGGTTGTTAGATAAGGACGCTTACACCATCAGTTATCTCGATGGTGCTTCTCGGGCGCCTCCACAATACTGCTCTTGTCACAGAATCTGTCGATGATCCCATTGCTAAAGAGGTTATTGCTAAGGTGTTCCATATGCCTCATGACTTTTCGGCTGATCACATTCAGCTTGATTAATTTTTCCAGTTTTCATGTAATTTTTTTTTACTTTTTCTTGTAATCTTTTCCTCTTTGTCCATGAATGAAATATCTTTTGCTTTTCTCTTCCGAGTCTTCTATGATGAACAATGTGCCTTAGAATTATTCTTGAGTTTTTAGATCGAAACTTCATTCTTGTTTTACATCTCTTTCACTTAAGTATCGTATTTGGTGGACTTAACCTTTATTCCTACTTTGTGTCCAAAGTTTCGCTTGGCACACTTAGATTTTTTTTCCTTGCTTTGTGTGTAAGTGATCGCTTGAAACACTTAGACTTTTTTTCTTATTTTGTGTCTAAGTGATCACTTGGAACACTTAGACTTTTTTCTTATTTTGTGTCTCAACGGTCGTTTTGCAGACTTGGACTTTTTTCTGTTTTGTGTCTAAGCTCCTCTCACAAATTAAGGAGTTTTAATATCCCTCAGGTTGGTGGACAGCCTTAACTTGATTTATTCTAATCTACCGATAAGTGCGTGCCTTTCTCTAAAGAAATAACGAAGAAGGCTTTCCAAGAGTATCCCAGCATACTGGGATCAGCCCTTACCCTGCAAATCGGATCCTGGAGAGTGATTATATTTATATCTAGCCATCTCCAATCATGTTTTAAGATCGGCGTTGATTAGGAAAAAAAAAAAATAAGCAGCTATATCTCATTTATTACAATTTACACTAACCAAGCCCTGACAGCCTCCGAGACATGATACCCTGATATGTAATAAGCAGTATCAACTCTGGTTGTTGTAACTCAGAGGTTGCGCCTTTTTTCCAAGCTCATCCAATAGTGGTACTTACTAATCAACCTTTATGACAAGTTTTGCAAAAACCTGAGGCCTCGGGACGTTTAGCCAAATGGGAAACAAAGCTAAGTTGATTTGATATCCTACATCTCCCATGGGTTTCAGTAAAACGGAAAATCCTTGCTGATTTTATTGCCGATGGAACCAATCTGATTCAAGACACGCCAAAAAAGGTCCAGCTTTAGAGCCTGTATGTAGATGGTTCATCTTCTGATAATGGAAGTGGGGCAGGTGTTCTACCTATCAAATCTGAGCAATGTGAAGTTGAATATGCCATTCGTTTTGGATTTCAGGCATCTAAAAGTAATAATGAGGCCGAGTATGAGGTACTTCTAGCAGGCCTAAGGGTAGCTTTGTCAATGGGGGCACAATATACCAATATTTTCAGCGATTCTCAACTGGTGTATACTGGAATATCATGTTAAAGAAGATCAGTTGGCGTTATGTCTAGAAAAAAACTCAGAATTTATTCCCACTCTCTCTCGCTCTCTATCTCTCAAAGGCCTGAAGGTTCTCCCACTCCTTTCTTTCTCAAAGGCCTGAAGGTTCTCTCACTCACTTACTGCCCACCTCTCGATTTCTCTCCTATAACACCAATATATCATACTTTCTATTTCAGAAGCCAATAATGGCAACAACAGACTAAAGAAGTAGGAAAAACATAGAACCTCTCGAATAAAAGGTAAAGGGTAAAGCTTTTGTTTCCTTATTTTTCTCCCACCAAAAGCTGTCATCTTTGAACTATTTTTCTTCACCATTGATGAATTTAACATGCTTATTTACTATTTGCAGAGATGGAATTTTCAGGTGTCTACTCATTGGGAAGCCTACAAGAGAAAAGTAATGAAAGTTCTTTAAAGTGTTGAAGGTAACCTGTCCCCTAAAATCCCCTCTCTATTTCTCTCCCTTTTCTTTCTTATGACACTAATGCACTATTGAGAAAACACAGCAATACATGAAGAACAAATTCACTACTTAACTTGTTTTGTAGCAATCTTTAATCTTTATAGTGTTAAAGTACCACTTGGAGACACACAAACACCTCACAATACTCTTTCATTTTCTCAGCACACACTCAAAGACACTCAAGTTTTTCATCATGCACACAGAAGTTATCCCTATGCTATTTATACTTAACATAGTAGGCAAGAAGAACAAGAAAAAAATAGAGAATGATCTATACTCTAAAATATCACTCTAGAAAATTCAGTACTTGATAATTGCCCTTTAACGAACTTGGATGCTTCTAGAGAGATAATGTTGAACTTTCAACACTCCCCCTCAACACTAGATCTTTCTTCTTGTCTGTTGCATCTCCGTTTCTCCTTGCAAAACTCTGTCTAATGTAGTGATCACTTCCACATGTTTTGTTATAACATAGAAGACAGGATTCTCCGACAAACTAACTGCTGCTTGACTATCACAATAAAGACGTACCGCATAATCTGTTGGTTGATGTAAATTTTGAGTTTTTGCACTAACCATATACTTTTTGCGCTGCCATAGTTGCTGCCCTGTAGTTGGCTTGAGTTATTGATAATGATATTGTTGGTTGTCTCTTACTGCACCCTGAGACAGTTCCTGAACCAAATTTGAATACGTAACTAGTAGTTGATTGGCATATGTCATGTTCTCACGCATAGTCCGCATCCAGTAACCAAGCAACTTGCATTCTTCTTGCTTGTATAAAATTCCCATGTCCATTATACTTTTGACATACCTTAAAATGTGATGAACTGACTTGCAAATGATGCTTATTCGGATTTTGCACGTGTCTACGTGGTCACGTCCTCTTAAGTCTTTTACAAAGTCACATCCTCCAAGTCCTTTCCTTCAAGTGAAGAAATTTTAGGATTCACCTCAATTAAAGTTGAGATTGGTTAGCAATCTACATGTCAAATCTTTGAAGAAGATATTTGGCAGGTTTATATTGGCAGAGGAACAACCATCCTCTATGCATTCTACTTCAAATCCAAGAGAGTGTTCTAGTTCTCCAAGCTTTTTCTTTTGAAAACCGATTAACAAGTTTTCCTTCTGACGAACTTCTGTTGTGGGTAGAGATGGAATAAGATGCTTTCATTAACTAACGATTACAAAGAAATAAGGAACGATTACAATGTAATTACAACAGAAACGATTACAGCAAAATTTATCTGATCTAATAAACAAATAAAACGAAAAATGATTACAGCAAAATTAGAACTGAAAATACGATGTAGATCGAGGATTGCTCGAAAGTACTAAAAACAATAATCGTCTTCCACAGGGTGCTTGAAGATTACGACAAATCGTCTCTGCGGGATACAACGATCTAAGTCAGAGTACATCAACCGATCACTCTGACCCTCACAGAACTCTTTTTGTATTTCTCTCAGTATGCAAGACCTTTTTTGTGTTCGTGTTTGTCTACTGAAAAGACGAAGCTAATGATGCCCTATTCTAATATATAATGTTCAAAGCTTGGAGAGCAAGCCAAACGTGTAGATAAACTAGAATTAGATTTTTGATGATATTGTGTTGTGGGATAATAGAGAAATTTTGTGGGATAATGGAGATATTTTAATTATTTTCTGTAGATAATTACAGATTCTGTTTAGAGATATTTTCTTCCTCTCCAAATAAATCAAAGAAAATTTATCCAAAAATAAATCTTTTGACCGTACCGAACCGAGCCGGCTGGACGGCGCGCATGAAGGGAGGACCATGTGCCATCTAAGTCCTCTCTTCCCCACAAAATGTGGGGTGCCCCTTGGGGCTAACTCCAAGGCATGAATGTTGAGTTTATAAACTCAACATTATATCCTTGAGTTTTCAATGTGGGACAAATTCCCACTTTATTTCACATCACACACTTTCATTCACTTTTCAATCTTTCTTTGATTTTTCTTCTCTTCTTCTTTTCTCTCCAACAATCCCCCACATGAATGAAATGTGTCCTAACTAGACAACAACATGAGAGAGAGCAGATGAGATATGCATCAACAGAGGTGTCTTTTGGACTTGAACCTTCCGTAGTGAGAATTCATCGGATTTATTCTGAAGAACAGTGAACTACGTTCTTGAACTGAGCTTCCTCTGAGATAAATCGAGACGAAAAATTTCACACATATCTCATCTAATACATCTGATTTCATATAATTTTGTTCATTTTGGTCCTGAACATATCCCGTATTCATAAGAGCTTTAGAGAGGTGAAGCCATTCAGACCTCTCATAGAAGCGACCCCACTTCTACTCTCATATAGGTGACAACGATTAAGAGTATTCTGTCACTACTCCTCTGGCAAGATGAACATCAATGTCATTAAATACTTACGTATACCCTTTTACGTCGACAGACAATACACTAACTTCATATCATAGGAACAGGAAGAAATCATAGGTTTCTCAATGTTTCAATTTGAATCATCCCTGCCAGTTTGTCTATTGAACCTAGATCTTGGGATCTCCAGTCAACTAGATTAGGTTACCACTTGAATTATTCATTTAATAAGCTTTAGCCCCATTCCCCTCGATGTTTGTTTTATTAGTTCCCTTGACAATCCTTTTGTCAGAGGATCAGCAAGATTCTCCTTTGACCTTATAAAGTCTAAGAAAATTACCCCATTGGACAACAACTGCTTAATGGTATTATGTCTTCGTCTAATATGTCTAGACTTACCATTATACACATTATTTTTCGCTCTAAAGGTTGTAACCATATTGTCACAGTGGACACATATAGTTGACACTTGTTTTGGCCATACCGGAATATCTTCCAGAAAATTCCTGAGTCATTCTGCTTCTTCACAAGTCTTGTCCAATGCTATGAATTCTGATTCCATAGTTGAACGAGTTATACAGGTCTGCATAGTAGACTTCCACGAGATAGCTCCATCACCTAGGGTAAACACATATCCACTAGTAGATTTAGTCTCTAAACTGTCTGATACCCAGTTAGCATCACTAAATCATTATATCACCGGTGGATAGGTTGAGTAATGCAGTCCGTAGTTCATTGTGAATTTTAAGTAACTTAGTACTCTCACCAATGCACTCCAGTGATCACGTCCAGGATTACTCGTATATCTTGCCAGCCTTCTAACTTAATAGGCTATATCAAGCCTGGTGCAATTCATGATATACATTAAAGTTCCAATTATTTGTGAGTACTCCAATTGAGATACTCCAACTCCATTATTCTTCCTTAACTTACAATTTGGGTCGAAAGGAGTTACAACAGGTTTGCTTTCATATTGCCCAAATCTTTTCAAAATCTTTTCTACATAGTGAGACTGGGTAAGGATATATTCATTTTCAATTCTCTTTACTTGAATTCCAATAATGACATCTACTTGGCCTAAGTCTTTCATGTCAAATTTAGAATTCAACATCCTCTCGGTAGAGGATATTATATCCTTGTTTGATCGCACTATAAGCATGTCATCTACATACAAGTATACTATGATGAATTGATCATTAGTACATTTAATGTAGACACATTTATCACACTCATTTATCTTGAATCCATCAGATAACATTGTATGATCAAACTTCCGGTGTCATTGCTTCGGTGCTTGTTTTAATCCATAAAGTGATTTAACAAGTTTACAGACCTTTCATTCTTGGCTTTTAACCACGAACACTTCATGTTGTTCCATATATATTTCTTCGTCCAATTCTCCATTTAAGAAAGCAGTCTTTACATCCATTTGATGAATTTCCAAAGTATGCAAAGCTGCTAGTGTAATCAGCATCCTAATAGATGTGATTCTCGTCACTGGAGAATAGGTATCGAAAAAGTATATACCTTCCTTCTGTCGGTATCCTTTAGACACCCCCACACTTTTAGGATTTTGTAGGAAGGTAACTTCCCTTTCCACTCTTCATAAGGAGACTTGTTGGTCTTCTTATGTGGAATCCTGTTAAGTATGGTGTTTGCTGTAAGCAAGGCCTCCCCCCACAAATTTTGAGGTAATCCAGAACTGTTCAACATACAGTTCACCATATCTTTTAGAGTTTTATTTTTCCTTTCGGCCACCCCATTCTGTTGAGGCATGTAAGGTGTTGTAGTCTGATGCACAATTCCATGTAGAGCACAGAATTCAGGCAGCATAGTGGAGTCATATTCTCAACCCCGGTCAGATCTAAGCACTTTAATATGTTTATCAAGTTGTTTTTCAACTTCAGACTTATATGTCTTAAAGATATCCTAAGTCTCATCCTTTGAATGAAGCAGATATACATAGCAATATTTACTGAAATCGTCAATAAATGTAACAAAATATTTTCTACCTCCCCTACTAGGAGTTAATTTTAAATCACATAAATCACTATGTATTAAATCAAGTAGGTCATTCGTTCTCTCTACAAATTTATATGATTTTCTTGCAAATTTAGATTCTACGCATATTTCACGTTTATTTCCTTTTTCTAGGTTAAATCTAGGGCGAAGTTCTAAATTAATCATACGTTGTAAGGAACAAAAATTAACATGACCTATTCTAGCATGCCAAATATTAGAAAGTTCAGCGATATAAATGGAAGAAGCAGTAGAATTATTATTAATAATTGCAGGAGTTACAACAGACACATTAAGTTTAAAAAGACCATCAAAACTATAACCCTTCCCAACAAACATCCCTCCCTTAGTCAGAATAAACTTGCCAACATCAAAGACAAGCTTAAATCCACTTTTACATAAAAGAGATCCTGAAACCAAATTTTTACGAATTTCAGGCACATGCAGGACGTCTAGGAGAATAAGTTATTTTTCGGATGTGAATTTCAGCATAACCTTTCCCTTTCCCTTAACAACAGCTTCTGAGGCATTTCCCATATAGAGAACCTCATCTTTATCAACCTCAGCATAAGTTGAAAAGATGGTTCAGTCACTGCACACGTGCTTCGTAGCACCAGTGTCGACCCACCATTCCTTGGCGTCAGTGACCATATAGGTCTCAGAAATCATTGCACAGAGATCATCTATCTCTATCATATTTTCTTGGTTCGTTTTCCCGCTGTTACGGGTTTGGTTACTATCATTTTGATATTTCCTAAACTGGCAGTCCTTTGCACTATGTCCGGATTTACCGCACACCCAGCAACTGCCCTTAATACGTTTATCTGAATTACCTTTTTGAGCATTGCTCGTCGATATCTTCCTTTTCTTGTCCGGTGGATTGGATTTGTTTCCTTCTACCACATTAACTTTCATTCTGTAGGTTGCCCACATCGCTTTCTTTTCATTTTTCTGGTTGTCCTCCTTTATCCTCAGTCGAATAATTAGATCCTCCATGCTGAGCTCCTTATGTTTGTGCTTCAGATAATTCTTGAAGTCCTTCCATGACGGCGACAACTTCTCGATGATGAACGCGACTTGGAACGGTTCACTCACGATCATACCCTCGACCTTCATGCTGTTGAAGATGATCTGCAACTCCTCCACTTGACTGATTACCGTGTTTTTATCATCCATCTCGTATTTCAGGATGATTTTACTACGATAAATTTCTTCATCCCGACATCCTCCGTTTTGTATTTATTTTCCAAGGCTTGCCACAGTTCCTTTGCCGTCTTGAATGACGAGTAGATGGTGTCTACCAAGACGTTCAAGATATAGTTTCGGCAAAGGAAATCCGAATGGATCCAAGCTTCCCGTGCAGATGCTAGTTCCTTCGATTGTCCTTCCATCAGTGCTGGAGGAATATCACCCGTCAGCAGATGTGCTAGATTGAGAGTGGTCAGATAGAAGACCATCTTCTGTTGCCATTGTTTGAAATCATCCCCTTTGAATTTTTCCGATCTCTCAACGTGCAAAGTTTTGATCCCAGCAGATTGTTCCATAAATATTGTCTTTAGATTGTTGTGGGTAGAGATGGAACAAGATGCTTTCATTAACCAATGATTACAAATAAATAAGGAACGATTACAATGTAATTGCAACAAAAATGATTATAGCAAAATTTATCTGATCTAATAAACAAATAAAACGAAAAATGATTACAGCTAAATTAGAACTGAAAATACGATGTAGATCAATGATTGTTCGAAATCAATGTCCTAAAGACAATAATCATCCTTCACAGGGTGCTTGAAGACTACGACGAATCGTCTCGCAGGATACAACGATCTAAGCCAGAATACAGCAACTGATCACTCTGACTCTCACAGAACTCCTTTTGTATTTCTCTCAATATGCAAGACCTTTTTTGTGTTCGTGTTTGTCTATTGAAAAAATGAAGCTAATGATGCCCTATTCTAATATATAACGTTCAAAGCTTGGAAAGCAAGTCAAACGTGTAGATAAACTAGAATCATATTTTTTATGATATTGTGGGATAATAGAGATATTTTAATTATCTTCTGTAGATAATTATAGATTTTGTTTGAAGATATTTTCTTACTCTCCAAATAAATTTTTTGAAGGGAGGATCATGTGCCATCTAAGTTCTCTCTTCCCCACAAAATGTGAGGTGCCCCTTGGAGCTAACCCCAAGGCATGAATGTTGAGTTTATAAACTCAACATTTTATCCTTGAGTTTTCAATGTGGGACAAATTCCCACTCTATTTCACATTACACACTTTCATTCATTTTTCAATCTTTCTTTGATGTTTTCTTCTCTTCTTCTTTTCTCTCCAACAACTTCTTCATGATCTCTTGTTACAATTAAATCGTCTACATACACTAGCACTGTTGCTAATTTTTCACTCTCAGCTTTAACGAATAAGCCTCTTTTCAGTTGCAAACATAATGAGGCTGAGATTTGCTCTGAAAGCCGTTTGGTTGCTCTGTATATATTTCTCAATCCAACTCTCTCTGCAAGAAAACATTTTTAACATCCATTGCCGTAGCTTTCAGTCTTTACTTGCAGCTAATGCTAGCAATACACGTACAATGGCCATATTTGCAACTGAACTAAACATTTCATCATAATCTAGTCCAAATAAATTTTTTGAAGGGAGGATCATGTGCCATCTAAGTCCTCTCTTCCCCACAAAATGTGAGGTGCCCCTTGGAGCTAACCCCAAGGCATGAATGTTGAGTTTATAAACTCAACATTTTATCCTTGAGTTTTCAATGTGGGACAAATTCCCACTCTATTTCACATTACACACTTTCATTCATTTTTCAATCTTTCTTTGATATTTTCTTCTCTTCTTCTTTTCTCTCCAACAACTTCTTCATGATCTCTTGTTACAATTAAATCGTCTACATACACTAGCACTGTTGCTAATTTTTCACTCTCAACTTTAACGAATAAGCCTCTTTTAAGTTGCAAACATAATGAGGCTGAGATTTGCTCTGAAAGCCGTTTGGTTGCTCTATATATATTTCTCAATCCAACTCTCTCTGCAAGAAAACATTTTTAACATCCATTTGCCGTAGCTTTCAGTCTTTACTTGCAGCTAATGCTAGCAATACACGTACAATGGCCATATTTGCAACTGAACTAAACATTTCATCATAATCTAGTCCAAATAAATTTTTTGAAGGGAGGATCATGTGCCATCTAAGTCCTCTCTTCCCCACAAAATGTGAGGTGCCCCTTGGAGCTAACCCTAAGGCATGAATGTTGAGTTTATAAACTCAACATTTTATCCTTGAGTTTTCAATGTGGGACAAATTCCCACTCTATTTCACATTACACACTTTCATTCATTTTTCAATCTCTCTTTGATGTTTTCTTCTCTTCTTCTTTTCTCTCCTACAACTTCTTCATGATCTCTTGTTACAATTAAATCGTCTACATACACTAGCACTGTTGCTAATTTTTCACTCTCAACTTTAACGAATAAGCCTCTTATAAGTTGCAAATATAATGAGGCTGAGATTTGCTCTGAAAGCCGTTTGGTTGCTCTGTATATATTTCTCAATCCAACTCTCTCTGCAAGAAAACATTTTTAACATCCATTTGCCGTAGCTTTCAGTCTTTACTTGCAGCTAATGCTAGCAATACACGTACAATGGCCATATTTGCAACTGAACTAAACATTTCATCATAATCTAGTCCATACTCTTGAGAGACCCTCAAGCTACTAAGCAAGCTTTATATCTCTCAATCGATCCATCCAGACGACTCTTTACCATATATACCCACTTTCAAGATATTGGATTTACATTTTCGGGCTTTCGCACCAAGTCCCATGTCTGGTGCTGCTTTAATGCCTCAATTTCCTCTATCATAGCCTTTTCGAGCTCAATGCTCTGAGAAGCTTCCTCGTATGTTGCAGGATCCTTGATTCTTTCTACTGCCACTATTGCTAAATTAGCATATTTGGGAATTTTTTTCTCTGTGTAACCGATCACCTCAATTCTGGTTGAAAAATTCCTTCTTGGTCTTATTCTAATGCTTGTCGATGTGCACCAATTTGCCACGGATCTTGTGCTGTTGACATCTCGACTTTGACTTCTTCATTTGTCTTTTGAAATTCCCCTGTTGTCTCAAGATATGGGATTTGGTTTACTCCTTTCAACTCAACTATTTCGTCAAATTTTGATGCAGGTTGTTTCTCTTTCTGCGTCCACCATGAAGATGCTTCATCCAATATTATATTACGTGATGTGTAGCAACGTTTAGTGGTAGTATCACAGCACTTCCATCCTTTTTTGTGGTGATCGTATCTCACAAAAATGCATTTGATTGCCTTTTTATCGAATTTGCTAGGCAAGTGATCAGGAATAAACACAGCAGATACAACCGAAAACAAAAAAAATAATCTGCAGTGGGTTTATGTTCCAAAACTTCTTAAAGGTTGACGTAGATTCCAATTTTCTTTGTAGAAGCCTATTAATCACATAGGTTGTTGTTGCCATACATTCAGCCAAAATTGTCCTGACACATTTTCGGTGTGTAGTTTGCTTCGACATGTTTCTGACAGATGCTGTCTTTCATTTCGATACCCCGTTCTGTTGAGGAGTACCGAGACACGTATGTATCTTACACTCTTCAAGTATTGAGAAAACTCTTCTGATGTATATTCTAATTTATTGTCATTGGGCAAGCATTGAGTCTTCTTGCCTAGCTCTGTTTCTACTGTTGTTCTGAATTCTTTAAACTTTGTTCGCGTTTCAGATTTTTCTTTCATAAAGAATACCCACACGTACCTAGAGTAGTCACCGACAAAGGTTATCATGTAGCTCATCCCTCTAAGTGAAGGTTGCCTGACACGTCCAAACACATTGGAGTGGATGAGTTCCAATGGCTCTTTTGCTCTAAAATTTGACTCTTTAAATGCTAGTTGATAGGCCTTTCCATAGTCACCCAGCGCAAACAATATCCCTTCAAATATTTAGTTGAGGAAGACCCATAATTGCTTTCTCCATCATCACTCTCAATTTACTGTAGTTTACATTGCCAAGTCTTGCATACCATAGATCTGCAGTGTCATTGTTTCGAGTCTTGTCTACGTATGCCGACTTTACTGAAATAACGTAAATGGACTTCATTTTACATCCTTCGATAGTTGCTGTACCAATAACTCTAAAACAAAGCTTCCTTCAGACGTTAGCTGGGGTACTGACATCAATTTTTTCTTAATCCCAAGTACATGAAAAACATCTTGCAACTGTAAGTGATTGTGATTGAAGTGAGGCGTGGTATTAGTTTCTCGGACGTGGGCGATTGGTAACCTTGAATCATTAGCCGTCATGAGTCTCACGACCACATGGTTTCCCTTATAAGCTGTTGTATTTTGCAGTTTTCTTTTATCTCCATTCATGTGGTTTGAGCATTCTGCATCAACAATCCAATCAATATTGCAATCAACTTGTCTAGATCTTACCGCTGCAAGTGCCATCTCTACATCTTCTTCTTTTATTGTGAAGCTCCTTGTACTCCTTTCTGAGCCTTCGGCTAAGACATTTTGCTCAATTGTGTTATTGCGAAGAGTGCTTCTACATCCCATTCTTCATCAATATCATTATCTGATTTGAACGATACTACATTACTTTCTGCTGTTTTATTTTTGAGCCAACAGTCTTTCGTGTAGTTACCTTTCTTCCCATAACTAAAGCATTGCATGTAGTGTCTTTTGCTTCCATTGTTTAGCACTTGTGTTGCTACTCCTTTGAACTCCCCTGGCGTAAGAGTATCTTGGAACCTGCTTTCTTGATTTTTCAATTAGCCTTTGTCCACCATTTGTTGGTATGACGTTTGGAGAAACCGTTTTTTTGTCAATAAAGAGTTGCTTTCATTGCTATTTATTGGCAAACCACTCATTTGCTTGGACAAAGCTTCTTGATCAGCAAGTAAATTTTCTAGATCAATGAGAGACATTTGGACTGACCAACGGGAGTGATTATTCTCCTCATTGATTTCATGGCAAAGAGATTTTACTGGCTGAAGTATTGATTTATTGTGATATCCTTTTGAGCTATTGATAATAGCTCGTTCTTGAGAAGTTGCAATCTTGTGTCAATCCTTTTAGAGAAGAGTGCTGCAACGGTGTCCCATGCTGACTTCGATGTCTCTGCTCGCCGTATATGCTCAAGCAATTTTTCTTCCACTGTTGTTTTGATTGCAAACATAGCCTTACCAGCTTTGATTTTCCATTTCTTCAAAGCTTAAGCGTCTTCTGGTTTGTGCCTTTGCTTTCTCCAACAACCTCCCATAAGTCTTGTCCTTGTAAATATGACTCCATGTCTCTATGCATGTTGTCAAACAAGCCTGGTCTTGCAAATACTTAGCTGCCAAACAAGCCTCGCCTCGACACAAAGCCTCAGTCTTGAACTGTGTTCATGAAGAAGCTCTTCCAAACGCCCCCTGACCTTACTGCTCTGAGAGAGAGAAATTTGAAAAATGATCCATGCGTAAAATTGAAAAATGTTCCATTCGTGAGTAGTTCCATCAAGTCCCATTAACGGTCTAACAAAAGGACTATATTAATACAATATAAGTGTGGTCAAAATTGAGAATCTTTTTAATTTGAGGGTCAAATCAAAACGAGGCAATAAGGGCTAAATGCGTATTTACCCTAAAGGGGAAAAAGCATGGATAGTCCATGTTTCAAATATATACATTGAATGTTATTTGATAGTTAATATCATATAAAATTAATTTTACAATATTGCTAACGGATGATGAATATGTTAAAAACTTGTTAACACATTGTTATATTTTAAACAAAACGTGAAAAAATGTCAATATATGTTTACCTAAGTGTTAATGTTATACTAATTGAAGGCTAATGTATTATTAACTTTTATATGTGTTTTCTATTAACTTTTAGCAGAAAATGTGAAGTGTCGATAATGACTACCTAATTGTTAATAGCATAATAATTAAAAGTTAATATCCAATTGAGTTTTATCAACTGTTTAATATGTCCTTTTTAACTTTCCTCGAATGATAATACAGATTGACGTAATTGATTAAGCTCATTCATCATATTATAAAGGTTGTAGGTTCAAGCAATATCCATCATTCTCTTTAAAATCTGTAATATAACTTTGACACTCCTTAATCTTACCAGAAAAATGAAAATAGAAAAGACATGGAAGCAAAAAATTTAATTAAAATATTAAAACGATAATTTATCTAACATCATATTTTTGGTCATTTAGTGAATTCTCTCCCAATAGATTATCAATTTTCCATCCACTGGTATCTCTTTAGATAGGATCAAATTGTGGTTTGGATTGGGATCAGGGTAATCGACAATCCGAGGATCCTTGAAATTAATAGGTTGCCTTCTTCTTGTAGTTCAGAAAAGATCAATTGAGAAAGTACAAAAATACATTTTTGTATTTGACAAAACATGATCATCCAACTCTCTCTTTTTTTAACAAAAAATGAGCAACTTCCAGTGGACCAATCTTCACCGTATATATATCAAAGCCGAAACATGAGGGCAGTTAAACGGTGAATAATGAGACAAATATATCACTCTCTAAGAGTCAATCGTGTGACTTGAATGCTAAACTTAACCTAAAAAATTCAATCACTCTTGCCACGAGTCCACCAGTGGGCTTACAACCGCCCAAATCTGTTCCGAGGGGTTTGAACATTTGACTCAAAGTTCAAACAGTTATTTTGCACATTTGGTTTGCTTTTTCAACTAAAAATATCAACCTATTTCACATATGAGAATACATTTTCTGTTGAGTACTGATTGAAACGAAATTCAGTGGATTCAAATAGAAATTCACGCTGTATTTTTGGGTCCGAAAATTTCCCAAAAAAAACACGTTGTAAAAGCATTAAAACTTCTTTTTTTATTAAAAAAGAAGTAATTACATCAACAAATCATTTTTATAATTAATTGTTGTCTCGATACATCCAAAATAATGTTCGTGAGTTGAACAATTTAATTTGATTTTAAATATATCCAAAATACAAGTTTTTTTTTTATGTGAGTTCAACAATTCAATTTTTCCAGTACTAACATACTTTTGCTGAAAACCACTAGGGAATTCAAAGTGTGGAGAAGATATATGGCAGAACATTAGCCAGATTGGATCTTAAAAAAATAAGAAAATAAGTGAAATTACAGAAAAATGGAAAGAAATTATGAATAGTAAAATCCATTCATAATCCAAAGACTCTAAACAATGAAGAATCAATCGCTCACATTTTATTCTTACTAATTTTCAAGATAGAAATATAGATCGATCTACTATGACCAAATACCAGCTCTTTATGCCATCAATAACACATCACAGATGGCATCTTTCAGCACGTAATTGATACATCGAAGATTAATACAGATACTTAAATTGCCACACTAACAGATCACTTGCTACCATGCGAGTAAACTAATTGTTGTACTCTACACAAAATGTTGACTATTAAGCTAACTAAGCTGTCGAAAAATAAGAAGGGTAATAAATTAATGATCTCGCTAACTAAAGACTGTCGAAAAGTACGAAATATTTAACTAGCAAGCTTTTAGAAACCAGGATACAGTTTCAGAATATCCTTGGCTACTTATACTAGTCCAGATTAGTCAAAAATGCAGCTGCAGTCCTTCGAAATGAGTTACTAATATGTGAAAGCTGGTATACTGTCTGATAACAGGAAACGAACAAAAAAGAGAGAAACAACCAGAGCAGCTCAACCTGAGGATTCAGACAAGATGAGCTAGAAGAGCCTCCATAGATCAACACCATTAGTGGTAAAGCACCCGAACATGAAGATGCAGGCCTCATTATCCAGATTCCAGACTACAATTGTCTTCTGGATAGTACTGGAAGTGTTTATCCGGTACACAGGCATTGGAATCGATAACCAAGCAGGCATACACGGAGTATCCTTCAACAGACTATGGCCAATGCAAGGTTCTGGATATCAATCTTGTCAACTCCCAAAACCATTTCTACTTCAGCAGGAGAAGTTCCTACACATATCAAGACTGTTTTTGTCTTGACCCCTGCTCAACTAGTCAACAAGTTTAACCAAAGCTCAGAGGTTCCATCTTAATTAGCTAACATGTTTTGTAAACATATATGCCAAATAATCAGGTCAAGTCCTTAGAAGACTGTAGAAGGATGAGAAGATACAAGGTAGATCAATGCATTGGCAAACATTTTTTAATAAAAAATCTAGAACAAAGATGTCTACCTTGATTGAAGTCCCACTCTTGCAGGTAGACATTGCAGCTGTGTATGATATGCAAGGCTCCCGTTTCAACCATGTAAATGCAGCCAATGCCATTTTCGCATATGGAAAAGCCATGAAGTGTTACCACTTCTATTTGAACTCGTTGGAGGAAAGAGAAAGGTGCTAGGCTGAGAAAATGAAGTTCCGAGCGAAGATAACAAACTGACTGCTATCCATTGATCACATTTCCATACCCAAGTCAAAGGAATAATTTAACATATAATCCCAAACTCCATAAAACATACTATAACAGTGCTCTTGAAAGGTCACTTTACCCCCTTTTTCTCTAGAAAGTAAATTTTGGAAGAGATACACAAAATATGGGGTTTCTAATCGCCAAACACCTGGTGTTCACACTTCCAGATGTTATATTCCAAATAAAACACACGCTAAGTCTTTAATTTATCTGCATTGATTCTGAATGATACTTCTCCAAATCAGCATCAAGATCTTCAGCAGAAACCTTTTCACCACGGCCTCTACCTCGTCCACGTCCCCTTCCAGACCCAAGACCCCTACCACCTGCACGTTGCTGTCTTGGGACACCACCCCTTCCTTGTCTACTGTTATTAGGAGAAGGAAATCTAATGAATGTGAATTGAACAAAAAGAGCAACAATTTAAAAACCAAAACAAAAGCCGCACAGACTATAAGGTCCATCAAAAACTAGGTGCGAGAATCTAGAAACAGATCAGCATGGGAGCAACATGAACACGGCATGGATACAATGCAATAGCACAACTCAGTTGGTAAACTTAAATCAATTTTAAAATGTTGTTATCAAATGAACTACATTTAAAACGTCGATTAATACTTCTACCTTTCTTTGATAATCATAATGATAGACACAAACCACAAAATATGAATGAATTCTTCGACCACACTTGAGATTTAAAGAACTACAGGGAAATATTGACAATAAACTGATTCCGGTGTGCACATATTTACATCTTTTATTGTGAAATGTTTCTCCATAACCATAAGTTGGTCAAACAATTAGTATTATCCATCCAATAATGTAAGTGATGGACCAAGTGCTCATCCAAAGGTTAGCAGGCACTACAGAAATCAAGGTACTTATAAAACTAATAATCTACGAGAATGTAAAAAAATAAGATACAAATTGTTCACTGAAAACAGTATTTACCCTCTGGGAACTCCATTTGAACTCCCAAAAGTGCCATTTGTTGCTATAGGCACGGCAGGTGCTCCAATATTAGTTCCCACGATCTCTATCTTCATTGGTTTACCATCAAGCTGAACATCATTATACCTCTTGACAGCAGCAAGAGCATCTGCCCGCCGTGAGAAAACCACTTCTGCTGTACCCTACGTAAAAGAAGATTTTCTAAACTACAACATTGTATGAGCAAAAATCAGAAGGAGCCAATTCATGCAAAGCTTGCTCAAGTACCTTGGATCTCCCACTTCTGTCATAATGGATTGAATACCGCTTCACATCACCCACTTCAGCAAACAGTTCCTGCATATCATGAAACTAACTTAAGCAAAACAAATAATAAATTCTATACTGCAGATCTCCATTTTGTAACCTCAAGATCTACGTCCAAAACATCATATAAAAAATAGACAACACCATATTCAAGTAAATACTATAGCATAAAGGTTAAAGAGGCTAGAAGTAGGAGGACTTAATATCATAGAAGTCCAGCCAGAAACAATTGGCGCAACTACAAACAGAATGAAGACGAGGGACAGAACATTTCAGAGTTTCATCACAAACAACAGAATTTTTTTCACTCAATAATGGCTAATCAGATCCATGAATATACCTTGATATCTTCGTTAGAAACGCCATAATCCAAATTAGAGATCAAAAGCTTAGTCCCGGTTTCGATAGAAGAAGCCCGTCCTGTTTGTGCTGGGAAAGCTGAACCCTGATCTACAAACATATCGTGCTGCCATGCCGCTTCTGGCGCCTAAAGACCCAAAAATTTCACGAATTAATAAAACTATTAACCCTAACATTAAGAGACAAATCCTAACACACAATTCAATATTAATGAAGACAAGAGAAGAGTAAACTCAGATCTAAGGCCATATTCACCTTAGGAGCAGCGTAAGGAGCTGGACGATTAGCGCCACGATTGCGCAAGCGACGGGCGGGGCCAGGGCCAGAAGATCTTCCCCCGCCTCTAGAATTGCCGGATCCAGATTTCTTATTGTTTTTAATGAGATCGTCGAGGCTCATGTCTAAAGCGCTTGACATCTTTGCAGAGGAAAACAAGAAATCTAGCAGAGCGAGATGGAGAGGGCGGAGAAGAGAAAAGATAAGGTTTCGCTGAAGGAAAGTGCTTGGAACTTGGAAGAAAGAGGATTTGGGCAAGAAAAATATCCGGGTTGTTATGCTACTATTATTTTTCAAACTCAAGGGGCAATCTTATATCCAGGTGTCGTGGTGTAGTTGGTTATCACGTCAGTCTAACACACTGAAGGTCTCCGGTTCGAGTCCGGGCGACGCCAATAGTTATAAAAGCTTTAGTTTTAGCATTGATTTTCTTACTGTCCCGTGTCTCGTCCCTTGCTTAATGCAGACTGCTTATATATATTACTCGGCTAAAAATTCTCCATTTTGTTCCTTAATTCATTTAAGTCCCTACACTTTCTTTTATGTCAAATTTAGTGGTTAAAATTTTAATTTGATGTCTATCAAATCCTAATTCTTTCACAAGCGTGACGTCACAAAAATATTTTATATTTATATATGTATCACTTTGATCAACAAGTTGAAAGACTATTCTGTTATTATATAAGGATTCAATTATTAAATTGATTTTTAAAAACAAATGTTTATGGACCTAGATGAAAAAAAAAGTTTAGAGATTGAAAGGATGGTTAAATTGTAAAAGGTTAAAGGTTAAAAATAAAAATAGGAGAAATTTTAGAATACTTATAATATTATCGGTATGGAATGGGAGAACTCAATTTTTTGAATCTTGTCTCATATCTCATCCCATCCTATACGGGACAAGTCTCGTCATGTCCCGTATCTTGACAATTGAGGAACTCGTCCTAGCCCGCTCCATTCAGGTTGGTTTCACAAGACGGTATTAGATTCTCAATTCGGCTCGTAAAAAACAATCTTAAATCACACAAATGGAGGTGTAAAAACAAAACCAAACAAAATGAAGAGAGTTATGGAGTCTATCCTAATTCCTAAAGATAATAATAATCATTAAGAAATAAATTACAAGAAACAATTACTAATTAAACACAAAACAACATCATTGTACATAGAGTGATAGAACTAATCATCCAAAAAAGGAATGGACGAATAATAAATTGATTTTTACAAAATAATTAAGTTCCCTATAGTGATTGTTCTGAGAGGAAAATCTGTGTTCTATGAACTGTAATATATTAAATACACTACAATAATCCATTTTTAGACCCTTTTTAGTAGTGATTATGAAAAAAATTGAGCTAATCGTCCCTGCAAATGATAATTAGCAAAAGGCTTCCTCAATCCTCTCTCACCCTTCCCAGAGGCCCAAGGTCCGAACAACGAAAGCTGAACCGGCGACGTTCAAGGCCGCAAACACAGTGGGCACGAAGAAATCGAAATTGGATCTCGTTACCATATGTGCCGGCAAGCACACAATGTCACTGGAAAACTCCGATGGGATCCTAACGAAACCGTCTACGTAGCACAATTTGGAGAACGACGAAGAAGGCGAGATTGCATTAACAAAGGCAATCTCAGGAGGGAACGATGCGACGGCCACTGTAAGTGTTAAGAGAACCGTCCATGTCGTAGCAAAGAGAAGACGGGGATAATGCGGGGAGACTCGGCGGAGGAGTGCGTGAAAGAATGACACAGACATGGAGAAGAGAACGGAGGCGGTGAGAATGAGAGAAAGAGATGAGAAAACATTGAAGGAATGAAACATTGAAACGGTTTCTGAATAATGGGATTCGCAATTTTTGGAAGGTATTGTGGGGGAGATGGGGGCACGTTGAACAGGCAACCTGTGAGGGCAGAATGACATTTTTGTCCAGGAACTTGCTTTCTATGAGGATAAAATGACACTGTCCCTGAATGGTTGTGAAAATTTACATCCAAAGTGTAATTTCTAGCAAGACACGTGAATTCGTGAATTCTTTGACGATGACAATGTATAAAAATTATGAAGTAAATGATATGTCGTTTATTGATCTTTTCAAGATCAAATTATTTGTTGAAAAGAAGGGTTTGAAGAAGAACCGGAGTTTTTAGATGAGATTGAGACTTTAGAAGATATGAGAAAGTAAAAATTATATATGTGATCTTATTTTTAAATATTAATGTACAAAAAATAGAATTTCTCTACCGTACAAATGTTGTAACGTAGAGTAATCCAATTTAGATAAATACAATTAGTATATGTCAACTTATTTTGTATTATTGGAAATAATAATTGAAGTTATTGTCGGATCTACCTTAGGCTCAGGGTCACGTGCCACCGAATTTTTGCATATTCCTTTAAACTTATATGGATTTTATTCCTACTCAATATTTTTCGTTAAAAAATAATTTTATGTCGATCAAGTAATTGATCAAGTTTTAAGTGATCAAGTGACATTATAATTATTTATAAGTTATTTTATCAAATTATTTTAATGAGTCACCATACACCAACCTATAAATGACTGTCACATTATTTGATCACTAAAACTTAATCAATTACTTGATCACTCTACGTTAAAACAAAGCAAAGTATTCCCTGAACTTTTGTCATCCCTTTAACGTTGAACCTTCTATGGTTTCTGTTCAAAGAAAAAAGTTTTGTTAATTAATTAAATTAATTAAGTGTCCCTGTTAATTGAGTTAATTTCCCTTCGTATTGATTGAATAAATAGTTATGACTAAAAAATTAAAAATAAAGACCAAATTGTATATTTTTAGGTAGATTTTGATTGAATTTTTTTATGTTCACATTGGTAGTTTCATATAATATATTTTTGAGAAAATTATATATATGATCACTATAGTTTGGAATAAGTTTCAATTTTATTATTATAATTTTAAATTTTTTTCAATTACATCACCAAAGTTTATTATAATATTTCAATCTCATCACTCATCTATATATTACGTTAAAAATTTAACGGTTTACTGATATGACATGTGTTTTTTTATACATGTTACGTCAGTGAAATTATGACACATTAAATATTATTTTAGAATTTATCAGAACAATGGAAGAACGCATGAGAAGTCGTTTCTCACCTCATCACCGCATAAAGAGCAAACAGTTTCGATTTGCATGCCCCTAGAAGTCAGATTCTTTCTTGGCAGCAATATAATTAGACAAAAGTCTCAACCTAAAATCATGGAACTCGAGCGGAATTTTTATTTTCCACAACTCCTTCCATACTTCCATATTTTTCAAGAGAGCTACTGTTGCCATTCACACACCTCCTACTAGTCCCCTATCCTTTAACATCTAGAGAGTCAGATTATACGGACTCCTTTATCATTCTGTATAATTGGACTATTCTATTTATACGGACCCCTGATTTGACCAAATACAACCCAGTACCATTAAAATGCTAGATAAATCTATCAACATAATTACTAAGTGTGATTGTTTTAATAATCTGCACATCACAGGGCACGGACGACTCCAATAGATTCACATTCTAACCCAAGCCATTGGTAACATGAGATTGACCAAAATATAAAATACATCCTTGCAATTATAGTTATTTTTATATTTTTTTATAGTTTTATATCCATGTAATTTAAGAAACTTCAAAATATATTTCTCTATGATGATTTTATGTTAAATTTGACATTAAAATGCATGTGAGTAACACGTGGCTAACTTACGTTTTCGTTAACGTAAGTTATCGTTATTAGATAGTTAAACTTAACATATTTCTTTTTAACTTTTATTTACTTTTAACATTTTACTATTATTTTTTGTCTATTTTGCAGTTGAGAGAGATAGTTCTTACTAGAAAAGTAAAATGGGAGAAAGGGGGAGAAAAAAAGAAAAACTTAGGGTTTGATATTGGAGGAACAAAAGGTCAAATTTTCTCACAAATTCTTGATGATTCTCTTCGGATAAGTTAAGTTCTTTATTTTTTGTGATTTCGAGATTATCTTCCACAATGTGGTTTAAAAATGGTGAAGAGGAGAATGGAGGTGACAAATGGAAGTCTAAAATGAGGAATGAATGGAGTTATTTATATAGGATAAATAGTGTCTAAAAATGAAGGGAAACATGGCAAATGGAAGGAAATAAATGAGATCTTTTCTCTTTTGGGTAGGAAGAAGACGGGTCAAAAAATACAGTTAAATTTCCGTCAGTTTTGACGAAGTCCATTATAGATTGGTGTATTTTGAAGTTTTTCAAACTACATAGATATAAAAATATTAAAAAAATTTTAAGGGTATAATTTGTTTAAGGCAATTCGTAGGTATATTTTGCATGTTATAGCCTGTGTTTTCAACGCCAACTAGTTAAGTGTCTTCAAAAAATTATAAATAAACTTGATAAAAATATTAGTTCTTAGGCGGGTACAATCATTTTTACCTACGAATTGCCTTGAAAGATACTTTAATTTACAGGTTAAATGACTTAAATCTCTCCATCTATAATCATTTTAAGCTGCATGTTTTAATTTGATGTAATTTTCATCCATTCTCTTTATTTCTATAAATTTTACGAATATATTATATGTGTTTTCAGTGTTGTACTTTTTACAATATTTTACATTGAAGAGTTCATAAATTTTTTTGGACAACCCCTTATTGGCCCCTCTGCTATATGGTAATTATTTTCTTATTCTTTTTATCCTTAATTTGATAAGTAATAAATCAAATTAATGTTTCATGCACATTTGTCATACATTAAGAAAGCCTGATTTTCTTGACTTCTTATTTTCTAAAAGTGAAACTCATTTAATTTATTAAATAATCTTCTAACTTTATCTTTTATTTTACATATATATAAAGTTAGATATAAACACCTCACAATTTATCCAATGTCCATACTCAACATTAATCAAATGTCAAATAAATTTAGTTAATTTAATAAAATTAATACATATAGAATATAATTAATTAAATATATATTATTGACACTCAATTATTTCTAAAAATTAAGATTTTAAAACACATGGAATTTATTTATAATTCCAACCTCAACAATTAATTAAATATATATTATTGACATTCAATTATTTCTAAAAAATTAAGATTTTAAAAACACATGCAATTTCTTTACATTGATTCCTAATTCATTTGTCTACCCGAACCTTATTATTTTTACTCACCATTAAATGATTATTGTATATCAACTACTTTTCAACTATCTACACATTATATAAAAATCAGCTCCCCAATATATTCATTTTCAGCTTTCACTTCTCTTTCGTTTTCATTTTTGATTGTTTATTTATGTTATTTATGTTGGAAATACAGCGCTCGCGCGGTGAAAGTGTGGAGTTTTTAAAAAATTGATTAAAATGAATCTTTTTATAAATGAAAATAAACGTGACGCAACGGTTTCTAAGATAAAACTTTTATTGAAAAACTCTTTTAAATCAGAATTCATTATATATTTATATATTAAATCTAAGACATACATGGATAACAATCATATATCTCTTGTAATTTACATCAAGCGTCATCGTAAATCAATTATCCTGCATTTCCACAAACAACAGACTTCGAGTGTGGGCAATGATGAGTGTGTTTCACACTCATATTTTAGATAATCTTAACTTTACTTTTAATTATTCGTTGAGATTTTATTATTTGATTTATGTTTATTTTTGTTTTTATCTTGTAGGTTTGATATTGAATTGCATTTGGATTGATTTGGAAAGATTTGGAAGTCAAAAATTCATAAAAATCACAAAAAGAACGAAACTGGGCAGGAGGGCCAGCGTCGCACCGCTGGCAGTACAAAACGTCAGCGCCTGACAGATTGGCCAAGGTCGTGACGCTGGCTCCCACCATCGCGCCGACGCGATTTTAGATTTGTTTTGCAATTTTTTGCTCCAATTTAATCCTTGACGAAAGATTGCTAATTATATTAGAATAATTCACTATCAATGTTTTGAATAAGCGTTAATTGATTGAAAATTAAAATTTAGAGCATGTTTGATTTGGTGCAATTGAAAACCCTAGAGCTTTTAACTATTCAAATTTTATCTTCGTCAAATCTTTATCGTTTTAGTTTAATTAGAATTTTAGTTTAGTTAAAAATCTCAACTTTTAGTCATTCTCAAGTAGAATTAAGGTTTAGTTAATTTCAATTATTAATATCAATCAATCATGTGGACGATACTCTATTTTTATAGAAATTTATTACTTGATGACGATAATGTACACTTGCACTATAAAAAAATTACAACAAGTTTTTGGTGCCGTTGTCAGGGATTGATTGTGCTTATTAATATTAGAGTTACATATCTTGAATTTCACTTTGAGCCTTATTTGTTTTATTTACGATTTTTTTTTAATTTTTAGGCGTTCTCTAAAGTATATGAGAAAATTTGAAAGTGAGAATTTGACTTTCCCTTAATTTGGAAACTGAGTGAACTTGTCGACGTAATAGAGAAGTAAGGAGAGAAGCTTCTAAACGACCTCAAGAAACCATGGAAGACTTTCGAGAAAATCCTGAAATTGTGATCAAGCAAAATAATCGGGCAATTTGAGATTATGTGATGCTAGTTGTCAATGTCAACGCATGTTACTAATACCAACAACTTCGAGATTAAGCCGGCTATCATTCACATGGTGCAAGCAAATCAATTCAGTGGTCTGCCTAATGACAATCCAAATGTTCACATAGCCACCTTCCTCAAAATTTGTGAGACATTCAAGTACAATAATGTCTCATCTAATGCAATAAGGCCGAGATTATTCTCATTCTCACTTCGGGATAAGGCGAAAAGTTGGTTGAACTCTCTGCCAGCTAGATCAATCACAACTTGGAATGGTCTCTCTGAGAATTTTTTTGTAAAGTTCTTTCCACCAGCTAAAATAGTCAAAATGAGGAATGAGATCATCACATTTTCCCAACATGATATGAAGTCTCTTTATGAAGCATGGGAGAGGTTTAAAGAGATGTTGAAAGGATGCCCACATCATTGACTACCTGGATGGCTGGAAGCTCAAACTTTTTACAATAGTTTGTGGAATTCAACAAGGACGCTAGTGGATGAAGCAGTAAGATGTGCTTTGATGGTTAAAACACATGAGGGTGCTTAGGCCTTACTAGAAGAAATGGTTGCTAATGCTTACTGCCCTCACAGCTCAAGTAGCTACACTTTTAAAGCAATTTAGATCTTTCACCGCCAATGCTAGTGTAGTTCATGCTTCAGAGGAAGTTTGTAATTTTTGCAATGGACCTCATCTTAGTACTCAATGTCAAGCTGGTAATCCATTTGCTCATTCTCAGTCAGAACATGTTAATTTTGTTGAGAATTACAATAGGCGGGATAACCCATTCTCCAACACTTACAACCAAAGGGTGGCTAAATCACCTTAACTTCTCTTGGAAGAATAATCAAAATTTGATGAATCCACCAGTTGCTACTCAGCCTCAGTTTCAGCCTCAACAACCTAAAATTTCTCTAGAAGATGTTATTGCTTAGCTCACAGTTAGTACTACTCAATTTATGGAAAGAACAGATGATACACTTCAGAGGGAAGAAATAAGTATCCAGAGGCAAGAAACCAGTATTCAGATTCAAGCAGCAAATATCCAAAAAATTGGAGCTTCAAATAGGTCAAGTGTCAGAAATATTAACTCAGGGACCACAAGGTTCTCTATCGAGCAACACCGAGAGGAATTCAAATGAATAAGTAAACGACATTACTCTTCGCAGTGGTGAAGAGGTAGCAGAACCTCAGAAAGCCATTATTGAAAATTCTCAGCCAATTGAAGCAGAAGTTCAGCCAATTGAAGCAGAAGTTGAGACAATAGGTGATGACATTGCCAAGAGCACAAAAAAGAAGGAAGGCAAGCCTAAATCAAAGCTCTTTCCTGATAATCCTCTACCATATGTTCCATCTATTCCATACCCTCAGCGGTTCCCAAAGCATAAATTGAACAAGCAGTTTTTTAAGTTCTTTGATGTGTTTAGGAAACTACATATAAACTCCTTTTTGTTGATGCTTTGAAACAAATGCCGAGCTATGTCAAATTCATGAAGGATATTCTCTTAAACAAGTGAAAGCTAGAGGAGTATGAAACAGTTTCACTTATTGAGGAGTGTGCTGCTATCTTGTAGAATAAATTGCCTCTGAAGTTAAAGGACCCTAGGAGTTTTACTATTCCTTGCACAATTGAGAATTCATATTTTGAAAAGGCTTTATGTGATCTTGGAGTTGGTATTAATTTGATGTCATATTCAGTTTACAAGAAGCTAGGTCTTAGAGAAGCTAAGCCCATGATGGTATATTTACAGTTAGTTGATCAGTCTATCAGATATTCATTGGAGATTATTGAGGATGTTTTGGCAAAGGTGGATAAATTTATCTTCTCAGCTGATTTTATTGTTCTTGACATGGAGGAAAATCAAGAAATTCCAATTATTCTTGGTAGACCATTTTTAGCTACGGGAAGAATTTTGATTGATGTGCAAAATGGAGAACTTATTAGGAGAATGCAAGATGATCAGATAATTTTTAATGTCCACAAAGCAATCAAACACTCAATTGATATGAATAGTTATTTATGGGTGGATAGTGCAGAATTTAGAGAAGGTAAACCTAGACACCTATCATTTATTGAAAAATCACCGATGTTAGACCTCCACCTTTGGTACACCTTTATGGGAGAAGCATCCACTTTTCCTGTCGTTATCTCTGTTTCGTTACATGGTGAAAATAAGACAAGCCACTAAGGGTTTGAGAGAGCAACAAATGGTCTTAGGCTGGTCAATTTCTGACACAAAGGGAATTCTAAAGTCAGTGAACAACGGGTGAAGCCTGGATAATCATTATATCTGGCTGAAGACATTAAAGCAAGCGCTACTGGGAGGCAACCCGATTATATTTATGTTATTACTTTTTTTTATTTTTTGTTTTCTTTTATGTATTTTATTTTTGTTTTTCTTCAGGTTTTTTTATAAAAAAATTATGGACTAATTTAGCACATGCACCACTTTCCTCTCAGTTGGAGACAACAAGAACAATGCAGAGGCTGACGAGGATGATAGCTCATCATTATTCAAGGAAGTCCTCTCTACGTACTCATTTTACATATTTTTTTTCATTGAGGACAATGAAAGCTTTTAGTTTGGGGGTGGTGGTTTTAATTAAAATTTTATTTTTTTGCATTCTGTTGTTGACAACACTAACACCTATGATGAGATTGATTTTAAATTATTGATAGCTTTGAAAAAATATTGAATTTGTGTATCGTTGTATGTTTGAACCAAGTATTAATTTACATTATACTAGAGAATCCTGACATATTGAGCACCTAGACTTGAGCATTTGATTACCTTTATATTTTGCTTAGAGAAGGTTTATGTGACTTAAAAAATTCTTACGATCTCATAAGAACTCTAGAACCAATTTGATTGTTGTTCCAGGTGAAATTCTAGGCTATACTTCAATTAGAACATGATTTAGGCCATCTTTGCACCGTTTGATCTTTTTAAGCCAACATGTGCATAATTATTTTTCTAGTCATCTCTGTTGAGCCTGAATAGCCATTTTTATCACCCATGGTGATTTCACAATCTTATAAACAGTTTTTCCTAGTACCCATTTTACTCATAGTATTTAAATGTTCTGAGAAAATACTTGGAGCTATGACAATCTTGGTGAATGGAAGGAGTTTCGATATAAACAAATGGTGAATAAATTTGATTTCGTAACCTCTTAGACTTGAGTGACTAAGCTCGAAAGGGTGTCTTAAAGCCTAATACCCTAAAACCAACTGATTTGGGAGCTATTAGCTGAAAGCTCGTTAAGGAAAAGAGATGCTTAAGGAAATCAAATTAAAAAAAAAAAGAATGGTTGAGTATGATTGATTATTCAAGAGGTGGAATGACAAGTTTAAGGGTGTTACAAGATAAATTGAGTTAAGCTCTTTGATTCCTAGAATACATTTGTGACTATGGATAAAGATTGAGCTAAAATAATATTATTTATCCTACCCTAAACCCTAGCCATACATTACAAGCCTATGAAAGTCCTAATGATCACAAGTAATGTGGTTTGCCTACTTTAGTGGAAAGTGGCATGAAAAATTAATTATGGATTCTAATCTATTTATAGATTATTAGATCCACTTTTACAAAACTTGATTGCATAAACTCATTTGGGTTTAAGAGATTGGACGACTTAAGCTGACACACACACACACACACAGGACTTCTCAAGTTGTAGTGTAAGTTGGTAATTGTGTTAAAGCTTTACCTGATCATAATTCAGAAGTTTTTTTTGGGATCGCTAGTTTGGAATCTCCGAGGTAAGTTTAGTTAGTCAAAAACACTACGTCACTCTTTCTTTAGCTATTCAGAATTAGTGTTTATTATTTTTCTTGTTTGATTTTTTTGTTTTGCTCGAGGTCTAGCAGAAAGTTAAGTTTAGGGGTATTTGATGAGTGTGTTTCACTCTCATATTTTAGATAATCTTAACTTTAATTTTAATTGTTCTTTGAGTTTTATTGTTTGATTTATGTTTATTTTTGTTTCTATTTTGTAGGTTTGATATTCAATTGCATTTGGATTGATTTGCAAAGATTTGAAAGTCAAAAATTCAAAAAAACCACAAAAAGAACGGAATTAGGTAGGAGGGTCAGCGTCAGGACTCTGGCTTCCCAGTGTCGCCACGCATGTAGTACAGAAATCCAGCGTCACGGCGCTGACTTCCCAGCGTTGCGAAGCTGGCACCTGATAGATTGGCCAGCGTCGTGACGCTGGCGCCTGATAGATTGGCCAGCGTCGTGACGCTGGCGCCTGATAGATTGGCCAGCGTCGTGATACTAATGTTAACATTATGATTTATAAAATAGATATATTAAATCATAATAAAATGCTTAAAACACCTGGTGTGTGTTTATAGCATGAAAGATGTGAGTGAGAAATGAGACGCGGGAGGGACCGGCGGACCCGACAATGTTAATGGATATGAATGGTCGTTTGGCTTGTCCAGTGATATAATATTGATGAAAGATCGTTTGGTTTGTCTAACGATACAATGTGAATGAATGATAAATACTACATGGCCCGATAGTCGAACATGTTCCGTAATAATGGCCAACTGCCTCTGATTGGCTAAACACTACACAAGTGAACTCGCGAATAAGGTAAAGAAAAGAATGCAATGGAAATTGTAAAGAAAAGAATGTGGCAAAAAGTTTGCATGAAAGGACTTTAATGAAAGATGTAATGCCAAAGCAAAAGCAATAAGGTGATAAAATGATTTATATGAAGTCTATGTCAAACATAAATGTTTTAAAATAGAATTGGATGCATATGTGTTTGCTAAGTATATATAACATTTTACTTACTGGGCTTTAGCTCCTTCCTTTTTTCCTTAAACTTTTCAGGTGAGGAATAATTTGTGAGATGACACCTTGTAGGTGGACCTGACTCAGTAGATGGTTTTAAATAAAGATTTCAGACAATGCTTTATGATTAATTATTCTTTATTTCAATGTTTTAGCTTTCAAATAATGGTTGCTAATTGACTATGTTTCCGCTGCAAATTTTTATTATTTAAGTACTTTGAACTTAATATTGTTTATTTTAAATAAAGGATTTGATTAGTTTATGTTTTAAATTACGCTACATTTTCATATTTAATATTTAATTAACGTTAAAGAGGATAACACTTTCTAGAATTTAATCAATAACGTATATTAGTTTGGGGGTGTTACAGTTTGGTATTAGAGCCCAAGGTTTAGACGATTCTATAGACCTAATAATTTTCTTTAAATATAGAAGGAGGAAAAACTACTGAGTCATGCCACAAGAGGTCTTCTCGCAATCTCTTGGCAAGATTTAATGTCTAATTGTTAAAATGATATTTTTTATTGTATGATTTTGTATGTTATATGAAATTACAATGAAATGGTGAACATGTTAAGTCACTAAGATCGATCTATTTGCACCAGCATGCCTCCTAGGAACGCTCAAAATAGTATTAATGGTGAACCGATTGGGGTGAATGGTAATAAGACGGGGAACGATCAACGTGGCACCTCGCTGACTTTGGAAACATTTATGCAAGCAATAAATGCTTTAAGGCAAGCTCAACAACAATGTTATGAATTTAAGAAGTTGTCTCCACCACCATTCGAAGGAACTACCGACCCTCTTAGAGCTAAAATGTGGATTACTGAGATGGAGAAAGCGTTCATTGTTATGAAGTGCACTAATGCGGATAAGGTTGACTTTGCTTCTTACATGTTACAAGGAGATGTATATGATTGGTGGTGGCTGATTAAACGCCAAAATGAAGATTTTGAGTCCTTCACTCTGGGTATGTTCAAGAACGCATTTTTCAATCATTAAAATTATGATAGTAGAAATTATATAAAGTCTATGTCAAACATAAATGTTTTAAAATGAAATTGAATGTGTATGTGTTTGCTAAGTATGTGTAACGTTTTACTTACTGGGCTTTAGCTCGTTCTTTTTTCCTTAAACTTTTCAGGTGAGGAATAATTTACGAGATGACACCTTGTGATGGACCTCACTCAGTAGAATATTTTAAATAAAGATTTCAGACAATGTTTTATGATTAATTATTATTTATTTCAATGTTTTAGCTTTAAAATAATGATTGCTAATTGACTATGTTTGCGCTGTAAAATTTTATTATTTTACTATGAATTTAATATTTCTTATTTTAAATAAAGGATTTGATTAGTTTATTTTTTAAATTACGCTACATTTTCATATTTAATATTTAATTAACGTTAAAGAGGATAACACTTTCTATAATTTAATCAATAAGGTATTTTAGTTTGGGGGTGTTACATTATCGCTTCTAGAACGGGTGACTATCACTTTTGGAATAGGGAATATCGCTTCTGGAACCGAGGGGATTATCGCTTCCACAACGGGTGACCATCATTCCCAAAATGGGAGAGAACAACAGAACGGGAACCAACATCTCGAGAATGGGAGATCATCGCTTTCAGAACGGGAACCGACATCTCAAGAACAGGAAATCATTACCTCCTAGACAGGACAGAATATCAGAATGCAAAGGAGGGCTCAGACTGACAGTTAAGTGGTTGTGATTGATTGGCTCGAACCACGAGAAACCATCAAGTGGCTATGACTGATTGAGTTGCTAAGAACAAAATAGCTGAAAAGAATGAGAAAAGTAAAGGAGCCCACGCCTGAAAGCAATCCCATCAGCCGAAAGCATAGGGGATGTGATCATCCCCTTTTTATTATACTTATTATTGTAATGCCTATAAGTACAGGCTCATGTAAAAAGAAAAAAGAGGCGACGAAGAGACCTAAGCAAACCTCAACTAAAGGCACTGCCCTTCCTTTCTTCTCTCATCAACAACTGTGTAAAATCCTTGACACAAGTGAATATCAATAATCTTTCCGTGATTTTTCTTTCCTTTAAGGGTTTTCCATGTAAATGATGGTGTCGTTATTCTCTCTTTCTCTCTTCAAATTATGATCTATATATTTTGTTAATGGAGGGTTTTTCATACCAAAAAAATCTTTTACATTTTGGTGCTTTCATTGAGAGAGAGAAAAACTTGAGAATCCCTCCCAAAATGTCAAAAACCAAATCAAATGCCATGTCAACAACGAAAGATGGAATAGAAACGACAACAGGTTGAAAGCAGAGATGGGAATGACAAAAGTACAAAACTGGAAACGGAACAGAAAATGGCAAACTCTTTCCTTGCATATTCGATTGGCTTATTTTTTTTTTACATCAGTATCAAATTCTAAAAAAAGAAAAAAAAAAGAGGAATGAGATCAGAAAAGAAATCCATTCGAATGAAGGATGAGTTAAAAAAAATCAAAGCGAATAAGAAAAGAAGAGCTCAGAAATTTTAGAAGAGCTCAGAAAACTGAGACAAGAAAAGCTCATAAAACGCAGATCAAAAGAGCTCAGAAAGCTCAGATCAGAAAAGCTCAGAAAGTTCAAAAAGATTTGTAAAGCTCATACCAGAAAAGCTCATAAAGCTCATATCAAAATGGCTCAAAAAGCTTAGATTAAAAAGCTCATGAAATAAAAAAAAAGGCTTCAGAAAATTTGAAGTCAGAGCTTCGGAAAAGCAAAGTTAGAGCTTTAGAATGGAAAAGTTGAAGTTCATATCAGAGAAGCTTTAGCTCTTCAGAACAAAAAAGTTAGAGTGTTTAGAATTTCAAAATAGAAATCTAAAAGGATTTCAGAAAAGATATTTGTTAGAAAAGAAAAATGAGTTGGAAGGAATTTCAGAGCGAAAACTCCAGAGTAAAAAGCTAAGCGAAGAAGGCCACATTCAAACTTCTTAGGAAGGGAAAGTCAAAAAATTTACCACTCAAACGTTTTAGAATGAGAAAACCAAGGAGATTACGTTCAAATGTCTTCAGAAGGGGAAAGAAATTCCATGACAGCGGGAAAGGAAATGTCTCGAGAACAGGAAAATATTGAGAACGGGAAAGAAATACCCTGATGGCAATAAAGGAAATGTCCCGAGAATGGGAAAGTATTGAGAATGGGAAAGAAATGCTCAGATGGTGGGAAATGAAATGTCTGGAAAACGTGAATGGCAATGGAAACGGAAACAAAAATATGGAACGGAAACGGGAACGAAAAAGAAAATATGGAAACAGCACAAACTCTACCAACAAATGCGGAACGTCAAACTCAAAATCGTGCGATGCAATTATGGAACAGTGTACTTGCACCTTATTCATTTCAATAAATTGTTATTGTTCGTGTACACCCATTTCCTTTCAAAGATCTTAAACGTACGAGAGAAGGAAAATGAAAAAAAATTGGGAGAGACTTTATCACTGAAACTGTACAGAAGAAAATGAGAGAACCTCGTCAATGAGCCCGTAACAAAAGACACGGGGGAAACTCTATCAATGAGATCGTAATAAAAGAAACGAGGGAAACTTTATCAATGAGCCTGTTGTAAATCAAAACGGGGTCATAGTCGCGCTGAAGGAGCCTAAGTCCTTAGGAGTGTCTATGGACACCGTTCTTAGAAGGAAATCAAAATGGGGTCATGGTTCTATTGAATGATCCTAAGTCCTTGAAAGTGTCTACAGACGCTATTCTCAGAATGAAATCAAAATCGGGTCATGGTTCTACTGAAGGAGCCTAAGTCATTGGGAGTGTCTACGAACACTGTTCTCAGAAGAAAATCAAAACGGGGTCATGGTTCCATGGAAGGAGTCTAAGTCATTAAGAGTGTCTACAAACACTATTCTTAGAGAAAATGTGAAAAAAGGTCCGCGGCTTAGATGCCTAAGCCCTTGAGAGCTGAAAAACTTTTTCTTAAAAATGTGGATAAAAGGTCGACGGCCTAGATGCCCAAGCCCTTGAGAGTGGGAAAAACCTTCCCCCTGAAATGTGAAAAAAAACAAAAAAGGGCCAAGGAGAAAAACACGCAATGGATGAAATAAAATGTAAGAAGAAAAAAAATGTCTTCAGAATAGGAAAAAGGAGAACGGAAAAGAAATGTCTGAAGAACGGGAAAATCTTCAGAAAAAAAAAAGAAAGAAAAGAAGTTGATAAAAGAATTTCATAACTAGAAAAGGAAAGAAGATGTGGAAAGACCTTCAGCTCTGTAAAGAAACGCTAAAAAAAAGAGCCGACTAAAAAAGGGCAGAAAAGAAGAGCTAAATAACGAAGCTGAGTAAAAGACGGCCAGGAGTATAGTAAAAAGAATCGAGAAAAGGAAGGAAAAGTTTGAAAGCAGAAAAAGAAAATAAGGAAACATGAGGAACTCTACCAATAAACCCATACTAAAAAGAACGAAAGACAATACAGCGATTGAAGTGTTTTCAATCATCATCGACAGCGAGCTGGCAAAAAAGTTAGTCGACAAATGCAAAGCATGTGAGAATAGAAATGGGCAGATGTAATGACAGAATAAGAAAGGACAAACCATTACACCTCAATAAGTGAAACTTATTGAATGTAATGGGGGCAAATGAACATGAAAAAACCACTCAAGACACGTGTGCAGAAAGAACGTTGAGGTGGGAAACCTCGTCAGAACGGGAAAGAATGCTGAAGCGAGGAACCTTCACTTTCAGAACAGGGGACTATCGCTTCTGAAATGAGGGAATACCGCTTCTAGAATGGGGGGACAATCACTTCTGGAATGGGTGACTACCACTTCTGGAATGGGTGACTATTACTTCTTGAACAGGGGGGAGTTCGCTTCCAGAATGGGTGACCATCACTCCCAGAATGGGAAAGAACAACAGAACTGGAACCGACATCTCCAGAACGGGGAATCATTACCTCCTAGACAGGACAGAATATCAGAATGCAAAGGAGGGCTCAGACTGACAGTTAAGTGGTTGTGATTGATTGGCTCGAACCACGAGGAACCATCAAGTGGCTATGACTGATTGAGTTGTTGAGTAAAAAACAGCTGAAAGGAATGAGCAAAGTAAAAGAGTCCACGCCTGTAAGCAATCCCATCGGCCAAAAACGTAGAGGATGTGATCATCCACTTTTTATTATTCTTATTATTGTAAGGCCTAAAAGTACAGGCTCATGTAAAAAGAAAAAGAAGGCGACGAAGAGAGCTAAGCAAACCTCACCTAAAGGAACTACCCTTCCTCTCTTCTCTCATCAACAACTGTGTAAAATTCTTGACACAAGTGAATATCAACAATCTTCCCGTGGTTTTTTTTTCCTTTAAGGGTTTTTCACGTAAATGATGGTGTCTTTATTCTCTCTTTCTCTCTTCAAATTACGATATTTATTATTTGTTCATAATAGATTTTTACCAAAAATCCTTTACACTGACTTTATCTTCATAACAGTCACATCACATCGATGTACGATCTCTCTTACAAGATGATATTTCCTCTATATGTGCTTGCTCCTCTTGTGACCATCAATTCTTTGAAATTAGCTACCGCCTCATTATTGTCATAGTATAGAATTAGTGCATTGTCCATATCTGAAACTACTTCCAAATGAGTATAGAACTTTCTGAGCCATACCGCTTCTTTCGCAGCTTCATAAGCGGCTATATATTCGGCTTCCATAGTGGAACTTGTAATGTTGGATTGTTTGATACTTCTCTAGACTACAGCTCCTCCACCTAAAGTGAACACTGATTGAGACGTTGACTTTTGACTATCTATGTCTGATTGAAAATCAGAATTAGTATATCTAATGGGGTTCAGGTATCCACCTGAATAACCAACCATATGGTTTCTCATTCTCCTAAGATACTTGAGAATGTGCTTTACTGCAATCCAATGTTACAAACCTGTATTCGATTGATAACAATTGACAATTCTCACTGCTTAACATATGTCTGATCTCGTATACAACATGGCATACATGAGACTACCAATAACTAAATTATAAGGAACCTTTCTCATATCATCTTCCTCTTGAGGTGTCTTAGGACAATGCTCCTTGGAGAGGACAATTTCATGTATGGTTGGTAGTTGACCATTCTTGGAATTCTCTATAGAAAATCTCTCCAGCACCGTATCAAGAGCTTGTTCTTTCTATCCTTAAGGATTTGGATGCCTGGAACATAGCTCGTCTCTCCCAAATCTTTCATTTGAAATTTCTCAGCTAAAACTTATTTACCATTGCCACAATATCTACATAATTTCCAATGAGTAGAATATCATGAATATAAATAACTAAGAAAACCACTATCTTATCTTTGATGTATTTATAAACACAAGCTTCGTCAAGATTTTGCTCGAAACCATAAGATTTAATATTCTCATCAAAGGTAAGATTCCAAGATCTAGATGTTTGTTTTAATCTATAAATAGATTTAAGCAACTTGCATACTTTCTTATCTTGCCCCTTTTTCACGAACCATTATGGTTGCATCATATAGATGTTTTCTTCAATAGAGACATTTAGAAAAGTTGCATTGACGTCCATTTGTCATATTTCATAGTATAAACTAGTGACAATAGACAAAAAGATACGAATGGATTTTAGATGGTAATAGAGGAGAATGTCTCTTCATAATCTATTCCTACCCTTTATTTATAGCAATTGGCTATCAGTCGTGCCTTTAAAGTCTCTACTTTCTCAACTGCACCACTTTTCTTCTTGAAGATCCATTTACATCCAATGAGTCTGACATCTTCAGGTGGATCTACAAGTTCCCAGACGAAATTGGAGTACATTGATTTCATTTCTTGGTTCATGACATCTTGTCATTCCTCATTTTCAGGATCATCCATCACCTCTTTATAGGTTAATTGATCGTCATTATCAGTGTCGGACACTAGGACATGTGCCTCTAGTTCATAGCGAACATGTTGTCATATAACCCTCCCACTACGACGTTGCACCGGGGTTTCCTGAACATGAACAGTAGTTTCTCTAGTTTGTCGTTTATCAGTTGATGATGAAGGCGGTTTGATCTCATCAAATGCTATTTCTTCGAGAACCGTGTAGACTACGGTGTGCAATTCATTAAGTTCAAAAACAAATCTTATTTACTTGTAGAATCAAATCACAAACACTAATTCTGATATGAGGCTTGTATTCTTGCAAATCCCTCCTCATGAGCTCCAAGTATGCATCAAGATACTACAATGTAATAAAGATTAGTTAAGATATTTATAATTTGTTTAAATACCACATTAAACAGATTATAAATAACTTCTTACATCTGACTCAAGCCATTGATAAGGTGAGAAGACTAGTTTTTTAACCATGTAAGGTCAGCGGTGCAAAATCCAACGTCTACTTGCTCGTTCTTGTACAACGTAATTATAGGATCAAACTTAGGTACACGATTGGTTTACTACACGGTGATTGCATGATGTTAGTGTAGTCATCGTGTATACTATATGATGGTTATACGAGGTTAGTGTAACCATCGTATAATATATTTGAAGGCTATACGATGGATACACGAGGTCAGTGTAACCATCGTGTAGTAAACACGATGCCTACATGATGTCAGTGTAGCCATCGTGAGAAGAAGAAATGTACAAGAAAATTACAGAACTTACTTTGCCCTTGGGGAGGTGAACCGGGCTTCATCCTCAAAAGATACCTCACTATATGCTTGGAAAAGTTTGAAGTCTGTTTTGGCAATGATATTCTCATGAGTTTTTTTTACTTCACTGCCTTTTCTTTTCAACCTTTTCAGTTTCCCAATTAGGCGACTCAAGGACCCGAGATCTTTTTATCTTCCTCTTACCAAGTTCACCAAGGCAGACGAGCTCTTATTCTTCTCCATCGTTGGACTGCTCATGCAGACTACATGATGACTACATGAGGTCCATGTTCAAGAAGAAGAAGAAGGGTAGAAATTTATTTTGAACATACCTTCTCTCCAACTAATTATCTTCAAAAGCTTTTTTCTTCTTCCTCCTCAGTAGGGACCTAGGAAAGAACTGTCAACTAAACAGAAAAGAAATATAAATCAGTATATGTGAAAGTAATATAAATTAACTTGTCAACATAATTCACCAACACACATTCTCCTTCGAAAAAAAATTATTTTTGAATATTCTTAACCGGTAGTATCATGGTCAGACACCACTTGAGAATCCTTTGTACCTTAGTCAAAACCTGGTTACCATACAAACTACCCACCAATGGGATAGTTTCAAATACACATGCCTATTTAAACAAAAGAGAATAATTCAGTATTCAACACATAAATAATTTAATACATCACTACATAGAATTAAATAAATTGTACTTGGAAACAAATTGACATCCATTGAGTGAATACCCATGAACAGTTGCGGGGGATTTATATGTTTTATTTGTTTTTTCTTCTTGATCTTTAAGATCACAAAAAACAGCCTTTGTATTCTTCACAACTCATAATGATTTCATTGTTCTCTCCCCACAGATATTGGTTGAATACTTCAAGGTCGTCAACCAAAATGAACCATCTCTTCTCAATTAAGGTACGGTTCTCCTTCCCCAACACAAAATGCTCTAGCAAATAATCACAGCCATCTTGACCCCATCAGAATATGACTTATATTCAAATATTTTAAACTTCTCCTCCAACTCAGCCATGGTTATTGATTGGGCTTTGGAAAAGTACAGATCATAGAGTCTGTTGGGGCCACGGGTCCTCTTCTCATCCCGGGCTTCACTGATCTTTAGTCTGGTCATCAACAAAAACTCCTTCTTGGAGAAGCTTAGTGGTTCCTCATTGATAAAAAAACTAAATTTCCTCCTTAGATGGAGTGCCATTGACATATTTGGCCTCCCTAGCCAGCACCTTGTGGCAGACAGTTACTAAAAACTTCAGGGTTCAGAGACCAAGGAGATGGACAAAGCATGTCTCCCTAAATATGGAGAGTTGAAGAGCTGTCAGCTTGGTCTTGATAACCTCTATGTAGTGGGTATTGCACTTTGCATTGACCCTTGCTTTTGGAATTGTGTTAACGTAATGGACATATCTTAGTTGCATCTTCGATGTAGCCATAACCTGTAGAATATTCAAGGTAAATATAAGATCAGGAACTGTACACGACCTTTGTGTAGACTATACAAGGGGTACACGATCCTGGTGTATTCCTCATGTAGACTACACGAGGCTTACACGACCCTCGTGTAGCCTACACGAGGCTTACACGATCCGGGTGTATTCCTCATGTAGCCTATACGAGGCTTGCACGACCCTCGTGTAGCCTACACGAGGCTTACATGACCCTCGTATAGCCCACACGAAGCTTACACGACCCTGGTGTATTCCTTGTGTAGACTACATGAGGCTTACACGACCCTGGTATAGTCCTCGTGTAGCTACACGAGGCTTACACGACCCTTGTGTAGCCTACACGAGGTTTACACGACCCTCGTATAGTCCTCGTGTAGCCAACACGAGGCTTACATGACCCTGGTGTATTCCTCATGTAGACTACACGAGGCTTACAAGACCCTAGTGTAGTCCTCGTGTAGCCTACACGAGGCTTACACGACCCTCGTGTAGCCTACATAAGACTTACACAACCCTCGTGTAACCTACATGACCTTCATGTAGTCCTACCTACATGAGGCTTACACGACCCTCGTGTATCCTAGGATACAGACACCCACCAAGACCAGAATCTCGAAAACCCAGAAGAAAAAAAATACTCACAAACCCAGAAAAAATATTAGAAACAAAAAAAAATCTTGTTGTGATTCGGTCATCCACAAAAAAAATGCCTAAATCCATAAAAAAAACCATTGAGAAACCTAGAAAAAACTCATCAGAAACTCATAAAAAACACCTCAGAATCCAGAAAAAAAAAACTCAAAACCCTGAAAACTTACCTTGTTGTTTTTCCTTGCTGGGGGAGACGAAAACTCAAGGATTTGCAGAGAGAGAGATGTTGGGACTTTGAGAGAGAGAGAGAGAGAGAGAGAGAGAGAGAGAGAGATAGTAACGTAAGGAAATGAGGGTAATGCAAGTGAGGTACACGAAGTGGTGAAGTTTCGTGTAATCATTACTTTTTTTTTCAAGCCGTCATTTAGAATTCGTGAAGAGGTTTTTTGATAACTTCATAAGCTAATTTTGAATTGAAGTTGGGTTAGGGGCCAGGGTAAGTAAAAGTTAGTGTAAGGGTCTACTTTAGTAAAAATATGAGGAGAAAGAGGTGAAAATGAAAGTAAAATATTTTAATCAAAGGGTAAAAGTTGAAGTAGAATTTGGTTTTAACTGAGGGGTGTAATTATCTCATTGTACTACTATTTCAACAAAAAATCTATCGGAGGGATGTGAGTGAAATTATTTAAAAATGTCAGGGGGTGAGTGATATTTTTAAACTTCTCTGGTATTTGAGTATCATTTAAAGAAACTCCAGATGGTGTGAGTGAAATTTTTCTATATTTATACAATCATGCTATGTATTGGTGATGACTATATAAGGCATCTTGAGTAGTAAGGTCTTTTTCTATGAATGCATATGCTGGTAAATAGTGTTGTATGATACTGCAGTTGTGCATAGTTGTAGTGGGTCCCACTACAATGATAATTTTATAATTAAATATTACTTTTATTTTATCCCTCAAAAATATGATGAGCCTATAAAATATATATAAATATTACTCTAATGGGCTCAAGGTTGGTTGCAATAATTGATAACTGTTGGTCAAAGTGTTAAGAACAGAATCAGGGTGAAAACTCTCTCTATGATTAAAAGATAATAAAAAAACTCTGAAAGAATAATCATTGATCTCACAGGATTGTCTCATAAAATTAATCATTCTGAGTAAATCTCTAGATCCCATGTGTTAGGTACATCTAGAGAGAAAAAAAATATTTTTGAATTATTTTACGTGCTCACACACGTCCTAGTGTGTTTGAGAATTGACTTGGAAGATCTTGGTATGGATCTCGAAGTCCGTTGTCCTTGGGAACGCGGGATCATTGGTTTGCAAGGACGCTTGATTAGATTACAATAAATATATGATTCATATCCATGTATGTCTTAAATTTAATATATAAATATATAATTGATCATTATTGAAAATGGTTTTTCAATTAAAGTTTTTATCTTAGAAACCGTTGCGCCGGCACCGGTATAGAATTTCCAGCACTAGCGCCCCTGGAAAATTCAGCTTCGATGGTGAGCTCGCCAAAAAATTGATACCGGTAGTGGCTGACGACGATCATCTGTGGTCGGTGGTGATGGGTGGTGATGGGAGAGTCCTGTTGTTGGTGGCAACTATTATCACAGTTAGAGAAGTTTCACAGAAACTCTGATATCAACTTTTCCTATCACTACAGAGTTTTATGCAAACCCTAACTCTATCTTTCATCTTTTAAATTCTTAAACTAATATAATTTTACAATTAATTATTAAATTATAATTTTATGAAAATTAAAGATTAATTAATTGTTTGAGTTTGACCCAAGTTTGATCAAGTCAATAAATTATTTTTTGACTAAGTCAAATTCAATAATTATAAAAAATAATTATAGAGATATTTTTTAGTTAAGAAAAATAGTTTTTCTTAATTAAAAGGGGTTTTGTTCTAAGCTTTAAGATTATGAAGATGAACATCAGGTGGAGAATGAGATATTTTAAAAATATGTAATTTTGAAGTCATATTTGTAATTTTATTTCTTTATTTCAATGGTTGTAATTTTGAAATATTCAATATTCACTTGGAACATTATTTTATTGTTAAATAAATATTTATTGATATGATTGATAACATTACCATGCATTAGTCGATCACATGCCATACATGAATAGTCACACAATTTTATTTAGAAATGCTTAATAGTCACACGGTTTTATTTAATCATAGATTGCATCAATAAAAACATGGTTTATTAGGATTGGCCTAATATGTTTATATAAATTATTTTGAGAAATCAATTGCAGGTAAACTGTTAGGTTTTAATTAGTTAAAACTTGGTAACCACACCACTCTAAAGACTATAGTAACATTTAGGATTACCAACTTTAGTAAAAGGGTTTTATTAAAGTTTGATAAATATAATTAATTAGTTAATCTTAGTTCACCTAATTATGTCTTAAGCTTTTTAGAAGGTTAAATGAATTTAGACAAATTAGATTAGACTAACGGTTAATTTCACATTTATAAGGTTATATTATTTTAACTAGTAATGAATTTAGAATTAATTGATTAGTAATAATGGAAACACATTATCATAAAATAGTGAGCGAGAGAAGGTTGACATATCAATGTAAACTATGATCTCCATTATTTGTACAACACGTGAGGTACAGTGAAGGTCTCGAATTGGCTTTGTTTTCATTCTCCTAAGAAAGGTTTCGATCTGTTCAATATCAAGGTTGGACTTCTTAAAAAGATATGACTAAGTGATGTAGTTTAGTTTTGACCGACCCTAAGGAGGCATATATTCTAAATCAAGTCATGAAATCTGAAATAATGGGTTACACTCACAAAGTGACAATTAAGTTTTCATGTAGATAACTATGACTTGACATTATTATTAAAAGAGAAAATATGCGATACATTAAGTTTTAATTAATAAGGATGGTAATGTTTCATAAACAGTCTAAGATTAATATGACCGACCCTAAGGCGACACATTAATTATTATGTTGTCCTTGTTCGATCAGGCTTTAAAATTTAGGAAAAATCATTGAACCACGAACTGTTCGTGGGCAGAATATCAAATTTTTTTACATAAACCAATTTAATCATATTAAATATTAAAATCATACATCCGATTATTGATACAATATTAAACATATTCAAAAGAGGTAGAAATGATTTATAGCTTTTCATTGTATTAGAGACTTTCTGAATTGGTGAAATCTTTATTAAATGCTCGCATTCTTCGATCTTTAAATCCAAGAACTTCAATTAGTCTTCACACCAACAACTACATGTTGGATACAGAAGTATATCTCGTAAGGACGTCGTTAGAAACTGAGTGTGGGCTCACAAAACAATGGAGGAAGAAAAATAAAAAATTTCTCTTCATCTAGTGATTTCGGCGGCAACAGTTGGAGGGAGAGAGAGAAACCTTTTTCTGCTCTGTATGACTAAGGTTGTGTCAACACACTTAGGGAGGCAACCCTAATGCCATCCCTATATAATAATTTTGGAGATTTCACATATACACCATATGTGTGTAATTTCTGAAATTCACCCCATAATCTATAATTGCTGAAAATTACATCTCCAACTAAAGTCAATATTGTGTCCAAATCCATCAATCTAAAATTGATAAATTAAATTGATTTTCATCAATTAATTATTTAATTTCTCTTATTTACTAATTATCCAATGATTAGAAAATAATAAATTAATTATTTTGAATATCAATTAATTACTCTTTACTAGTTAAATGACAACACCCATCATATATGAGTTAGGAAATACACCTTGGCTCAAAACACATTTTGGTCCAACTGATGCTGTTTCTTCTATTCCTCTCCTCATGAGCTACTCTTGAGACCAAATGAATTTATATGAATAAAGCTATAGAATTCAAATACTCGATCAATTTAGCTCTATAAATTTCTGACATATTTAATGCCGACATCGTACGACTACACTATAGGTTTGATGTCTAATCAACTCTCGATTCATGCGCGCTACATTTTATGTTGATGCAAATAAACACTTTTAACTCACGGTCCACAAAATATTTTAACATATTATCCTTCATGAATATCAATAACAAAAGCGGGATATAAAATTACCATTTTAACTCTCTTGTTATTATTTCCTTAACTCTTTTGACATGATAGTGAATTGTCTCGTACGAGTCCCCATGTCTTATTCAATGATACATTTCATTGAGTACCTGGCCCGATTAATTTATTCACACATCCATCAATTAAGTATAAGGTGATATTGTTGCATTTTGCAATCTAACCATGAATTTTCATAACGGTCGAGTATTGTCTGGCAATTCGAACTCACTCCATTGATGTATCAAAGATTGTAACTAAATATGTCAAGTTTCATATTCATATCAGGAGTAAGGTAATCATGAAAATACTCTTAAGGTATAACAATTAGATTTAGAGCTAGATAAACGATTTTACTCCAAACTAATTTGTTACTGGTCTATTCAACATTTTTCATAACATGTCTTGGTCAACCGTTAGAGTCTCCACTCCCATGCCCCGGGACCGGCATCCTTTGGTTCAAACTAACAGTCATAATTGGACTCGATTTTTCAGTCGATCCTAAGACTGCGAATAACGTTTTGAACTATTTCAGAAGAATTTATCTGGAAGACCTCTCAGTATGTGCTCTTCTTATGGTGACAATAGTTACAAGTCTTGAGTAAATTACAAACACACTTTAATTGAAAGAAAAACTTTCATTCATTCATTAAATTCAGTAATACCAAATGTCTGAGAAATAACTAAATACTCATAAATAGTTATTACATCCTACTTTATGGACGTAATTCCAACAGTCTTATCGTGGATTAGTAAATGATAAATTTATGTGTTTAATATGTTGCATTTATACATCACATTTACTTTCTAAATTCTGGATATTTATTTCAATTATATTGAATTATGTATGTTTTATTTTTCAGTTATTATTATGTTTGTCATGGGTGACCCTATTACTGCTTTACTTGCAGTTGAAAAATTGAATGGTGATAATTTCATAAGATGGAAATCAAATTTAAGCTTGATGCCAATTTGTGAGAACCATAAATTTGTTTTTACTGAGGAATGTCTTGAGTAGCCCGATGTGAATGCCTCTAAGAATGTTAGGGATAAGTTTAATGCTTAGATTCAATCCAACAACAAAGCGGAATGCTACATGCTTATGAGCATGAATGATGTTCTGGGAACCAAGCATGAGAACATGGAGACTGCCTATGAAATTATGGAATCTCTACAGGCGATGTTTGGGCAGCAGTTTGATCAAAGTCGTCATGAGACTACTAGGAGCTACATGATGACCAAGATGAAGAATTGTACTTCTGTGTGTGAACATGATCAACATAATACATGGTGCAGAACCACATGGGGTGACCATTGATGAACGAACTAAAGTCAATATTATACTTGAATCGCTCATACTAACTTTTTTTGTGTTCACCACCATGTTATGAACAAGTTACGGTTCAACATGACTGAATTTTGAATGAATTGTAGACTTTTAAGTCACTCAATAAGAGTATGACCAAAGAGGGCAAGATAAAAGTTGCCGAGCAAAAGCCTTCTTCCACTGTTGTTAAAAGTAACAACATGAATAAGATGGGTAAGGGAAAAGGTAAGAACAAGAAATGAAAGAAAGACAAATTGCCTAAAGCCAATAAGAAGAAGAACGATAACAAGCCTAAGGGAACATGTTTCCATTGTGGGGTTGAAGGTCATTGGAAGAGAAATTGTAACAAGTATCTCTCTGAGCTGAAAAAGAAAGGTAAATATGATTTACTTGTATTTGAAGCTTGTTTAGTGGAATATGATTTGTCATCTTAGATACTGGATTCAGGAGCCACTAATCATGTATGTTCTTATTTGCAGATGCTTGATTCGTTAAGGGAGCTGGCTGATGGCGACGTCATTATGAGAGTTGGCAGTGGAGCGCTCGTGTCAGTAAAAGCATTGGGAACAATCCGTCTTAATTTTAGACATAATTATTTAGTTTTGAATGATGTTTATTATATTCCTAGATTTTTGAGAAATTTGATTTTTCTCTCTTTTACATGAACAATTGTTTGAAGTTTCTTTAATTAATAACAAGTTTATTATTTCTAGGAATGGATTAAATATTTGTCATGAAAAAGTATCAAATAGACTGTATATGCTTAGACCAACTGAAAACGCGTTAAATAATTCTGAATTATTTAAAGTAGCAAACCTAAAAGTAACAAATGACAAATAGTTTCTCCTGATGATGATAATACATATCTTTGGCATCTTATGTTGGGACATATTAATCTAGATAGTTTAAACAAGTTAACAAATCATGGAGCTTTGAGAGAACTAAAAGTTGAACCTCTTCCTGTTTGTGAATCTTGTCTTGAGAGTAAAATGACCAAGATACCTTTCACAGGAAAGGGCCAAAAAGCCAAGGAACTACTTGAGCTAGTGCATAGTGATGTCTGTAGACTGATCAATGTACAAGCTAGAGGTGGGTATAAGTACCTAATGTATAAAAAGTCTGAAACTTTTGAAAAGTTTAAAGAATTCAAAGTTAAAGCTGAAAAGCAATTAGGTAAATCATGAAAACTCTTCGATCAGATCGAGGTGGTGAATACTTGGATTTATAATTCAATGATTACTTGCTGGGGTATGAAATCCGATCCCAACTCACAACACCTAGAACGCCACAGAAAAATGGTGTTTCAGAAAAGAGAAACTGAATCTTATTGGATATGGTTAGGTCGATGTTAAGCTACTCATAACTACCATTTACATTTTGGGGATATGCATTACACACGGCAACATACATTTTGAATGTAGTGCCTTCTAAATATGTAAACAAGACACCTTTAGAGTTATGGAATGAATTCAAACAAAGTTTGTATCATTTTGGTATATGGGGGTGTCCAGCTCACGTTCTTAAACCCAAAACTGAAAAGTGAGACTCAAGGTCTGAGTGTGTATATTTGTTGGCTATGCTCGAACGACTAGAGTTTAGTACTATTATAGTTACAAGGATCAAAAGATGTTTGTATTGACAAATGCCACATTCCTTGAACACGACTATATGGAAAACTACAAACCTCGAAGCATTTCCTAATGTTTTAACTACCCATTCTCTGATCTAAGGAGTGAAGGAAGAAAAGAATAGAATAAGAATATCCGGTTCGCTTACTACATCTTTAGAGGATATTTTATTATAAGTTGTACTATACTTCCTATTTGAGCTTGACTTACATGTTTAGATTCTTTGGGTGTACACTTGTTTCGACATTGGTATAAACAGTAGTAAATTATGCTTCCTAAGAATGCTTTCATATACCATTCTTAATGGTTTTTTTCCAGGTAGAGTTCCATATACTGGAAAAATGTCTCTTCTCGTATAAACTTTTTTCTTCTAATACAAGTTGGTTTAAGGAGGTTTTCAAACAATTAAGGGTCACCGTAAGAATCTTGTGAAATTGTTGAATTAGACTTTTTCTTATTTTAGTAAAAATGGATTGATGACCTGCCTAGTAAGAAAGTAGAAATGTAATCTTTAACCAGAAGAAACATTGCTTAGAATATCAGAGTTTAAGATCCAAAAAGTGTGCAAAATGAGGATTGAAACACTATTTTTGTTTTTCATGTTCTTTGAAAATGTTATGAAGACATTGGTTTTGGATCCAGATTAAACTAATCACTCCTATAATTTCCTTTATAAAATTGTCATAATTGTTCACTCTCACCCGAGGGTTGAGGGGTCAAAGAGATTAATCTGCTTGTGTGGTTATCTGACACAAATCTTTGTTCTTGTTTTTACTACTTTTCCATTTATTACCTGATATTCATTTTTGGTAGGTAATGAAGGACATGAGTATGTTCTGAGGCGCATTCTTCGTTGGGCTGTTTGGTATAGTAGTGAGGTCTTAAAAGCTCAAGAACGATTTTTCAATGGGTAAAGAGATTTTTGTACAATTTTTACCTATAAAAAGTTGCTTTTCTTTGTACCTTTCTATTTGGACATTTCTAACTCTACTAGCAAAGTTACAATTTCAATTATGTATTACTAACTTCTATTTCTACCTGGTTAGTGATCTGTCTTTTCGTTAATGGTTGTGATTTGTGATAATGCAGGCTTGTAGATATTGTGGTGAAAGTGATGGGTGATGTTTTTCCAGAGCTAAAACAACATGAAGCTTGGATTAAGGAAATCATTGTTGAAGAGGAAGTAAGTTTTGGAAAGACTTTCCTAAAGGAAAGTAAATCTGTATTATGGATTTCATGTCCCCTATTATTGACATTCTTGAGCTATATATTTATTTATATATAACGCCATTGAAATTTAACTTGCCTTCAAAATCAAGAATTTTATATGTTAGGAATTTCTTATGCTCTTAGTGTTTTCATAGTTCAATAATTTCATAGATTAATGTAATATATGTTGATATTGACTTATACAGTGTAGATTAATTTAAAAAATCAAAGTTGTGTGATGCCAGGATGTTCATGAAAATTATTTTGACGTAAATGTTTATAAAAATGTCATGGAAAGGCAATTTGTTGCCTTTTCATGACATTTTTTTCAAAACAACTGGCTCTTTGATGACTAGTATTCCTCATCATTAAAGGCCTTTTTATGGCACCTTTAACGATGGGGATTCCCAGTCATCTAATGACGGGGAAGGAAAAAATGATTGTTTGATAGATGAGAGTCGGGCGACCATCATTATAGGGTTTTAATGATGGGTTTCACCGTTATCTAAGGTCAAAATTGTAGCACATAATGTCAAAAGGCAGCCTAGCGAGGGGAATATACTAGTGAAGCAGAACTTAAAGAGTTTCGTTCAATTGAATGGGAGGTGTTGATCTAACGAGGAATAGATGAGGTTCTTTCAAGGTGTGAAAATATTAAGGAAGGTCAAGGCGACTCAAACGCCTTCATGAAGATGACTCCATGGATGGGTCATTGTTATATAGATGTCTATAGAGGATGGGATACTATTGGGTGAACATGAATGAAGATGACCTCATAATCTAAAAGGCTTGCCTACACAATGCCAACTCTTTCTAGATCCAAAGGAGGTAAATGTCATAGAAGTTTTGATTGATTGGTAACAACCCTACATTACCTACTAGATAGATGCAATCCTTCCTAAAGACTCCACCGATGCCATCAACATCAAAAGATGAAGTTCACGCTTCTTTCTATTAAAGGGAGAGTTATTCTGAAGAAGGATAAATGACCACCTGCTTATATGCCTTGGACTTGAGGAGCAACGCATGATCATGGAATAAATGCATGAAGGAGCGTGTGGAGAGCACCAAGGCGAGAGGTGTTTATATGAGGAGTAAATGAGAACATGGTATTATTGGCCAACCATGTAGGCAGGTTCAATGGACTTCGCCAGAAATGCTAAGCATGTCAAGTGTTGAGGAGCATCATACATGCGCCTTCGGTACCCTTACACCCGATAGAGGTCCTGTGGCCATTTCATACCTGGGATATGGACTTCATAGGCCCCATCTCACCAACCTCCAAGGGGAACATATGGATTTGGGCTACCATAGATTGCTTCACCAAGTGGGTGGAGGCAGTTGCATTAAATAAGGGGACCAGAGCACAAGTACATTAAGAAGTAATATGCTTAGCGTTTCAATTTTTATTTCAAATTTTGTAGCCATCAAAACGACCAAAAACTTATAACGAGTTCGTTGTTGTGAAATGCATTTCAAGCGTTTCAGCAAAGTTTGTTCCTGAAATGTATTTAAGACGTTAATGTAGATATGGAAACAAATAAATGTATAAGGGTGTCTCAAGTATTAATATAAACTTCACTTTTGTTTGCCTTACCAAAATTATGACTACTATGGCAAAGTAACAACAAAATTACTAAACCTACTTAGTGTCTGGAAGGAATTTAGCCGATGTTGCGAATCTCTCCAAAATGAAACTTGGTCGTTACAATACAAATGATATTTTGATTTAAAAAGGGTAGAGAATGACTCACTGAACTTTGAAACATGTAGTGGGTAGGCATTTCACTGTTGGACCAACATAGATATATGTAAGCAGAACTTGGTCGCCATAGCGTGTTAAAATGCAAAAATTGCCTCAACTCTTTTGTTTTTCTTATTATAGCGAAATAAGGCCGCCATCATACATGTAAATCTAACTTAGGGATATATTTTCTTACAATGGTTACGTTTACGTCGCGTGTAAGGGCGGCACCAAGTCCAATGTAGGAATTCATATTAACAAAGCATGATGAAAGTTCAAAGTAGAAATGAATAAACACGTCTAATAGAAGTTCAAATTAGGAATAGTTAAGCATGCATAATGAAAGTTCAAAGTAGGAATATATAAACAAGCAGAATGAAAGTTCAAAGTAGGAATAAATATAAGGCATACAATCTATGAGATAAAGTGTAAATAACTAAACATTCTTCTTTTATTAATACTTTATAGGTGTACAACATTTGCTAAGTGCAGAAGAATATAAAAAAGGGAAAATAAACAAAAACGAAAGCTAAGGCTCTACAAGCAAGTCTGGAATGACTTTGCTTGAAGTGTTGGGATGACGTTCTAGCACGACGTGATGTTTGTTTATCTTTTCCCTGATGACTCTCGTTGTTGCCTCCACTATCTCACGGATACGCTCTTGTTCCTCCAACTCCTTCTTCAAGGCTTCAATCTTTGTAGTCCTTATCAGCAGCCTCTAAAGTCTCCTGCATGCATGGATGTAGGGATGCATCCAATCCAAGGCCAGGCCACACTGGTGCATGTCACGCCAGTCACTAAGCATGTAAGAAGGGGTTATAAGATCGGCATCCTCGAACATCAACTAATCCATCAAGTAGAGGATTTCACCCAGTACATTAAGGGTCGCTTGATAAAATCAATACACCTCTTTCATCATGTTGAACTAGGGTCATGATGAAATCAATCCACCCACCCTCTACAAATATGGCAGCCTAAGCCCATCAACATCACGCCATAGAACGTTTCCCAGGCCTTGGAAAGTGAAAAATTGAAAGAGTCAGCGCTGAAGGACGAGTAATGACCGTTATTGGTGAATGAAGTATCACCATCATACTCGGCTACGGTAGTGAAAGGTTAGACTAGTGCGACCATTCATAGCACTCGCGGTGTCCTGAGAATAATTTTGATGAGCCCTTTTGCTAGCCCATGTCTCCTACACAACGGACTAAGACGCGATCGTCAGATGTCAGGGTAGGTCCGCGGAAAGCTAGGGTGCATCCATAGAACATTGAGGACAAAGTTAGGGCTACAACAACGTCACGGGTGGTGGGTCGTCCCGGGGCTAAAGTGGGGGCTTCGTAGGTGAGGAATCAGTCTGAGGTCGAAGAAATGGCTTCGCGGGTGGAGAATCGGTCCGAGGTCAAAGTAATTGTTTTGTGGGTGGCAAATCGGTCCGAGGTTGAAGTGAAGGATTCGTAGGTGGCAGATAGGTCTGAGGCTAAAATGTTTGCTTCACGGGAAGATGAGGTTAACACCAGTGCCGGGGCTGCTAGCTTATGAGGAGTTGACCTTATTAAGGTTGAGGTCATTGTCGCTCTACATGGACCTAGTCATCTCGCCTCTGAGATATATGTTGAGCCACTGAGTAGCAGCCAAAATGGATGAAATTAAGACACCAATGACTGAGGAAGAGCTTCTTAGCTTGAGGGATAGATACTTGATTCCTGAGTTCGTCACTCTTCGTGTGCCACTCCCAGGAGAGCTTGCTAGCAAGCCTCCTCCAAGCGAGGTAGCCTTTTGCCAATCTCTCTTAGCCGCCGGGGTACGTCTTCCTTTCAATGATATTATTTAAGTCACACTTCATTAGTTTAGATTGGCCCCTTGTCAGTTTGTTCTAACGCCTATAGGCGTGTATTAGGCTTGTCCTCGATATGGATGAATTTATTACGTTCGAATTTTGATTTTAGCATTGTTGAATATCTATTTCACTTGAAGCATAACCGTGCATGTGTGGGGGACTATTATTTCTCTCCACGGGGCTCTCAGTCTGAATGCCCGGTCAAGGAAATTCCTTTGGCTAATAAGAAATGGTGTACTAATTGATTTTTCGTGGGGACCAGTGGGAGAGGCACTTTGAGCATCAGTTTCTAGAGATGTCCGACATTACTCATTTCAACCCTACATTAGTAGTTCTTCTTGTGGGTACATATTCTCGTATACTCCTTTTATTTTTTTTACTATTTACCTTGTGGTTTGTTAAAGTGTTCCTTTTTTATTTCTACTATAGGTCACAAGCTCAAGCATCCGATGCTTGAATAAGGGGTGAGGTGATAACTAGACCTTACTCTCCACCTCCCAGCTGAACAACTTGAGCATTCCTTCTTGCTTAGTAACAAAAACATGGCTATCGTCTGGCTGTACGATTCTCCTACATTTCGTGTTGTGAAAGGTGTTTCATTCGAGCCTATTCTCTCTTCTTCATTTTTTAACTCTTCTTTCTCCACTTTTTAGTTGGTAAGAAACATACTTAAAAGAGAAAAAATGATGATCGTGAAGCCTGAACGTCAGATTCCCATGTAGATCTTCCAAAGCCTATGCCTAAAGATCATCCAGGTTTTTCCATTATATATATATATATAGCTCGCTTCCTCTAATACTGATGTTCCCCTGTCCTTTCTTCCTTATCAGTTTTTATGGAGCGTCGTCTAAAGAGAAAATCATGACCATGTAGTCAGGGCTCAGGATCCAGAATGTCAGGTGTTTAGACAAGGTTCTTCGAATCGTGCTTTTGTCGATGTTTCATCTTCGGATACTGAGGATCTTACAGTCCCGGCGCTCATGAATTCACATGCTCGTCCACATTTTACCTCACCACTGATCTCCACTCTCAACAAGCCACCTTGTTTTCATACATAATCCCTTCAGTTGGTTAGATCTCAGTAGAGGGAGAGTTGAATGAGCGATTTTAGGCTTCCAACGATGTGAGGTAGCTTCTATACGAGATGTTTCGTGAGCATCATCTTGCAGGTGATTCGACCATTGTTCCTCTAGATATCCCCTCCTTGCCTTGTGTTAGAGAGGATATCTTGACAACGGGAATTTTTGAGGCTAGTGTATCATCTCCCCTCCCCAACTCACATGATACTATGTGCGCATCTCTATTATTTCCATCTCCTGCTGTCATTCATTCTCATGGCCTCGAGGGTTCATCAGCTTGTGCTCTAGTCGGTACTTCTCGTGACGAGACTCCACCAGTTGGCTTACATAGCTCAAAAAGTCAAGGCTGGGCTTTCATAAGATGATGCTTTGGAGATGATGGAGCTTGGAGATTGGGGCGGCATGGATTATGCTATCTAGACGTCCTCTAAGTTATACAGTCAATGAATCGATTCAATTATTTTGATATTCATACAAATTTGTTTAATATTTTCTTTCAGTTATCTATTGCTTGTTACTTACTTCGCCAGAGGGGAGAGATGCTAAAGCATGAAGCTGCCCAGTATCAAAGAGTGTATCGTAGAGCCGAGGACACAAAATTTTGGACGGTTTTAGAAATGCAGAATTGGAGACTAAGAATGACATTCTCCTCCACGATAAAAATGAGCTTAGCCATTGGTTAAGAAAGGAAGCCATTTTGCATATCAAATTTGAGCAAGAATTGGATATATGTCGTTCTAGGAATGAGGAACTTCGCACTCAGTTGGGTTGTGACCTGGAGGAGTGTCGTGCTGAAAAAGATAAGCTTAAGGCTGCTAAGGCAGATCGTTTAGTAGAGTTGGATGCGGCCAAAAGACATCTTAGGGTGGCTTTGGACCGATTAACTTGGAGGACGTGAGACTTCGAGTGTTAGAAGACAAGGTTTCTCAGGCCTTGATGCTTAGGCGGAGTCCTGGTAGTTTACCTAAACAAGTTAAGGGACATAGACTTAGTGGTGAGTCCAACTCTTAACTTATTGAGATCATCAATGAGATGCACATCCCAATCTAGTCCTCATTAATGGATTCACGCCATGGGTCAGGAGGAAAAATATCAGAGGCACCCACTGTCATGAAGGCTTCCTTAACACTGTTAAAAAAGCAAGTTAGTAATGCCAAAGTAGAAGAAAGCACAATAGTAGAAAGAGATGTGTTTAGCTCCACGTTAGCCGCATGATTCGAATTGCGTGGTGGCAAAGGCGCTGAGATGTTCAAATTTGGCATATCCGCCACCAAGGGGCTCGTCACAGCATCCATGCATGTGCTCTCATATATTGACATTTTCATGAAGGTAGGAGAAGGAGGCATGGTAAAATCTTGAAATAAAAGAAAGACAAGTGTTAGTAAAAAAAAGTGAGAAACAAAAGCACACATAGAATCTGAGATGGGTGCATACATCATGAAAGGCTTCTTCTTCAGGAAATGTCTATAGGATGCCCTTGGCAGCAGGGGTAGACCCCTCAGCGCTGTCCTTTGCATGAGGGCTTATGGTTGCCTCCTCCTCATGACCTTAAAACGTGAGATGGAGTTAGTAAAAAAAGTATTAACGAACCAAGGGAAAGAAAAAGGAATGGTAAGGCGAATACCTCCTTGACGCCTTTAGGGATAGAGGCTACGACCTTTGAAGATGATGCCCCTACATCACCTCAATCCTTCTGCCGTAAGAGCTCATCAAAGGCTTCAGTAACTTCTTTGGAAGAGCTTCTCACTTAAAAGAATAACAAAGTATTTACATGTGTTAGTCAACACGTGAGCAAAAAAAATGAAAAGAACAAGAATGAAAAGGAAATACTTAAAAGAATGACTCTTATACTTATATGGGACTCTTCATCAGAAGAGCTAATGATGTTGGTCTAGATATACCACCGTAGGGGTATACACTACTAAGGGGTGGGTACATCAGCAGGCTCTTCGATTCAGATGCCTCTCACAATTGCCCTCAAACGGCTCGACATGATTCTCTTTGGCATTGTCTTTACCCTACGTGCGGTAGCCAAAACCTCAGGTTTACTAAAACGAAGTGCGTCACATTACGCAATGAAAATACCATGCCACTAGGTTGGTTAGTGATTTTTTACATGCAATGCATCGTTTCATGATTAGTAATTTTTTTGTACTTATAAATCACATTTTAGATAATTATAAGTAGAAAATTGGAAAAGACTTATGAATATTTTTACTTTTTAACGAAGCGATCTGCAAGAATTTGATTAATTATATATATTGTTATTTAGACTTCTCTTTTTTAGTTTGAGTTAATTTTATCTTTTGTAATATCATACCAAGTGTGCCGTAAAATTGATATGAATGAAGTTTATAGCGGTCTATCACTGCTATAAAAATAAGTGTTTTATAGAGGACAAAAACTCTATAAAAAAACTTGAGTTTTTATAGCAGGTATAAAAGCTATAAAACGTGAATTTTTTAGGGAGAAACGCTATAAAAGACCTGAGTTTTATAGCAGACCGAAAATGCTACAAAAAACCAGGTCTTTTATAGCGGTCCCTGAATGATATAAAAAATATGAGACTTTTTATAACGCATGGAGACAACACTTTGAACGCTATACAAGACTTTTTATAGCGATTTTCACCCTCTACATATCGAATGATGGTTGATCCTCTGACAAAGCTGTATCCTAGAGATATTTTTCTAAGCCATGTCAAATCTCTTGGATTATACAGATTGTAATATAATGTGTAATTCTTGTGTATAAATATTATTAATTAATGAGTTGATGTTGTTAATTATTTTTACTTTTGTAGCATAAGCACACATATCTTGTTTAGATAAAATGAAAATGTATGTCACCATGCATTGACCGACGTACTCATAGAAGCGGTCACACTAATGTGCTTGAAGAGGGAGCTGAGATGAGACATTGTACACTTAAAATATCAGAAAAGCTTGAACAAAGTGTACTTTGACTATGTTGTCGTCTTGACAAAATGTCAAGATGAGGTCTAAATATTAATGTTATAGATCGACATGATTCCCACGATCATGTAGCCTGATTGATGGTACAAGATGCAAGAATTTATTATAGGCGTTATGAGAAGCGAGCTAATAAGATCTCGAGCTGGGCGGTTGGAATATTTTGATATCTGCGACAAAGCTAAGATCGTTATAGTAGTTCAATATAACTACTTATAATAGACATACACTCTTTTATTAAGCGAAAACCACTATAAAACATGTGTTCATACCACATATGTCTTTTGCCGACTAAATAAAGGAAGTGTGAGATCGAATCCCTACTCTCACATTGTATGAGTCTTTTGAGATATTTGAAATCTCATATTTGTGCCTTATGTGACTTTCGACCATATAGTGAAGTGAAATGTAAATGTTACTACTTTAGCATGTTACTTATGATTATGGTACGTAATTCGTCCTCATGGAGAGTGTCTAGGAAATCAATTTATTTGAAGATATCCTATATAAGTAGGATAAACTATATATGTTGGAAATGAATGCGTTTTTTTGTCTATGTCTATAGTGTGTTCACCGGTCGGCAAATTATGTCACCTCGTAATGGCTAGTAGATGATTGTGAATACATGTTTTTTATGAAGTCAAGCATTGCTCTTTGAGAAATTAGAGATTTTGGACTGATGTAACAAATACGTCTAGGATATAGTGAGACAAATAAATTATTTTTCCAGTTTTGGAGCTGTCATATTATCCCTAACAGGTTCATAGCAACTAGTTCTTATATGTGCTAGCAGGTCGCATGACCCATTTGCACATATGAATCAACTAGTATGTGAGTCCGTTAATCATCTGTGATTAATTTTGTTCAATCTCAATATGTGCTAGTGGGAGATGTTGGAAAATTCAAACCCGAGCGCCCTGATGGGTCAGCCCAAACCAGTCGTGAAAATGAATGATTGATAATTTTTCATTAGAGAAATGATACTTGGCATTTTAGATCTCTAGAAAACCTTAGGAGAAAATTATTTCTCCGATATCAAAATTGAGCTTTCACATACAAAATTAAGGGCTCTTAAAATGACATCATTCTAAGAGGAGTACATATGATGTTCTAAGTATATGTTAACTATGAGATATTAATAGATTAATGCTTTCATAATATTTACATAAAAATTTTAAACCTCTAAAATTATCTCTTTCAAGTGCACTACTCCATACTATCTTTTTTGCTTTTTCATTCAATATTTAGATGTTTAGAGACATGGATAATTAGACATTACACTCGATCTTGTCAATTACTTGATATTTTTAATGGTGTTGCTCATGTGTATGTTTTAAAGACAATCAAAGATATGGTTAGATAATTTTTTTGTTCTATATTTATTTTGCAAGCCCGTACAATAAGATTATTGTTGGCTTGTTATCTAATGCACGTCAAAACTCAAACTTTTTTAAAAGGATGGAAGTAAAGCTCGTTCGAGTGAGACTAGCTTTTTGGTTGGACTTTTTTACATGCGACGTGTCATTTCATGATTAGTATTTTTTTTAACTTATAAATCACATTTTAGATGACTATAAGTAGAAAATTTGGAAAAGGCTTCTCAATATTTTTACTTTTTAATGAAACAATCTGTAAGAATTTGAGATTAATTAAATATTGTTATTTAGAGTTCTCATTTTTATTTTTAGTTCATTTTATATTTTGTAATATCATACCAACTGTGCTGTAAAATCGATATGAATGAAATTTATAGATGTCTATCATTGCTTTAAAAATGAGTATTTTATAGGGGACAAAAATCCTATAAAAGACCTGATTTTTTATTGCGGGCAGAAACACTATAAAACCTGATTTTTTATAGGGACATAAAACGTTATAAAAGTCCTTAGTTTTTATAGAGGACTGAAAATGCTACAAAAAACCCCCTATTTTATAGTGGTCCTTGAAAAGTATAAAAAAGTATGGGACTTTTTATAGCGCCTGGAGATAACATTTTTTGAACGTTATAGAATACTTTTTATAGCGGTTTTCGCCTGCTACAAAAGACAATTTATGTTGTAGTGAATAGTGATACAACATGTCTTTACACATCGAATGATGGATGATCCTTTGACAAAGTCATATCCTAGAGATATTTTTCTAATCCATGTCAAATCTCTAGGATCACACAGACTGTAACATAATGTGTAATTTTTGTGTATAAATGTTATTAATTAATGAACTTGATGTTGTTAATTATTTTACTTTTGTAGCACAAACACACATATCATGTTTGGATAAAATGAAAATTTATGTCACCAGGCATTGACCGACATACTCATACAAGCGGTCGCCTTAGGCACTTAAAGAGGCAGCTGAGATGATACATTGTGCGCTTAAAATATCTAGAAAATGTGAACAAAGCGTATTTTGACTATGTTGTCGTCTTGACAAAAGATCAAGATGAGGTCTAAATATTAATTTTATAGATCGACATGATTCACAATCATGTAGCCTGGTTGGTGGACGAAATGTGAAAACTTATTGTAGGCGCTATGAGAAGCGAGCTAATAAGATCTCGAGCTAGACATGTGGAATATTTTGATATTTATAACTGAACTAAGATCCTTATAGTAGTTCAATATAACTTGTAATAGACATACATTCTTTGATGAAGCGATAACCACTACAACATGTGTTCATATCATATGTGTCTTTTTGTGACTAAATAAGAAAAGTGTGAGATAGAATCCTTGCTCTCACATTGCATGAGTCCTTTGAGGTGTTTGAAACCTCATATTTATACCCTATGCAATTTTTGACTATATAGTGACTGGACAAATACATGTTGCTACTTTAGCATGTTACTTATGGTCATGGTAATTCGACCTAATGGAACATGTCTAAGAAATCAGTTTATTTGAAGCTAAGCTATACATGTATGAAATGAATGTGATTTTTGTCTACATAATGGTTAGTACATAATTCTGAATACATGCTTTGATGAAGTCAAGAATTGCCCTTTTAGGAATTAGAGATTTTGTACTGATGTAACAAAAAATACACTAGGGCATAGTGAGATAAGTAAATTTTCTTCAGTTTTGGAGCTCCAAGTTATCCCTAACATGTTCATAGCGCTAGCTCTTATATGTGCTTATGGGTCGCACGACCCATTTGCACGTATAAACCAATTAGTATGCGAGTGTGTTAATCATCTGTAATTGAAATTGTTCAATCCTAACATGTGCGAGTGGAAGATGTTAAAAATTTCGAATCCGGGTGCTCATGATCGGTTGATCTAGGCCGGTCATGAAAATGAATGATTGGTAATTTTTTCATTAGAGAAAATCTACTTGGCATTTGAGAGGGAATTTTGTAAAATCGTGTTTTCACATACAAAATCAATGGCTCTTGAGTTGTAGAACAAGTTGGAAGTTTGTTTACGTGATTTCCTACATAATCCGGCATGTAATTCATTATTGCGACTTATCCGCTGCGTAGTCAAATAAATTTACTCGATTCTAAATATCTACAAGTGTGTTGCACCATCGGTTTCCATCAATTACTGTGTTTAAATTTGCTGGTAATGGAAGAAGCAAAAAAGTGCATCTTCGGATAAAGGAAATCTATTATATATTTTTGTCAAAATTCTCGTCTTTGCTATCACTAATGGAACATGTTGTTCTACTATAGAATTTTGCTTATTATGTATGATTCATGTTTTTTATACTGGAATTTAGTAGAATTAAAATTGTAATGATATTCTATTAACAAGAACAAAAACACGTAGATTTAGTCAAATCATCCATCTCATGGAGATCATATTTGACACATCTTTTGCAAAGAAACAGAAAATGAAAGAAAGAGATTATCAAATGAGAATATGGGAATGGAAAAACTGATGAGTACTTTTTAAAAAATAAATAAAAGGAAGCAACCGAGTAGTCTTTATGTCTATCCACCGATTACTGGTGTCATTGTATTATCTACATCAGACAATTTTCATGCCAATAGTAGATTCTGCTTCTGTTCAAGGAACAACAAACGTTATAATCAAGACCTTCATAAAATATAGAAATTTTGATGCTGACAACTTACAGAAGAAGCAGATATGATATTGACTGTGGTCTTGCTTCTTCATCCAGTTTCTGTGAATTAAAATAGCATCAAAGTGTTAATGTTAAAGAATTGATTCAAATATATAATTTCATCATAATCCAATAATTTAAATTTTTGAAATAACTGATAATTTAATATGATATCAGAACTGAAGTTCATGAGTTCAAACACTTGATTTAACAAATATTTCTCCCCGTTTAAAATTAATAAATTTTAAGCCTACACGTGAGGCTAGTTTGAATGCTAGTGCACTGAGTCAATATGTTTAGCACACAGGCAGCACGTTGCAAGGAAGGAAAGATAATTAAGTAGCAAATTTACAGTTTTTCAATGTAAAAACGTTATAAAAATAAATAAATGAATTCTCTTACAATTACTCTCCAGCCCAACGTTGTAAGGCAATTGGTGCAATAAACGGGGGCAAAACGACGACGGAAACCATTCCACGGTGGCAGCATCACTTCATGACTCCAAATCTGTAGGTTGTAACTATAATAACATATTTCTTGTCATATTTCATGTAGCAATAGTATGAACAAATTATGGAGATTTACGAATTCTTGAAATGCAATATGTTGTGTGTAGTGATGAAACAAGATACTTTCATTAACCAACGATTACAAAGAAATATGAAACGATTACAATGTAATTGCAACAGAAACGATTACAGTAAAATTTATCAGATATAATAAATAAAATTAAACAAAGACGATTACAGCAAATTAGAACTGAAAAACACGATGTAGATCGAGGATTGCTCGAAAACAATGTCCTAAAAACAATAATCGTCCTCCACAGGGTGCTTGGAGACTACAACGAATCGTCTCTGCGGAATACAACGATCTAAGTCAGAGTACAACAACCGCTCACTCTGACCCTCACAGAACTCCTGTATTTTTCTCTCAATATGCAGTATGCTTAGTGATTGAGTGTTGTTGTGTTCGTCTTTTTAAAACTGAAGCTAATGATGCTCTATTATTATATATAACGTTCAAGGCTTAGAGAGCAAGTCAAACGTGTAGATAAATTAGAATCAAATTTTTAATGATATTGTGGAATAATGGAGATATTTTAATTATCTTCTGCATTATAGATTCTGTTTGAAGATATTTTTTTCCTCTCCAAATAAATTAAAAAAAATTATCCAAAAATAAATCTTTTGACCGTACCGAACCGAGCCGGCCAGCGGCGGCGCACGTGAAGGAAAGACCATGTGCCATCTAGGTCCTCTCTTCCTCACAAAATGTGGGATGCCCTTACCCCAAGGCATGGGTGTTGGATTTATAAACTCAACATTCTATCCTTGAGTTTTCAATCTGATACAAATTCTCACATTATTTCACATCACACACTTTCATTCACTTTTCATTATTTGTTTGATTTTTCTTCTCTTTCTTCTTTTCTCTCCAACACAATATAGTACTTAAGTATCTGCAAAGATTAATACAGGGTCTGCCCCGACATATGACTGCATAATGCAAATCATCAGCGAAGAATTAGAAGTCTTGAACGCTCTAAGAAAAGAACAGACCAAAACCATCAAGAAATCATCAAGAATCACACTTACGATGGACAAGAATTGAGAGTAAGGGATAATTGGAGTACAGCATAAACCGCAAAAATATAAGGATATGGAGAAAACGGAGCAAAAAATCTTCCAGAATTATTCATGTTTGTAGAGAGAGTCTAAGTATTACAGAATCTGCAGAAAGACAAATCCAAACACAGAATAATGTATGTCAGAGAGAAGGATAAAAGAGACTGACTGAATAGAAGAACACAGACTTCTGAAGAAGCTTACCAATATATATATTACTAGTTGCAGTTATAACTGCCGGCGGAAAGCAAATGGAATCCTCTAACGTCCTACAATATAGTTTGTTTTGTCCTCAATTTCATTCAGAAATTGAGCTTTATATAAGTCGTCTTTTTCTTTTTTATTACAAAAATTGTTACGTGCACGTGGCTAAGCTATAAAAATGGTTAAAGTGCATGTGAAAATTCTTAAGTATATAAAAATATGACTAAGTGCATGAAAATAGCTAAGTGTAGTAAAATAAAGTACATGAAAATGACAAAGTGTAAGAAAATAACTAATTAGTGAATGAAAATTGCTAACTGCATGTGGTTAAGTTATAAGCATAGCTAAGTGTGTGTAGAAATACCTAAGTGCATGTAGCTAATTAAGTTATAAGAATGGCTAAGTGTATGTGTAAATGCCTAAGTGTAAGTATATAAAAATGGTTAAATTGTGAAAACGTGATCAAGTCACAAAAATGACTATTTGTATATAAGTGGCTAAGTGTATAAAAATGACTGTGAGTCCATTTGACTCTACTTAAATTAATAGCTTAGACTTTTAAGTTGTAATTTGTTTAAATTTAACTTTAATTTATAAACTAAATCGCGTCTGGTTCATCTTATTTTGATTCGCTTTAAACTATAACTTATTTTAAAATGATGTTTGGCATATATATTAATAATTAAATTATTTTAATTGAAATTACTTTAACATCTCTCTTAATAATGCAATTTGCATTTAGCTCATTTCTTTAATATCCATCTTTTTTTGAATCGTTAATCTAAATAAAAATCATTCCATAAAATAATTGTATCGCGAACGTGTATCGTAACACATACACAGTTGAATTACTGGCTCGCTACGGTTGTGCAATTTATGCACAAATCAGTTTTTTTAGACAAAATCAATTTATTTGAATTACTGACTCAATCATAGTAGTTCAAGTCAACATGATTAATTTCTATTACAGTATCAACCAATTTTCTTTCTCGTGTAAAAGCTATCCACATCTGGATTTTTTAAGAATGTCTTAATTATGTTTAAATCACCAGAAAGCTTGCAACAGATTGGTCAATCAATTAACTCGAGATGCAGAGGTGTTCATTCCTTGGCAATATCACTTGTTAAAAGAAAAGAAAACCGAACTGAAAATTTGATTACTGAATTTTATCGAACCGAACCACTAAAACTAAAGAAATCAATTGAACCAAGTCGGTTCAGTTCGGTTACTTTGGTCCGCATGTTGTCTACACAACCCTACTTATTTTATAGACATGTCTTGAATAAGAGAAGTAGGTTTGTGTAGTTTTTCAAAAAGATGAAGGCAATTTTGGAGATGTGAATAACTTAGAAGAGTTTTAAACTAAAAAACTAGATTAGTTTAGCTTAAAACTTATTAGCATTTTAGCTTAAATAAGTTGCTAGTTTATAAGCTGAGTCAAACATGTCTAAGTGTGTAAAAATAACTAAGTGTATCAAAACAACTATATGAAAATGACAAGTATATGAAAATTGTGAAAACGATCAAGTATGTAAATATATTTAAGTCCATGAAAATAGCTAAGTATATGAAAATAACCAAGCGTGTGAAAATGACTAAGTGTATAAAAATGTGTGAAAATGATCAAGTGTGTGAATATAGTCAAATCGATGAAAATGGCTAAGTAAATGAAAATGACAGCGCATGTGAAAATGACTAGGTGTATGAGTGAAAATAGTTCATATATGAAAACAACTAAGTGTGTGAAATTAGTTAAGTGTGTGAAAATGACCATGTACATGAAAATGACTAAGTGTATCATGATCTATGTAATGATTTTTTCTTCACACTCAAAAAGCAAATTAAAATGAGAGAGAAAGAGAGAGAGAGAGAGAGAGAGAGAGAAAGCTCAAAGAAAAATGGTTTGATCGTTAATTGTATTGTTTGCCTTTGATTTACAATTAGCATTTATTTATAGGCTATTCATATGATCTTGCTACATCTCTTAAAATGGGAATCTTCTCCTAAAAACGAGAATCTTTGATTTATAATTAGCCTTCTTCAATCATTCTTCCTGCTCTTGTGACCCTCGAGGAGGGTTCTTAACAGCGTTCAGCCTCTCCTCCCTCTCCTCCACAGCCTGCTCACTCTTTCGGCTCCCAAAGAAGGGGTGATGACACTTTACTGTGGAGGTGGAGACATTTCTACAGAGTCCCCTCCATTTCTTCTTCTACCAGCTTCCTGAATGAACCCCGTCCAGCACACATCGTGCTTCGTGGTGTCCAATCTGATGCATACATGGCCACTACCCGCAACATGATGGTTAGGAACCAGCTCTGCTCTCTCAGCCATGGTTTAATGAAGGTATTTTACTCAAATATTTCCTTTACTTTATTTGTCTTTATCAACATCTTATCTTTCCTTTTTTTTGTGTTTTGCAGGTCATCATCTTCCACAACAACCTTCAAGAACATTTCCTTGCCAATGAACAGAGTATGGCTTAGTGAAAAAATGAAGTTCAAGCCGTCCATGTCATTCTCGAGTGTCACCAGGCAGAGATTGAGTGGCTGATGAAAAGGGAGGCTGAACTTCAGGGCATAGTGGAGGGTTTTCACAGGGAGCGGCGGCAGCTGCGGCAGAAGTTACCAATTTGGAGGATTCTCTGAAGGCCGCAAATGAAGCTCTTGAGGAATCCGAGAGGTGCTAGACTACTTCCTACGAAAACTTAAAGATTGTTTAGGAGAAATTGGTTACCGTAGAGCTAGCTCAGGATGAAGCTGAGCTAAAAGAGAGAGAGAGAGACTGAAGACGTCTTCCAAGCCTTGTTTGACAAGGAAGAGAAGAGAGTGTATATTGTTGGATACAAGGATGGGAAGGAGAACAACCCTCCCCAGGTCTCTCTCGAGGATGCTGTGGATGTTGAAAGGGACGCTTCTCCTGAGGGTGTTCCTGCTGTCGAGGATGCTGCTGCTGACTCCTCTGCGCCTGCCGTTGAAGTTGTCCATGTTGATGAAGCATGACCTTTTGAACTTTTCCTTTAATTTTCATTTTATGTACTTGCATTTTCTTTTCCATGTACTTTGAATCATTTCATATTTTTTTCTAATCTTTAATGAAATGATTTCTTTCCCCTAACATCCTTTTTCGTTTGCTTTGTTAACCTTTCTAGCACTTCGCAAAGAAAATCAACAAGTATTTTAATACTTTAGTTCTATTCCTTAACAAACAATTTAGGACTTAAAGCTTTCCTCCTTTAATCACTTATATTGTTTTCCTTTCAAACACTTAAGCAATAATTTAGTAAAAAATCAACAACTCTTAGAAGATTTCCCGCTTACAGTGCTTTTGTTTACCAACTTTTTTCTTTATCCGCTTCCAGAGGCTTTGACTTTTGAGTTTCCTTTTTAGGACGAATGTGTCTTCTTGTCCCGCTTCTTTTGAACTTGCCACTTTGCCTTTTTTCTTTCTTTGTTTCATTGCACTTTGTCTAATTTATTATTTGCTTTTTTCTCCTTTGCTTTCTTTATTTATTTTTCACATTTTAAAGAGAATGTTTTTCCAACTCCCAGGCTTTGGCTTATAGGCCACCGATATTTTTTATTCTTTATTTTTAGAGAGAAGGCATCGCCACTCTCAAGGCTTTATGCGTTTAAACCATCGACCTTTAGGTTTCACATTTTAGAGAGAGTATTTTTCCTGCTCTCAGAGATTTTGGCTTTTGGGCCATTGTAATTTTCTCATACTCATTTTTAAATATTTTAGAGATATGGTTTTTCTCGTTCTCAAGGGCTTTGGCTTATAGACCGCTGACCTTTTTTATTTTCCATATTTTTGAGAAAATGTTTTTCCCACTCTCAAGGGCTTAGGCTTCTAGGTTGCCGACTTTTTTTATTTTTCACATTTTGGAGAGAGTTTTTCCTACTCTCAAGGGCTTCTTAGACTTCTAGGTCGTTGACCTTTTTTATTTTTCACATTTTAGAGAGAATATTTTTCCCGCTCTCAAAAGCTTAGGCTTTTAGGCCGTTGACCTTTTTTATTTTTCACATTTCAAAGAGAGAGTTTTTTCCGACTTCAAGGGCTTAAGCTTCTAGGCTACCGACCTTTTTTATTTTCCACATCATAGAGAGAAAGTTTATCCTACTCTCAAGGGTTTTGATTTCTAGGACGCTGACCTTTTTACTTCCAGATTTAATTTTAAAAGATAAGGAATAGAGTTTACATAAGTTTTTTACGTGGAAAATCCTTGCGGGACAAAACCACGAGAAAAATTATTTATTGCAACAACATTTAATAAGTTAAACAAAATATTTTTTAAGATAATTGACGTTCCACACCTTCATCAATTTTGTTCCGTCTTCAGTTGTGAGATGATAGTACCCGCTGCCACCTACCTCTTTGACAATGTATGGCCTTTCCCATGATGGACCGAATTTCCCTTTTGTTTGAAAGATCTTTTTCAGAACTAGATCTCCCTTCTAGAATTTCCATTTTTTAAGCGGATATTTTTAATGTGGTGAATTCATCCCACCACTTTATGTAGTATTGTCTGGTGACGACTTCTCCTTCAATGGTGTATTGCCACTTTAAAATCCATAAAATTTTATATTTATTCACAAAATAAATTGTTGAGGGTTTAAATAATTTTAGAAATAAGTTGCTATGTTGTAATTCGATTGGAAATATTTCAAAGACACATGGATTGACCACAATCTTAAAAACCATTTTGGTAAATTGATTTTGAAATTTTTGTCAAAATTCAAAAACCAAGAATGAGAAAGCTCATTATTTTGGATGCAAGAAAATTGTTTATCAAGTATCAATATAGTCAAAATAATTGTATTATTTTTTATTTATAAGGAATTTTAACCCTAAATAATGGATTTTCCATTCCTCCAAAGTTATTATTTTGATGATGTAGAAGGAATGATAGAGGATTTTCCTTCTGCGCTGTTTATGAATTTGATGTTTATTGATTTTGTTTCTAGAAGAATATCTCTATAGAAACTGAGGATTTTATCCTTGTGTCCGGGGACAAAATGAGAATCGGGAAGGAAATGAGCATTTGCTATTTCAATTGGATTTTTAAAATGGGCAAATGAATGCTCAATGTAAAAGATATTTTCACTGGCGGTCTTCCTATGATAAGGAGAAGACTTTCTATAATTGGTGATTGGTTGGTTGATGACTAATTGTGGATCAAATGGTTTAGAGACTGCAAATGGATCCAATTGGTTGACCAATGCATATTGGTAATTAGGCATGATAGACTCAAGAATTGTTAATTGGGTATTTCTTGGAGCAGAACGCTCCTCTTTGGCTTGGGCCCTAAGGGCCAATTGTTGAGTGGATGATTCTCCTTTAATCATATTCCCCGAGACTTGGGAAGTAGACCCCATCCTGTTGTTGCCCCTACAAGAATTCATGAGTTAAGAAGTCAGGTATTGAGTTATTAATACCTTTAATGAATTCAATATTAAAATAAAAAATACTGAGTATATTCTGCCATCTAGCAAAAATTTGTTTTGAAGCAATATTCTTAACATCTTTTTCCACGACATGCTTTGTTAATTTATAATCAATTTTTAAAAGAAATTTTTGATTTAGTAGGTCATGTTAGAATTTTTGTATACACAAGACAACAGATAAAATTTCTTAAAATTAGTTTGGGATTGAGACCATGTCCCAGAAGTAAACCTAACAATTTGTTCAGATGATTCTGGGGAATGTTGTATAACAAGATACCTCCATACCCAATTTCAGAAGCATCAGTTTGAAAAAATTTTAAAAAATTATAAGTAGGGATGTCAAGACAAGGAAGTGTCTTAACATGTACCTTAATTCTTTTAATTAAATCAGTATGGAAATTTTCCATGGAGGGGGTTTCTTTTTAAGCCTGTGAAAAAGAGGCTTACAGTCAATTCTCATTTTATCGTAAAAATCATATATGTAATTTAAAGATCCTAGAAATCTCTGCAACTGTGTTTTATCTAAGATTTCATTGGGGAATATGTCAGCAAATTGTATTACCCCACCAATTAGTTTACTAATAAATGGTGTATTTCAAATCCTAAGAATCTAACCTTAGATTGAAATAACCTAATTTTACTCGCAGAGATAACTAAACCATTATGTTTTATTATCCTGATAAATGATTCAAGATGTCTCCAATGTTGTTCTATTGATTTAGAGAAAATGAGTACTTCATCAATGTAGACAATTGAGAAATCAGTAAATCGATTAAAGATTTCATTCATTATATTTTGAAATTCATTGTTTGATTTTTTTTTAAGGCCAAAGAGCATTACGTTCCATTCGTAGTGGCCAAATGGAGTTACAAATGCAGTTTTATACTTATTATTTTCATTTATTTGGATTTGCCAAAATCTAGATTTCATGTCAAATTTAGAGAATATCACTCCGTCTCCAAGTCTATTTATAAGATCCCTTTATTTGGTATTGGATATCTTATCCATTCCAAAATATTATTAAGGGGCTTATAATTGATTACTAAATGAGGAACTCCTCGTTCAATCTCACTAGTTTTTTAGACATAAAAGGCCGAGCAAGACTAAGGAGACTTGCTCCTTCTAATGATATTTTTATCGAGAAGTTATGTAATTTTTTTTTACAGAACTCAAGCATCTCAGAATTCATCTGAATTGGCCTTGCTGTTCTTGGGATATTTTTCTCATTAAATCCTTTAATATAAGGCAGACTGACAGTATGTTGCTTCTTATGCCAGAAAGTATTAGGAATATCAGAACATAATTCTTTACAGATTCTGTGTTCAAATATTTTAATTTTGTTTTGCAGAGCAGGACTTTGAAGTTGTTCTTCAATTTTATTGAATTTTAGTTCATCCTGTAAAAAACACAATTGTTTTTCCTTACAAGAAATGAGATTCATGGTGTTAGAAATAAATTTTTCTTTTAAAGACTTTAATTTTTCATTGTGAGAAAAAGAAAGAAATTTAAATTTTATATGTTTATACATGACATATGTAGTTATACCATCATCCTCTGTTAAAAATGGATATAACAGAGCAATAAATGGTAAACCTAAAATAATTTTATCAATCATGTTTTTTACTAAGACAAATGATATTTTGAAACATACATTATCTTGGTAAATATGGACTATGGGTATTTCATAATTTATATGCATACGAGTACCATTGGTAGAGGATAAAGATTCTTTTGTCTTCTTGAAGTACTTGGTTGGAACTAATCTTTCCTACATACAATTCAAATCTGCTTCTGAATCTACAAGAGTCATTGTTGTGAAATCAAAATCTTGAATAATTATTACCCCCACCAGGTTTGGTTTTGACACTAAAAGGTGCGAAATTAAACAGTAATATGTGTTGTTTATTAATCTAATCTGTGAATCTATTTATCAGAGGCTGACGTATCAGCTTCTATTTGGTTAGCTTCAGAGACCTAGGTAAGACCTCTTAGATACGTAAATCTCGAGGGTAGGGTGGTTTTAGAGGCGAAAGGGAGAAGAGTAAAGCCTAATAGGAGTTTGTAGAAGTCACCACAATGTTAGTAATAAAAATCCAGTATGAAATTCTCAATAATAAGAAAAATTTAGTTAATTGAGCCATGAGTAGATTATTTAGAAGTGATTCTTCTAGTTGTAATAGGTCTTCAATAACCTTAATACCTGACATAATAAATTATGAACATATTGAATTAGCAGATGATCAAGTAGATCATGGGGTATGTAATATGCCTAAAATCTCTAATAAAAATATTTATATATCAACATGGTTTGTTACTTCCTTTAAGCCTCAGTATCATGTAAAAACAATTGAAAAAATATATGCTCTTGGGAAAGAGCATGAAACTTGTCAATTACTTTTCTCTGATGCAATAAAGCATCATATTCAAGAAGGATATAGCTTTGTCTTGCTAGCCTTGTGAGCTGCAAGATTTACAAACTTTAGTGATAGTATCATAGGATTAATTGAATCCTCACTCTGTAATGGTCCACTTCATTTTGATTATTTTTCAGATCTGTCTGTTAGTTTAGCAGATCTCCATATTTTAAAATCTTTAATTTTGAATATTAAAACTAGTGGTTATCAAGTCCTAGAAGAGACACAACCCCTAGCTTTAATCTTTAGAATGCATTACAAAGTAACCAAAACAAATATGAATTTCCAAGCCATCAATATGAGTCCAAAGAATCAAACCCTATTGATACAATCTAATTAAAGTAATGTCAATATTAGAGTTCCTAAAATAATTAGGTGGTCTGATATTAATTTACCTTCAAATTGACTTTTAACTAATGAAAGTCAACCTACTCCAATTCAAAGACCAATTGAAGATGTAGATTACATCCAGCATTACGTAGATGGTACTGTTAAAATTAACTTTCAATCATCATCTAGTTGTAACTCTTAGATTAGGGAGTAAAATCAGTCTAGTACCCCTAGGAATTCTTTTTCTGAATCATCCATTAGTAATGATCAAGATCTTAGGATTCAATAATTAGAACAAGAATTAAAAAAATTAAAAATTTAAGACTGTAGGCATAGCCACAAGTTCCCAAGTTAGTCAACTAGTCTTTGATGATAAGTCTGATCAATCTGACAAAGTTGAAACACCCACTGGATCGGATTTCCAAGGAAGCCTTCATTTTGTTAATCTTCAACTCTTGGTCCTGAATATAGGAACTCTGAGTCAAGAATATAAACTAGATTGGAAAGGTCTAACCCAACACAATAATGACCCAACCAATCTAGATAGACGTAATAGGTTTAGAAATTCATATAATATGGATCGAAGAAAAATCATACTTGTTGAATAGAAGACATTCATGCAAGAATTTAGAATTGATATATTTTTTATTGATTATGTTGAAGATATTTATGAGAAAAATATCAAAGTAATTTTAAAATATAAATGGGTCAAGGAAGACTCTAGTTTAGTGTCTGCCAGTCATCCTACTCCTGAGAAAACTATGATTAATCATAAAATTCTTTAATCACTGCTTCTCCTTTCAAAATTACAAAGGAAGAAGAACCAAACAAAAAAATAGTTGAACAACTCAATTACGCCAATCATAGTCTAATTACAATAGGAAAACAATTAGACAAATTTGAGAATAGGGTTGATGTTCTTAATGAACCTTAACCTAATAAATCCCTAAAATAAAAATCTTTAATAAATCTTTCAGATAAAATCACTTTAAAAATTATTCCAATTAATAAAAAATTGATAAAATGATTCATGAATTAAAGAATAAATCTATTGGGTCGTCTTCTTCTGTTATGGTTGTTAAATAAGACAGTGGTCCAGATTTTGAAATTTTAGTTACTTTAATTAATTAATTTATAATTAGTTAGTTTAATGAATCAATTAATATTTTAATTGATTACGCATCTAGGTACCCACTCATCTACCACTCTGTCTCACATAATAACATCAAAATAATTATGTGTGAAGAACATATGTATGTGTGTCTCTGTGTGAGATTAGGAATATATTTGTATTAATTTTGTATTAATAAAATTTAAGATTTCAAGAAAAGTTTGTATAAATATAATTACCTTTATTAAAAAATAATATTGTATACATACAATAAATAGAGAAAAAAATATCATCTGACATTCTTATTATCACAAACCTGTGAAATATATTATTTAATACATACCATAAATATAGTAAATATATAACATATATTTTACGGACATCATAAATTTTGTAGAAAAGCAAAATATCAATATAATATATTTAATGTATATGGTACATATCATATATACTATCTACTCTGCTACTTTTTTGCCGAAGTTTTTTGTTGAATGTCAAAATTTATTTTTCAAGAAGTGTGTAGCTAGTTTTGATGTTTTCATACTTAAGGATATTTTTTATGATTTTTTTACAAAAATAGCCTATGATAAATACTAAAAAAAAGTTTAATTTCCTCACTTTTCTTTCTGGATCCGGCCATTGCTTAGGCCATGTCCAAATACTTGGTATCTACAATTTGTTAACTAAGTTGTAAATAAATTAAACTAGATTTAGTTGTAGTTTTTTAAACAAAATATTTACCTATATATATTTAACTTGCAGGGAGAGAAATCCACAATTTCTAAATGGAATTGAGGACAAAACAAACTATATTGTAGGACGTTAGAGGATTCCATTTGCTTCACGCAGGTAGTTATAACTGCGACTAGTAATATATGTTCATATAACAACAGAAATAAGAAACAAATAATTTCAAGCTTTTAGAGATCTTTAGCAGATTGGTAAGATTCTTCAGAAGTCTGTTTTCTTCTATTCTGTCTCTTTTATCCTTCTCTCTGACTTACATTATTCCGTGTTTGGATTTTTCTTTCTGCAGATTCTGTAATACTTAATAAACTCTCTACAAACATGAATAATAATTCTGGAAGATTTATTTTTCCGTTTTTTCCATATGCTGACTTCTATTTATGCGGGTCATGCTGTACTCCAATTTCCCCTTCCTCTCAACTCTTGTACTTCGTAAGTAACCGGTTCTTGATGATTTCTTGATGGTTTTGGTCTGTTCTTGTAGTACTGTTCATGACTTGTAATTCTTCGCTGATGATTTGCATTATGCAGTCAGAAATGGTGGTGGACTATGTATTTGTCTTCATGGATATGTAAGTACTATTGCATTTCAAATTCGATCTTCATTCTCAGCCTGTAATAATCAAGAAACCACATTTATCTCGCTGTTTCTATGAAATATAACAACAAATATGTTATTATAGTTACAACATAATGATTCCGGGTCGTGAAGCGATGTTGCGATCGAATGGTTTCCGTCGTGGTAGTCGTTCAACCCCCGTCTATTGCAGAAATTGCAATACAAAGTTGGGCTGGAGAGTATTTGTAAGAGGATTCGTTTCTTTTTTAACATTTTTTACATGAAAAATTGTAAATTTGCTAGTTAATTATCTCATCTATGAGCCAACAAATGTACTGTTTGAACTCAGCATATAAGAACTATGTATGTGAATCAATTCTTTAACAGTAACATTTCGATCTTATTTTAATTCACAGGAACCGGATGAAGCAGGACTGTTAGTATCATCATATCGGCTTCTTCTGTAAGTAATCAAAATCAAATTTCCTTTATCTTATGAAGGTCTTCATTATAATGTCTATGTTTCCTTGAACAGAAGCAGACTCTTCTATTGGGATGGAGAATGTCTATATGGATTATAATACAGTGAGACCAGTAATCGGTGGTTAGACATAATGACTGCTCAGTTGCTTCCTTTTATTTAACGTACTCAGTTTCTTCTTCTGTTATTTCCGTTTCTTTGCAAAAGATGTGTCAAATATTATCTCTATGAGATGAATGATTCGAATAAACCTACGTGTTTTTCTAGTTAATAGAATCTATGCAATTACTCATTCTGAATTTTTTAAGAACATGTTTTTTGTATTTCTTTAATATATAAAAATTTCATCATCGCCTTGCATTACTTCAATACTCAGCAAATAATTTACTTCAATTACTCATTTTATCTGTTGCATTTTGTTCTTCTTGAATTCAACAACAAACCTTTCGTCATTTTCCATGAAAATCAAGTCATCAACGTATATGGAAACAACCAGCAATCTTTGAAAAATTTTCTCTTGCTACTTCTATTTTTTCTTGTAAAACTCAAATAGAGAACTAAAATTTTATATGTGATTTATAAATATCACCAAGAAACTAGGAAATCAAATTCAATTTGTCAATCGGTTGTAATGTGACTTCTCACTAGCACTTCTAATTTTTTATGTATTCATTATGAAGTTAATATATTTTAGGTATATGATACATTAACATCAAGCTGAACAATAATTTTCATCATAAATAGCTTAAACTATAAATTAAGCCGACTAAATTGTTTAATAAATCTAATAAAGTTGATGAGTTTTAGTTTCGTTAATCAATTATTAAATTGATAATTCAGTTAGTTCTGTTATATGATTATTCGATTATAAAATCGACACTCAAATTTAGTTCCATTGTTAAATTTTTGAATTATAGTATTATTATTCAATTACAAAATTGATGATCCAGTTTGGTTTGATTGTAAAATTGATGAATTTTAGTTCTATTTTGCTATAGAATTGATGAAATTTAGTGTTATTCAAATGTTAAATTGATGAACTTTGATTCGATTCAACTATAAATAATGAATTTTAGTTTTGATTATTCAATTGATGATTCAGTTTGGTTTGATGATAAGTGATCAATTCTAATTTGGTTCCATTACAAAAATGATTAATTTTAGTACTGGTTATTCGGTTATAAAATTGATGATTTAGTTTGGTTCCGTCGTAAACTTGATGAAAATTTAGTTTGATGATTCAATTATAAAATTATGATACAATTTAGTTCGGTTATAAAAAATTAATTATTTTTTTGTTTGATTATAAAATTGAGGAATGTTTGTGTTATCTGAATATAACATATATTAATTATGGTTCAATTCGATTATAATATTGATAAATTTTAGTTCTACTATTCAATTCATGACTCAGTTTAGTTCGATTATAAAATTATAAAATTGATGAAATTTAATTGCCAACAATGAGTGAAAACAAGAATTACACCATAGTTTTCATTATATATTGTTGTCTTTAGGAGAATCCTCGAATGGAGAAAGTGTCATTAATCGGGATTGTCTGGGGAGTGGAGGTGTTTTTTTAGAATAAATGGATACCCAGACGGTATTGGGTATTACCTATTTATAATGAGTAAAAAATTACTCACTCAATAAAAACTCATATTCAATTATAAACTCATACACATTTATAATATTTTAAACTCACTCATTAAGTTAAATAATGTATTTTTTTTAACAAAGCTAGTCAAAAAAATGTTGACAATTATCAAATCAGAAATCACTTCCCCAGTCATTCTAATTTGATTGACATCTTCAATAAATCTAGAATGATAATCTCAAACTTACTTAGAGTCTTTCATTTTTAGATTCTCAAACTCTCTACGTAACGATTGAATTTTGATTGCTCTTGACTTGTTGTCACCTTGAAACTCCTCTTGAAGTATCTGTTGGAGCTAATAGCCTAAAGCTTTATTAAGTAAAGCTTAGTTAAGTGTTGTAGTGTGTGAATGAAAATTAAAATTAAAAGATCATGTAAGTAAAAATCAAGTCTACCACATGTCATTATAGAGCTCTAATAATTTGACACATGTCTGATTATGTGTATTAGCAGTTAAGGACTAGAACTACTTTGACCCAGTCTACCCTGCTACTTGTCGATTATTGAGGCTAGTTTCAAACTGCCCATCTTCTCTGCTTGATGAAATATAGTATTATTCAAATGTTAAATTGATGAACTTTGGTTCGATTCGACCATAAATAATGAATTTTAGTTTTGATTATTCATTTGATGATTCGGTTTGGTTTGATGATAAATGATGAATTTTAATTTGGTTCCATTATAAAAATTATTAATTCTAGTACTGGTTATTCGATTATAAATTGAAGATTTAGTTTGGTTCAGTCGTAAACTTGATGAAAAATTAATTTGATGATTCAATTATAAAAGTGTGATACAATTTAGTTTGGCTACAAAAATTTAATTCTTTTTTGTTTATTTAAAAAAATTGATGAATATTTGTGTTATCTGAATATAACATATATTAATTATGGTTTGATTTGATTATAATATTGATAAATTTTAGTTCGGCTATTCAATTCATAACTCAAATTATAAAAATTGATGGAATTCAATTGCTTGAAAATAAGAATTACACCACAATTTTCATTATATATTCAATTGCTAACATGGTGTTGTTATTCTATCATTCTCTCTCTTAATTATTCTCCATATTTTCATATTATGATGTAGGGAATTCACGATCAGTTTTCAAAGACCGTGAATTTTTTTCTTTACATTTGGTGCTTTCATTGAGAGCTGAGAGAAAAAAGCTCAAGACACCACCCAAAAACACTAAATATGCTCTGAACCAGATCTAACACAGCCCAAAACGAGGGTAATGAAGCCAGAGAACGTGATAACCAGGCAGATCAGCCAAGTCCACTAGTCGATATCCTTCAAACAATCCTGACTGGAATGCGAGAGATGGAAGAACTTAATGTTGAAGTGCAACTCGATGCGTGGAAAGCAGTGCAAGACCAGAGCCACACCCTACAACAGAAGATGGCTCAGACACGTGTTGAAGTCAGCCAAAGGGATAACAATGAAGACCAGGACATCCGCTAAAAAAATAATGGACGGGAGGTGAGATAAGAAAACTATGAGAATAGTAGGAACGTGCAACGAGAAGAAGCGGAAATCCAGTCTCAGGATAAAAAAAATGAGGCTAAGATTGAGATCCGCCAACCAAAGGTCATAAAGAAGGAAGCTGTGGAAGAATTACTAGAGCAAAAGATGCTAGAGATAAGGAAATTAGAAAGTACTGGCAGAAGTGACTTGGAGTCTCTCACCAGTACTCCACTGAGCCCAGAATGTTGGTGGCTACAGTACCAAAAAAACGTTTGTGGCTCCAGTACCAAAAACGTTTGTGGCCTCAAATAAGTGTTATGAAGGGAAAACAGATCCAGTGGACCACCTCCTCAGATTCAAGTAAATAATGGTGCTGCATCAAAACAAGGATGAACTTATGTGCAGAATGTTCCAAACTAGTCTGGACAGAACAGCTTTAAAATGGTATCACACATTCCCTGTCCATCTGATTACTAACTTTAATGCCACGTCTTGTGTCTTCCTAGAGCAATATTTCACATATCGAGGTGTAATGGAGGACATTGAGAACCTTTTGACAATTACTAAGAAAGAAGGAGAATCTCTACGAGAATTCACCCACAGATTCAAAGAGGAGATGGAAAAGGTCAAAAATTGTGATGATCAAGTTGAAAGATTGGCTTTCAGGAAGGGATTGGGTCCCAACTCTCCCTTGTTTGATGACCTATCTAGAACTAAACCTTTATCTATGATGGAAACTTTTCAGCGAGCTCAGACTTACATTACGTTGGAAGAGGAAAAGAAAGTCTATTTAAAGAAATCAAACAGAAAAAGGAAGAGTCGCAAAAGCGAGAACCCTAGATCAAACAGGAAAAGGGCTAACAGGATAGAAAGAGTAGATGAAAGAGATGAAAAAATGGAAGGACGGAATACCAAAGACAAGACTCGAACAGAATACATCCAAGGGATAAGGTCTACACACAATTGACCCTCCCTGTAAAGAAAATTCAGGAGCAGATCAAAGACAAGCCGTGGTTGAGAAGACTCGCGCCTCTCATGAAAGAGCCAAGTTATAAGAATAAGAAAAAATATCGTTCTTTCCACAAGAGTGGCGGATAATATACTAGAAATTTTTATCAACTCAAAGATTATATAGAAAAGCTCATAAAGTTCATACCAGAAGAACTCAGAAAGGCCTGAAAGCGCATATCAGAGGAGCTCAGAAAGCTCAGATCAGAAAAGTTGAAGTTAGAATTTCAGAACAGAAAAAATGAAGTCAAAGCTTTAGAACAGAAAATTTGAAGTCGAAGTTTCAGAACATAAAATTTGAAGTCAAAGTTTCAGAATAGAAAAGTTGAAATCAAAGCTTTTCAGAACAAAAAAGTTGAAGTCAGAGTTTCAGGATTATTTAGTTGAACTCGGAGCTTTAGAAACAGAAAACTTGAAGTCAGAGCTTCACAACAGAAAGTAGAAGTCAGAAATTCAGAACAGAGAAGCGTCAGCGCTTCAGAAAAGAAAAAGCTAGAACTTTAATAGTATCAGAACTTTAGAACAGAAATTTGAAAGAATTCCAGAATAAAAATTCATTAGAAAATAAAAAATTGTTAAAAAAGAATTTCAGAGAAGAAATTCCATAAGAAAGAAAAGTAAAGAAGTTTACATTCACTTCAGTCAAGAAAGCTGCCACTTCAAAACGGGAAAGCTGCCACTTCATTACAGAACGGGAAAGCTAAAAAGACAGCCATTCAAATTTTTAGAACGGAAGGCTACGACTTGATAGCCCTTCAAATGGACTTCATGAGGAAAATAAAAGATGTACAAACAACGAGAATGAAAACGTCCTAACAACGAGAACGAAAATATCTTAACAACAGAAGCGACAATGGGAGCGGAAATGGAAACTGAAACAAAAAAAAACTGGAATAATGAGCTTTGGAGTGATGACCAATCAACCACCTAGACTCGAAAATCAAAGGAGCATAATGAGATTTTAGGCTAATCCGAACAAAAGAAGAGACAAACCACGATCTTGATCAGTGATCCTGAGTGAAGCAACAGGCATGATGATAAGCAAAAAGCAAAGAATCTTTAGTGAACAACCTCAAGTGAATTTTTTTAATAGTGCCTTGTTAAAAATATAAAGATCTTCAATGTCAAGACCATCATCCCCTTTTGGTTTGTTATAAGACTTACATGTTAGTTGAACAAGTTTACGAGAATCGACCAAATTCGTCCAAAAGAAGTTTCTAATAGTAGCATTAAAGTTCTTTAAAGGAGAAGACGACCAGCAATAAGCTTGAAAATAATGCAAAAAATAACTTTGAATCACTGAGTTAATCAAACACAACATGTATGCAAAGAAATAGTAAAACCCTGCCAAGATTCAAATATGCTTTTAATACTATCCACCCAAAGGAGCAACCAACAAAGTTTAGGGGCACTAATGAAGAGAGGGGTCCCTAAAATAGATGGAAGATTTCTCCAAATTAATATGTTGACCCGTGAGAGAGCCATAAAGCTCAAAAGCTTCTAAAATAGCTGTAAATTTAGAGAAGAAGCCTTGTATAAATGTAGAACAATGCATGTATAAAGAAGTGTGTCAGAGCGTGTACCCCAATCAGAAAAGAGATCAGAATTTAAGAACACGAGTCTACAAAAAATCAGTAAGATGCTCAAAAAGTCTTCAGCTTGTGCGAGAATGTGTGAAATTTCTCCTTGCTCTTTACCAAGTTTTAATTGGTGAGTTTCATGGAATTTAGCTCTTACTTCAGTGTTAGTTAAATACTCTAGTTTTGTAGTTTCCTTAAGAAAATGATAAGCTCTTAATGTTTTGTTCACCAATAGTAATTGAACGATTAAAAAGTGTATCGTATCTTTTTCCTTTTTTTTTAATTCTTATAATACTTCGCCCAATAAATTCTACTCAAAATGGAATTTGGATTTTTAACAATGTTCCAAGTTTGCTTCACTAATAAAGCTTTGACGAAATGCTCCAAGGATTTGAAGCCTAAACCTCATTCCATTTCTGGTTTGCACATTTTTATCCATGTTGTCCAATGCATTTTAGGTCCCGAATCGGAGAAACCCCACCAAAAGTTTGATTTTGCTGACTCAATCTCTTTACAAAGACTTTTAAGGAAGCGAAAGCAGCTCATAACGTACGTCACAATTGCTTGAATAACAGCCTTGATAAGTACATTTTTACCCCCAACTGAAAATTGCATATCTCTAACGCATCAGCAGCTTTTTATCTTCGAAACAATATAGCTAAATCCAAGTTTCTTCCATCTATCCAAATAGATAAGAAGACCCAGATACGATTCTAGGCAAGGACCCATCATGATATTAAGATAATCAGCCAGAACCTCTCTTAATTCCCTCAATGTGTTCGGACTAAATTAAATAATGGACTTTTCTGAATTGATGATTTGCCCCGAAGCATCTGCGTACAGCCTCAGAATATTTGCTAGGCCCCATAGGAAGTCTCATGCGCTCGACATAACACTAAGGTGTCATCTGCAAAAAATAGGTGAGAGATAATAGGGTCTCCTCTACAAACCAGATGACAGATAATCTCCCGAGAAGCCAGTGCTTTCTGAAATAAGCTTGATAGCCTCTCCGTGCATATAAGGAATAGATACGAAGACAACGGGTCTCCCTGTCAAAGCCCCTTAGGCGGGCAAAAGCTTCCAAACACCGATCTATTAATAATCATCGAACAGTTAACTGAGGAAATGTTGCGTCGAATAAGAGAAATCCACATTTCTGGGTACCCCACTTTGTTGAGGACTGCAAATAGATACTTCCACTCTACTCTATCATACGCCTTGCTAATATCTAACTTAATTGCTGCCAACCCAACCTTTCCTCTGCATCTATTACGCATCGAATAAATGATCTCGAAAGCTGCTAAAATATTATCCGATATTTGCCTCCCCCCACAAACGCACTTTGGTTTTTTGATATAAGATAGGGAAGAATCGGTTTCATTCAGTTTACGATAGTTTTGGCAATGATCTTATAAAGAACATTACAAAGACTAATCGAGCGAAAGTCCTTCATGTGTTGGGCTTTCTTCACCTTGGGAATAAGCACAACCAGAGTGGAATTAATAGGTTTGAGGCCAATCTCCTCATTTAGGAGGCTAAGACAGATTTTCACGACATCCTCGCCAATAATGCTCCAAAAATTTTTATAAAATAGTGTTGGAAGACCATCTGGCTCGGGCTTCTAGTCGGGTGCATACTAGTGATCGCGGACCAAATTTTCTCCTTTGTAAATGGTTGAGACAGCATATTGGCTTGTTCACTAGTGATTTTCCTGTCTATGCTACTGGTTACAGGGGCCAAATTATCTTCTGATGGGTTGGATGATGCATATAAGGTAGAGAAATTATTGGCTGCAAATAATCACCGAAAAGCTAACTGAGGAAATGTTGCGTCGAATAAGAGAAATCCACATTTCTGGCTATCCCACTTTGTTCAGGACTGCAAATAGATACTTCCACTCTACTCTATCATACGCCTTGCTAATATCTAACTTAATTGATGCCAACCTAACCTTTCCTCTGCGTCTATTACGCATCAAATAAATGATCTCGAAAGCTGCCAGAATATTATCTGATATTTGCCTCCCCCCACAAACGCACTTTGGTTTTGTGATATAAGAGAGGGAAGAATCGGTTTCATTCAGTTTACGATAGTCTTGGCAATGATCTTATAAAGAACATTGCAAAGACTAATCGGACGAAAGTCCTTCATGTGTTGGGCTTTCTTCACCTTGGGAATAAGCACAACCAGAGTGGAATTAAGAGGTTTGAGGCCAATCTCCTCATTTAGGAAGCTAAGACAGATTTTCACGACATCCTCACCAATGATGCTCCAAAAATTTTGATTAAATAGTGTTGGAAGACCGTTGGGCCCAGGATTTTAGTCGGGTGCATACTAGTGATCGCAGACCAAATTTCCTCCTTTATAAATGGTTGAGACAGCATATTGGCTTGTTCACTAGTGATTTTCCTGTCTATTCTATTGGTTACAGGGGCCAAATTATCTTCTGATGGGTTGGATGATGCATATAAGGTAGAGAAATTATTGGCTGCAATTTTTCCAATTTCCTCTTGGTTTTGGTCCAAACTCTCGAATTATCAAACAAGCTGGATATAGTATTTTTTTCTTCAACGCTCTAAGGCTTTAGAGTGGAAATATGTCGTGTTTCTATCTCCCGATTTCAGCCAATTTACTATGGATCATTGATGCCAAAATGATTGCTCCTGGTCTTGGAGTTTTTTTAAGGACACTTCCAGCTGGGCTACTGAGTTCCAATCCACTGTTCTCGAGTCTTCGTTATATAGTCATTCCAAAGTCCTCATAGTATCATCTTTCTGTTTTGGAAGAGTACCATACTTCCATTTTCCCCAAGCTTGAACCTCATGTGAGCAGCAATTTAAATTAGTTACCAAATTGGAAAGGTTCAAACCTGCTACACCCTGCTCCCATTTATTTCTTAAAATGTTACCACATTCTTCATCTTCTGCTCAAAATGGACTCAAAGTGGAAGCGCCAAGAGTTACCCATTTTCTTGTTTAAGTTATTCATTTGGTGCAACTGTATGTAAATTGCCCTATAGTCTGAAGACATATGAGCCCGTGCTCAACAAAAGTGAAGGGAAAGCAGGATCGCCAACTTGGGCAACACAAGCCTCGATCTAAAACTTCCCGAATATTTGTTGTTCCATGGCGTCTACTGTTACATGTAAATTTTCATCCCTTATGCTAAATGCCCATCAAATTACAACCATGTATGACTTCTCCAAATTGAGGCATAAGATCCCCCCCCCCCCCCCNCCCCCCCCCCCCCCCGCGCTCACAGCCCTCTGAATTTTTCAGAATGATCCATAATCTCCTTGAAGTCTCCACAAATCAGCCAAGGAAGATCCGACATTCTTTTCAATCTCCTTAATAGATTCCAAGAATGGGGTCTTTCCATTGGGTTAGGATTATCATAGAAGCCAGTTAACCTAGGTTAAACTATTCTCCATTTCAACTATTAAGTCTATGTGACCCACAGAATAAGACAGAATATTCAGCGAAATAACATTCTTCCAATGTAAAATCAGTCACATCAATAAAATAACTCATCTTTTTACTTCTAAAAAAAAGTGTTCGGACAAAGTCATTTTCTAATTCTCTGGTGAAAACAATTGTACAAGAAAGGAGTTAAAAAACTTAAGAAGAAAACAACCTTCACGAATGGGTTTGATAACCCATTCAAAAGGAATACAACGATTGGGAATCCATATATTGTTTTCTTTAATTCAATTAATTGAAATTAAAATAAATTACTTTTAATTAATCTTTGGTCTTTTTAGAAAAAAGACGAAGCAAGTTTTAGACCACTTGATTGACTATAGGGCATCCACGTTGAGCCACTTGTTCATTAAACAAGTTTTCTCACAACGTAACCCAAATCCGAGGCTAGTAAGGGGACCCAAGAATAAAAAAATATTTAGCTACATAATTAATAAACTATATCGATTAAACTCATAATCAAATTTATTAATTATTAATTACGATTAACTCCACTATGAAATCATAATTGAACTTCAAGTATATTTTATATTACTCGACGTAACTATCATTGACATATTATTCATTATGTAATGTCCCACCATAATATAGTACCATGCATAATTAGGTTAATTACTGTCAATCTAATATTTACACAAATCTTCGTATCCTTAGGTTTCAAATTCATTGTACTAGTCAACTATGATACTTTTCATACTTGATGCCTCAAGTATAATTATCAAATCTCCAGTACTCCACCAGAGATCACATAAATGAATTACCTAAGAGATACTATGTCAGTTAATTAAAAGTGTCTATGGATTCTACTATTGAGAATCTCTGGACTCACTATCTAATAACTCAATCATCCAACCTACGGAATATGTTGACTCATAGAGTCTCATTCTTAATGTATCAAAACAACTAAGTTATTAAATATGAGCTCATAACTCTCTCAAGATTGAAAGCACTCATAAAATAATAGTAATTAGTCATAATTTTCATTTGATAGTAATTTACTAAAAATCAGACTCATTAGTCATTTCAATGCATTCCAAATACACTAGTACATGAACTAGGTACTCCACCTAGTGATCAATGTAAGTCACTTTATATAACATAGTTAATGTACTACAATCTTCTCTTAGCAAAGCGCTCAGCTTCACTAGACTATGAAATTAAGTATTTACGAGTTATAAAAAATTATTGGTTAAATACATTGTTCACATGTACTAAACTTCATAGGAATAAATCAAGTATTATTATGTTTGTTGACTTTTTACAAAAATGTATTGCATATAATATAAGAATAAATTATTTAGTAATAACCAGAATTAAATTCTCAATAAATACGATAAAATTTCAGTGTTTTTAGATCATAATCCTAACACAATAGTCTTTTCATAACTTGCGCAACCAATTCCAAGAGGAATCTGGTAACTGAAAATTATACGTCAATAATAAATGATAATACAGCATATTAGTATTATTTAAATGCCCATCTATGGCTGAATCTGAGTAGGTCTTTAAATATTAAGGAACCACACATGGTTATTGGTTAATCGCATAAATAACTTACTCACTTCATGATGCACATCACATATTCATTAGAATATCCTAAAAATATTTTGAAAAAAAAAAACTTAGTACTTTAAAATAATCAAATTCACTAGTCCTAATTTGATTGTCTTAATTGCTCGTCGTAATTTACATTTTGCAAAGATCACAACATCAATTTTGTCAACATTATTGCTCCACAAGAAATTAACAACTACTAATTTATAGTTAAGGTGTATAATGACCATATTAAAAGCAAAACAAAATCATAACTCACATTGTCTCATAAACTTATTTTTGTAAAAAACTGTTAAAAATTAATTTGTATAAAATGTAACGAACATAAAATATCTGCTAGCTAATTGTCATAATCTAAGAACAAAAACGTATATCTATAAATAAATCTTCATCTTCTATACAAATTGATTGCATAACTGAAACTAATAAAAATGTCCAACAGTTTATTGTACCACTATTGATAAATCTGTAATGGTTTCATAATGTTTCACAAAACATCTTATCAGTGGAGAAATTCAGCAATTGTAAAAACGTATACTTCCATTATTGAAGTAAGCTCACAGATGGATAATTTAACAGTAAATACTATTAATGTTACAAGAAATAATTACCATTCCCAATAACATAATTGTAATCCTAATTGTAATCGTAATCATAATCGGCTTTAAGATTGTTAGAAAAAATAAAAGTTAGTGAACGGAGAAAATTGTAAAAATTGATTAAAGAGAAATAATAAGCGGTATAAATTATACGAAATAAATTTTCCCTGAAACAGTGTTCTAATTTCGGGATAAACGGTCGCGGACGTATAGCGCGCTGGACGCGGGATCAAGTCTCCATGAGTGGGCTACAAAGAGCATTGAGCATGTGTCCGATCGCTAGTGAAGTAATTGGGCGAGTCCTAGATGCTTTAGGTGTCGAACTTGAGAGGTGCTGAAGCCTAATGTTGAAGTATGGAGTGAGCAGGCCGTGAAGTTAATGGTGAGCCCACTAGAGAACTGTTGGGCGCTGGGTTGTTAGGCGTTGGGCCTGAAAGGCGTTAAGCACAGTAAGAAGTTAAAGAAATGGTAGCATTCTAAGAAACACCGACACTTCTACTTGTGCAGAATGTCGGTGTGGAATAGATGTTGAACACCGGCACACTCTGACATGTATCTAACACGCTAAGACACGTTTCCTACACTTGTCGGATACGCTATGACATGTTTCTGACACGTGTTGACACCTTTTAGACACGTTTTTAGGGAATTTTGTAAATAACAAAATATAAAGGGTATAAAATAAGATGAACAATATTTTAACTTGTAAATAAAGAAAGAGTAAATGGTGAAATAAAGAAGAGAAAAAATAGGTTTTAAAATATATTAAATCAATGGTATAAAATCAATTTTTTATTGCCAAAACCCTTCAACTTAAAACTTTCTAAAACTGAACTCACTCGATTAATGGTGGCATCCAACTAGTGAGCCATTTTAATTCATTTTCTTGATATGACCGATACTGTAATTAGTTTTTTATGCAAATATATATGTTTTCATACTATAGATATCATTATATATATAACATTGTGAATATATATAGCGTATCCTTGTATCTTTTTTTTAAATAATGTGTCAACGTGTCAGTGTCGTGTCGTATCGGTGTCGCGTGTCAGTGCTCGTGCTTCTTAGGTAACATTTAACCATTTTAGTAGGGTAATTTAGTTTTTTAACTATTTTTAAACTTAATTAATATAATAACCAAGTTAGTTTGACCATAATTTTCTATTCTCATTTCACCCTTCTCTAAGACATTCAATATTGATGGTTAAATAATAAATTAATTAATCATTCGAAATAATTAATATATTTATTTACGAGTAAAAAAAATTAGATTTTCTTACCCATCTAAAATAAATTTAATTAGACTAATAACATCATAAAACTGCTAAGTAAAAAAATATATACATGATATATCTAAAAAACTTATTAACACTAATAATAATTAAAAATATCAGTTAACATTTTCATTTATGACACAAAATCTATAAGATGTTATTATACACATAAAATATATCATATGAAAAAGTATGAATAATATTAATATAAGTATTTTCATTATTTATATCTAATTTTTATTTTTATTATTTTTTATTTCTATAAGTAATTATATAATTTATTATAAAAATTATTATCTCTAATTATTTTCTCATATATCTGCTTATATAGTTATCAGTGAATGAATTTTTTAAAGATTGATCAATCCATAAGAGGAATAAGTTGTGATTTTTAAATAAATATATATTTACTAATAAAATTATTAAATATAAAGTAAGAGTAAATAACAATTTGAATAAGCAAATCTAAAAATATTTTTTTTTAGATTATTAGAAAGTGGATGATGTGCAAAACTAACCATTTTACCTCAGAAAGTGAAAAAATGATGAGTTCGTTTGTATTATAATTTTTTAACGTGGAGTGGTTGGTTATAAAAGCAAATATTTAAGGTAAATTTAACATGGTATTTTCTCAACCGATTGTATTGATGTCTTTTTGTTTTGATAAATTTTGTTTTGAATTTTTATTAGCATATTCGGTTATGATTAACATAATTTAAACAAAAACCCGTGAAGATAGAATAACTTATTTCGGTATAATTTTAGACTTGGTTGTAAATTTTTAAATGAACACCCAAACAAAGATGAACAGCCAAACATAAAGAGTTTTGTGCTACACCCTTACCTATGACTGTGGCAAAAAGATTTATTACTTTTTAATTTCAATCATTTTTTTCAGAAGTTTAAGAGTGTAATTAAGATGTTAAAATATTTTCTTTCACAATAACATACCATCTAACATATTGATTCTCTGAAATTTACCTTTTAGTTTCTCTATACATATTATTATTAATTAACGGTTATTGTATTATTTAACGTAGTTATCGATGATCTTGTTTGTTCTTTTTTTTGTTTAAAGGTTGATATGGACGTTAATAACATTTGCGGTAAATCTGATCAAGAGTTTATTGTGCAAGATAAAACTTAAATATTGTTGGAATTGTATCCATAAGTAGTGTGTAATAATTTTTTATTAGCAAACAGTTATTTATTAGCATTTATGTGTTACTGATTTTTATGAACAAATAAATTTTTTTTAATTAAAGTGTGTTTATAATTTACTTAAGTCCTGAAATTATTATCAACGTAAGAAGAATAAGGACCGAGCGGTCTTCGACAAACTCTTCTGAGA